>MNCI01034199.1:283385-299839 GCA_015680685.1 Gnetum montanum | reverse complement strand
ACCCTAAACCCTGAACCCTAAACCCTAAACCCTAAACCCTAAACCTCATCCCCAGAAGGCGACAACACCTTGCAACAAGAGTTTTCTGCCCTCCAGCAGGAACACAACCTTAGGCTACAGGAAGCCTACCTTCGGGCTGAAACTGTTTCAGCCACTGCATTGCAACAGAAGGTGGAATCTTTCCACCACGATGCAGTGCAGAAACTGTTGGAATGCATTTCATGCATCCAACAGCCTGCTCCTTTCCAGCAGGCATTGTTGCAAGTGTGTTCGAAAAAACTTGAAGAATCGTTCCTCAACGAACGTCTTCAGTTTGACATTCGGGCAGATGCACGCAGAAAAGCAGAGGAACAACGAAATAATGCAGCAACTGCCGCCGAAGCTGAGGCAGATCGCCTTGACCCATTGCCAACGGTCAAGGAGGTCTGCAAAGAAACGGTGCATCAAGAGTGGGATGCAACGTTCCAGAAATTCGGTGAATGGCTCAAAGAATGTGGAGCCATTCCTCCGAACTGTTCCCTGCGTCGTCAGGAAATTCACAATCAAAATCGTGGCTCTCAGCCACAAACTCAGCAAACGCAACGGCATCAATCTCAGAAAAAACAGCAACAGAAAATGAAAAATCGCCAACATCAGCAGCAAAATTTTTTTCAAAAACAGCAACCACATGGTGTTCAAAATCTGCGGCAAAATCCTCCTCACAATCAGCGCAAAAATCAGCGCAAAAATCAGCCCTGTTCCAATGGCGGTGCTGGCCCCAACCAGCAACAGGACTGTGTTTCTGGTTTTTCTGGTTTTTATTTTCCTGCGTGTTCAGATTTTCCGTCAGATTTTCCGTCAGATGCAGGGTTTGGCCGCGGCTCCCAAGGGTTTGTCGACAGCGCTCTTCAACGCCGCGCCTCACGCGCAGGCCGTGCCTCACGCGCTGGTCGCGCCTCTCCCACCGGCCGCGGTCGCGGACGCCGCGTCCAGACTGCTCCTCATCGCGCTGGCCGCGATTCACGCGCTGGCCGCGATGCGCGCGCTGGCCGCGATTCACGCGCTGGCCGCGATGCGCGCGTTGGCCGCAACGGCGGCTCTGTCCACGGCGGCTCTGTTAACCCTTTCTCTGCCTGCGGCAACGGCCGATCTGTGTCAGGATCTGCGGATCAGGGTTTTGCGTGGCATCCTGCGTTTGGTTCTGCGGATCAGGGTTTTCAGGGTTTTGCCTGGCCTCCTTCCGTTCGGCCGCCGCCTGCTCCTCATTCTGTCCGATCCGCGGCGCCTTTCGCCAGATCCGCGGCCGCCGTCTACAGATCCGCAGCCGCCGTCAACAGATCTGCCCGCTCTGCACAGATCGCGATCAGATCTGGCCGCGGCAGAGGCCATGTCCGAGGCACGCGCGATTTAAACCACTCTGCCGCCCAGCCGCGCGATTTAAACCACTCTGCCGCCCAGCCGCGCACTGCTTCCGCTTCTGATCCGTCCGCCGCCCACGATCCGCCCTCAGCCGCCACGCAGCCCTCTTCTGCCGCCGCGCAGCCCTCTTTTTCCGCCGCGCAGCCCTCCTCTGCAGTCTCGGCCCCCCGCGCAGGCGCTGCCTCTGTTCTTCGCACGGCAGCAAGCGCTCACGGCGACGCACAAGCAGGCAAAGGCAAAGACAGTTGCTGTGACAACGGCGGCAGCAGCAGATTGATCTTCAACGCGGGAGTCCATCCTCAAGGGTTTCAGGCTTCAAATCCAGGTTTTCTGGGTTCTGTTTCAAATGTAAATTCAAATGCAAATTTGAATGCTTCAAATTTAATTTTTGATGCTTCAAACAATGCAAATGTGAATGCTTCTGGGTTTTCTTTAAACCTGCAGGGCCCAGCCCGAACTTAGCCACGGGTTGGGCAACACTATTTTGTAAACATTTTAATTTGAAACAAACCCCCCCCAAACTCCTCACAAAAAACCCCCCTTTCCCTTATAGTTATGTTCTTCACCCTCACCACGTTGCTAACAATGTTTGCATTAACAACGTTGGTCCCTCTTCCCTTGGTGAAACCATTAGTTCCCATAACCCCGTTGTGATTGCTGAAGATGATGTCTCCTCTCACAACGTTGGTTCCCCCTTTTTTGACAACGATCTTCTCCACTCCCGTTGTCTTTGGGCAGTCACTTTTGGCATTTGTCCTAAGCAACCTCCCTTCAAATCCTCCTCCCTTTGTGCAATTTGCGCAACTGCCAGGTCCCTTTGCCCACCAAGCTTTGGTTCTTCCCCACCAAAGTTTGCACCCTTTTTCCCTAAGGGTACGCCGCTCAACCGTAACCCATCGCGTACACGTTTAAATTTCTGATTGCCCGCCATTGACCAGTCCGCGTACGCTCGTTTGCTCTTTGCACGTAGAACAGTTCGCGAAGTAGAAAATCGGATCTCTAACTTCGCGATCCACAATTTCTCCACGCGCACACTCACAGCAAGCGAAATTAAAATCTTGGGTTATGGACTTAAGTTCATCCCAAGGCCACTCCCCATGGATCGTGGCTCCATCCTTAAGGAATTCACCGCTTTCGCAAGGCTTCTCAGACTTCGGAATTTCTTCAAACATAAACCCGAAGATAATTTTTCATCTTCGCCGTTTATCTTTGCAACCCAGATTGCAAAAATGAAACTCCGACGTGCCAGTAATTGGAATCCTCCCATCAGCAGTTTTAATCCGGAACTTGAGATTAGCATTCGCTCTGGACTCGAGTCCCTTGAAACTGCACTCTCCTCCCTCGATTTTCACCGCCGACCTCTATTACCTCGTCGTCTTCTTGGAGCACTTAACAAACTCCAAAAAGACACAAACATTGTAATCCGTCCGGCGGATAAAAATCTTGGCGTTTGTATTTTGGATTCCTCCTGGTATCTCGATGAAGCAACCAGGAAACTCTCCGATTCGGAGGTGTATTTGCAAGTGGATTCCATCCCATGGGATGATCTTCGTCGTCGACTCATGAGCATCATCAACCGTTTTCCAAAGGTTTTCAAAGATTTTAAGGGTGCTCTCCTCAAATACAAGGCTCCCAAACCTTGTATTTTTTATCTAATCCCTAAAATCCATAAACCTGTTCTGGTTGGCCGTCCGATTTGTTCATACACAGGGTATGTTCTTGAACCTGCTTCCCGCCTCCTCCATCACCTGCTGTTCCCGATGTTATGTTCCCAACCATATCACCTTAAAGACTCATCTGCCTTGATCCGTGACCTTCATGCCAGGGTCCTCCCCGTCAACGTGCTTTTGTTCACGTTTGACGTTGAATCCCTCTACCCGAGCATCCCCACTGATCAAGGCCTTGTTGTCCTTAAAGAGATGGTTGAAACATATTTTTCTGCAAATCCTTTCCCTTTGCAGAACCTCTACAGCAGCGCCATTCTAGAGCTTGCATCATTAGTGCTTCGTGAGCACTACCTTGAATTCAATGGGGTACAGTATAAACAGGTAAGAGGCACCGCAATGGGTAGCAACTTTGCAGTTGTCTACGCATGCCTCTTTTTGTGCCATCTCGAGAAGCAAGTCTTCAGTACTCCTGATTCTCATAATCTTTTGTTTTTCAAAAGATTCATCGATGATGCTTTCGGCATTTGGAATGGTTCTCAAGATTCCCTTGCTCTCCTGCTTTCCCGGTATGGCAATGTTTATCCTTCCATAAACATTACTCCTACCATTTCTGATTCTGCAATTAATATCCTGGATGTTACTTTCTTCAAGGGTCCCCAATTTGTCAACACTGGTTTACTTTCAACCAAGTGTTACCAAAAACCCTTGAATGCTTATCAGTACATCCCCTTCTCCTCATGGCATCCATTCCATCAGAAGAAAGCCTTCATCATTGCAGAGTTGAAAAGATACCTCATCAGGGAATCCAGCTTAGGCGACCTACAACAAATTTGGCGGCAACTCTTCCGACGACTCCGAGCACGTGGGTATCCATCCCGGCTGCTGGTCAAATGCTTCAACGCTGTTCCTGCTGCTTCCCGCCGATCACTTCTGGCCAGGCTTCATCAAAGCAATGACGTTCAAGTTAGGAAACGGACCCCTCTCGTCTTCAAAATGGATTTCAGTACTTCTACTAAATCCTTGAACGTGAGGGCTCTCCTAAACCCTATACTTGCTCGGCTCCGCCAAAAAGATCCAACACTCCAGAACGTCATTCCAGATGTGATCGCTTGCTGGCGTAATCCGAAAAAGCTGCGTTCCTTCATTGTGCGACACAAATTCGTCACAAATTCAAGTGCTTAGTCCCACCCCCACTTCGGCCAGAACGAGTGGGGCCCACTTAAATTTTTTACTATTCCACTATCCCCACTTTAAATTTTGTTAAGTTGGGACACCCTATATATACTGGGCACTTGAACCCCCAAGGCTCATTGTGATTTTAACTTTGTCAAAGCAAAACATACTGAAGAGGGGTGAGACTCCCCGAAAACGTTTTGTGTTTAACTTTCACTTAGTTGATGTTACTTTGAGCCTCTTTTCCTTTCATTTTACTTCAGTTTTTTTTCAGTTTTTCAGTTATTTTCTTTTAGTTCCTCTGCTTTATTCCGTATCTCTGATTAGCCGCACAAGATCACTAACAAAGTTTTAGATCAACCCTAAACCCTAAACCCTAAACCCTAAACCCTAAACCCTAAACCCTAAACCCTAAACCCTAAGAACCCTAAACCCTAAACCCTAAACCCTAAACCCTAAACCCTAAGAACCCTAAACCCTAAACCCTAAACCCTACACCCTACACCCTAAACCCTAAGAACCCTAAACCCTAAACCCTAAACCATAAACCCTAAGAACCCTAAACCCTTGGACGATTGGGCCAACCCTTGGACACAAGGGACCGTATGGGTTTAGGGTTGGTCATGAGGGACTGTATGGTCAACACTTGGTCACAAGGTGCTCCCAGGGAGAATGCTACCTCTTCGCCTATATGTTGATTGGGCCAATTTCAGCGAAACTATTTGGCAAACACTTGGCCACGACGGACCATTGGGCCAACACTTGGTCAAGAGGGACTGTTTGGCGAACACTTGGTCATGAGGGACCGTTGGGCCAACCCTTGATCATGAGGGACCGTTTGGCGAATAGTTGGTCATGAGGGACTGTTTGGCGAACACTTGGTCACGAGGGACAGTTGGGCCAACACTTGGTCACAAGGGACCGTTGGGCCAACACTTGGTTACGAGGGACCATTTGGCCAATACTTATTCACGTGAAAGTGCTTGTGCCAGCATAGCTATGCAAGGTGCTCCCAGGGAGAACGCTACCTCTCCCCATATATGCTGATTGGGCCAGTTTCAGCGGTACCGTCCTGCACCCTTATAAATTTGGTCACAAGGGACCGTTGGGCCAACACTTGGTCACGAGGGACCATTTGGCGAACACTTGGTCACGAGGGACCGTTACATGAACACTTGGTCACGAGGGACCGTTGGGCCAACCCTTGGTCACGAGGGATGGTTGGGCCAACCCTTGGTCACGAGGGACCGTTGGTTGAACCCTTGGTCATGAGGGACCGTTTGGCCAACACTTATGCACGTGAAAGTGCTTGTGCCAGCGCAGCTATGCAAGGTGCTCCCAGGGAGAACGCTACCTCTCCCCATATATGCTGATTGGGCTAGTTTCAGCCGTACCATCCTGCACCCTTATAAGTTTGGTTACGAGGGACCGTTTGACAAACACTTGGTCACGAGGGACCGTTGGGGTAACCCTTGGTCACGAGGGACCGTTTGGCAAACACTTGGTCATGAGGGACTGTTTGGCGAACACTTGGTCACGAGGGACAGTTGGGCCAACACTTGGTCACAAGGGACCGTTGGGCCAACACTTGGTTACGAGGGACCATTTGGCCAATACTTATTCACGTGAAAGTGCTTGTGCCAGCATAGCTATGCAAGGTGCTCCCAGGGAGAACGCTACCTCGCCCCATATATGCTGATTGGGCCAGTTTCAGCGGTACCGTCCTGCACCCTTCTAAATTTGGTCACAAGGGACCGTTGGGCCAACACTTGGTTACGAGGGACCATTTGGCCAATACTTATTCACGTGAAAGTGCTTGTGCCAGCATAGCTATGCAAGGTGCTCCCAGGGAGAACGCTACCTCGCCCCATATATGCTGATTGGGCCAGTTTCAGCGGTACCGTCCTGCACCCTTCTAAATTTGGTCACAAGGGACCGTTGGGCCAACACTTGGTTACGAGGGACCATTTGGCCAATACTTATTCACGTGAAAGTGCTTGTGCCAGCATAGCTATGCAAGGTGCTCCCAGGGAGAACGCTACCTCTCCCCATATATGCTGATTGGGCTAGTTTCAGCCGTACCATCCTGCACCCTTATAAATTTGGTTACGAGGGACCGTTTGACAAACACTTGGTCACGAGGGACCGTTGGGGTAACCCTTGGTCACGAGGGACCGTTTGGCAAACACTTGGTCATGAGGGACTGTTTGGCGAACACTTGGTCACGAGGGACCATTGGGCCAACCCTTGGCTGTGAGGGTTCGTTGAGCGCGCTCTCAGAGAGACCGCTATCAACGAGGGTGCTCCAAGGAGAACGCTACTGATGAGGATGTCCTTAGGGAGACCGCTCTCAAGGAGGGCATTCTCAGGGAGGATGCTCTTAGGAAGGGCGCTCTACGAAAGAACGCTCTCAAGCTAAAAACTCTCACATGCGTAACGCAAGGTGCTCTCATGGAGAACGCTCTCACGGAGGCCGCTTTAATGGAGGATGCTCTCTGGGAGAATGGTTTCAAGGAGGGCACTCTTCGACAGAATGCTCTCAATGAGGACGCTCCAAGGAGAACGCTTCCGATGAGGGCGCTATCACAGAGACCACTCTCAAGGAGGGCATTCTCCAAGGAGACCGCTCTCAACGAGGGCGCTCCAGGGAGAATGCTCCCGATGAAAGCTTCCTCAGTGAGATTGCTCTCAAGGAGGGCGTTCTCAGGGAGGGCACTCTTAGGAAGATCGCTCCCAAGGAGACTCCTCCCGATGAGATCACTCTCAATGAGGGTGCTCCAAGGACAGTGCTCCCGATGAGGGTGTCCTTAGTGAGATTGCTCTCGAGGAGGGCACACTTAGGAAGATCGCTCCCAAGGAGACTGCTCCCAATGAGGGTGCTCGAAGGGAGAACGTTCACGATGAAGTCGTCCTCAGCAAGATCACTCTCAAGAAGGGCATTCTCAAGGAGGGTACTCTTACGAAGACCGCTGCCCATGAGTGCGCTCTCAGGGAGACTGCTCTCAAAGAGGGCATTCTCCAGAGAGACCGCTCTCCACGAGGGCGCAACAGGGAGAACGCTACCCATGAGGGCGTCCGTAGTGAGATCGCTCTCAACGAGGGCGTTCTCAGGGAGGGCGCTCTTAGGAAGGGTGCTCCCAAGGAGACTGCTCCTGATGGAGGCGCTCTCAATGAAGGCACTCCAGGGAGAACACTCCCAATGAAGGCGTCCTTAGGGCGATCATTTTCAGGGAGGATGTTCTCAGGGAGGGCACTCTTACGAAGACCGCTCTCAAGTAGACTGCTCCCCATGAGCGTGCTCTCAGAGAGACCGCTCTCAACGAGGGCACTCCAAGGAGAATGCTACCGATGAGGACATCCTCAGGGAGACCGCTCTCAAGGAAAGCATTCTCAGGGAGGAAGCTCTTAGGAAGGGCACTCTACGAAAGAACGCTCTCAAGCTAAAAAATCTCACGTGCATAACGCAAGGTGCTCGCATGCAGAACGCTCTCACGGAGGCCGCTCTAACGGAGGATGCTCTCATGGAGAACGCTCTCAAGAAGGGCACTCTTCGACAAAATTCTCTCAATGAGGACGCTCCAAGGAGAACGCTTCCGATGAGGGCACTATCACAGAGACCGCTCTGAAGGAGGGCATTCTCCAGGGAGATCGCTCTCAACGAGGATGCTCCAGGGAGAACACTCCCGATGAAAGTGTCCTCAGTGAGATTTCTCTCAAGGAGGGCGTTCTTAGGAAGGGAACTCTTAGGAAAACCGCTCCCAAGGAGACTCCTCCTGATGAGGGTGCTCTCAATGAGGGTGCTCCAAGGAGAACACTACCAATGAGGACATCCTCAGGGAGACCGCTCTCAAGGAGGGCATTCTCAGGGAGGGCACACTTAGGAAGACCACTCCCAAGGATATTGCTCCCGATGAGGGTGCTCGAGGGGAGAACATTCACGATGAAGTCATCCTCAGCAAGATTGCTCTCAAGAAGGGCATTCTCAAGGAGAGCACTCTTACGAAGACCGCTCTCAAGTAGACCGCTCCCCATGAGCATGCTCTCAGGGAGACTGCTCTCAAAGAGGGCACTCTGCGACAAAACGCTCTCAATGAGGATGCTCCAAGGAGAACGCTTCCGATGAGGGCACTATCACAGAGACCGCTCTGAAGGAGGGCATTCTCCAGGGAGATCGCTGTCAACGAGGATGCTCCAGGGAGAACACTCCCGATGAAAGTGTCCTCAGTGAGATTTCTCTCAAGGAGGGCGTTCTCAGGGAGGATGCTCTTACGAAGGGTGCTCTACGAAAGAATGCTCTCAAGCTAAAAACTCTCACGTGCATAACGCAAGTTGCTCTCATGAAGAACGCTCTCACGGAGGCCGCTCTAACGGAGGATGCTCTCAGGGAGAATGCTCTCAAAGAGGGCACTCTTCGACAAAACGCTCTCAATGAGGATGCTCCAAGGAGAACGCTCCAATGAGGGCGCTGTCACAGAGACTGCTCTTAAGGAGGGCATTCTCCAGGGGGACCGCTCTCAACAAGGGTGCTCCAGGGAGAACACTCTCGATGAAAGCATCCTTTATGAGATTGCTCTCAAGGAGGGCGTTCTCAGGGAGGGCACTCTTAGGAAGATCGCTCCCAAGGATACTCCTCCCAACGAGGGCGCTCTCAATGAGGGTGCTCTAGGGATAGCACTCCCAATGAGGGCGTCCTCAGTGAGATTGCTCTCAAGGAGGGCATTCTCATGGAGGGCACACTTAGGAAGACCGCTCCCAAGGAGACTACTCCCGATGAGGGTGCTCGAGGGGAGAACGTTCACGATGAAGTCGTCCTCAGCAAGATCGCTCTCAAGAAGGGCATTCTCAAGGAGGGCACTCTTACGAAGACCGCTGCCCATGAGCGCGTTCTCAGGGAGACCACTCTCAAGGAGGGAATTCTCCAGGGAGACTGCTCTCCACAAGGGCGCAATAGGGAGAACGCTACCCATGAGGGCATCTGCAGTGAGATCTCTCTCAACGAGGATGTTCTCAGGAAGGGCGCTCTTAGGAAGGGCACTCCCAAGGAGACTGCTCCCGATGGGGGCACTCTCAATGAATGCACTCCAGGGAGAACACCCTCGTTGAGAGGGACCGTTACATGAACACTTGGTCACGAGGGACCGTTGGGCCAACCCTTGGTCACGAGGGATGGTTGGGCCAACCCTTGGTCACGAGGGACCGTTGGTTCAACACTTGGTCATGAGGGACCGTTTGGCCAACACTTATGCACGTGAAAGTGCTTGTGCCAGCGCAGCTATGCAAGGTGCTCCCAGGGAGAACGCTACCCCTCCCCATATATGCTGATTGGGCCAATTTCAGCCGTACCATCCTGCACCCTTATAAATTTGGTTACGAGGGACCGTTTGACAAACACTTGGTCACGAGGGACCGTTGGGGTAACCCTTGGTCACGAGGGACCGTTTGGCAAACACTTGGTCGTGAGGGACTGTTTGGCAAGCACTTGGTCACGAGGGACCATTGGGCCAACCCTTGGCTGCGAGGGTTCATTGAGCGCGCTCTCAGAGAGACCGCTATCAATGAGGGTGCTCCAAGGAGAACGCTACTGATGAGGACGTCCTTAGGGAGACCGCTCTCAAGGAGGGCATTCTCAGGGAGGATGCTCTTAGGAAGGGCACTCTACGAAAGAACGCTCTCAAGCTAAAAACTCTCACATGCGTAACGCAAGGTGCTCTCATGGAGAACGCTCTCATGGAGGCTGCTTTAATGGAGGATGCTCTCTGGGAGAATGGTTTCAAGGAGGGCACTCTTCGACAGAATGCTCTCAATGAGGACGCTCCAAGGAGAACGCTTCCGATGAGGGCGCTATCACAGAGACCACTCTCAAGGAGGGCATTCTCCAAGGAGACCGCTCTCAACGAGGGCGCTCCAGGGAGAATGCTCCCGATGAAAGCTTCCTCAGTGAGATTGCTCTCAAGGAGGGCGTTCTCAGGGAGGGCACTCTTAGGAAGATCGCTCCCAAGGAGACTCCTCCCGATGAGATCACTCTCAATGAGGGTGCTCCAAGGACAGCGCTCCCGATGAGGGTGTCCTTAGTGAGATTGCTCTCGAGGAGGGCATTCTCAGGGAGGGCACACTTAGGAAGATCGCTCCCAAGGAGACTGCTCCTAATGAGGGTGCTTGAAGGGAGAACGTTCACGATGAAGTCGTCCTCAGCAAGATCACTCTCAAGAAGGGCATTCTCAAGGAGGGTACTCTTACGAAGACCGCTGCCCATGAGTGCGCTCTCAGGGAGACCACTCTCAAAGAGGGCATTCTCCAGAGAGACCGCTCTCCACGAGGGCGCAACAGGGAGAACGCTACCCATGAGGGCGTCCGTAGTGAGATCGCTCTCAACGAGGGCGTTCTCAGGGAGGGCGCTCTTAGGAAGGGTGCTCCCAAGGAGACTGCTCCTGATGGAGGCACTCTCAATGAAGGCACTCCAGGGAGAACACTCCCAATGAAGGCGTCCTTAGGGAGATCATTTTCAGGGAGGATGTTCTCAGGGAGGGCACTCTTACGAAGACCGCTCTCAAGTAGACTGCTCCCCATGAGCGTGCTCTCAGAGAGACCGCTCTCAACGAGGGCACTCCAAGGAGAATGCTACCGATGAGGACATCCTCAGGGAGACCGCTCTCAAGGAAAGCGTTCTCAGGGAGGAAGCTCTTAGGAAGGGCACTCTACGAAAGAACGCTCTCAAGCTGAAAAATCTCACGTGCATAACGCAAGGTGCTCGCATGCAGAACGCTCTCACGGAGGCCGCTCTAACGGAGGATGCTCTCAGGGAGAACGCTCTCAAGAAGGGCACTCTTCGACAAAATTCTCTTAATGAGGACGCTCCAAGGAGAACGCTTCCGATGAGGGCACTATCACAGAGACCGCTCTGAAGGAGGGCATTCTCCAGGGAGATCGCTCTCAACGAGGATGCTCCAGGGAGAACACTCCCGATGAAAGTGTCCTCAGTGAGATTTCTCTCAAGGAGGGCGTTCTTAGGAAGGGAACTCTTAGGAAAACCACTCCCAAGGAGACTCCTCCTGATGAGGGTGCTCTCAATGAGGGTGCTGCAGGGAGAGCACTCCCGATGAGGGCGTCCTCAGTGAGATTGATCTCAAGGAGGGCATTCTCAGGGAGGGCACACTTAGGAAGACCACTCCCAAGGATATTGCTCCCGATGAGGGTGCTCGAGGGGAGAACATTCACGATGAAGTCATCCTCAGCAAGATTGCTCTCAAGAAGGGCATTCTCAAGGAGAGCACTCTTACGAAGACCGCTACCCATGAGCATGCTCTCAGGGAGACTGCTCTCAAGGAGGGCGTTCTCTAGGGAGACCACTCTCCATGAGGGCACAATAGGGAGAACGCTACCCATGAGGGCATCTACAGTGAGATTGCTCTCAATGAGGTAATTCTCAGGGAGGGAGCTCTTAGGAAGGGCGCTTCCAAGGAGACTGCTCCAGATGGGGGCACTCTTAATGAAGGCGCTCCAGGGAGAATGCTCCCAATGAAGGCGTCCTTAGGGAGACCGTTCTCAGGGAGGGCTTTCTCAGGAAGGGCACTCTTACAAAGACCGCTCTCAAGTAGACCGCTCCCCATGAGCATGCTCTCAGAGAGACCGCTCTCAGCGAGGGCGCTCCAAGGAGAACACTACCAATGAGGACATCCTCAGGGAGACCGCTCTCAAGGAGGGCATTCTCAGGGAGGATGCTCTTACGAAGGGTGCTCTACGAAAGAATGCTCTCAAGCTAAAAACTCTCACGTGCATAACACAAGTTGCTCTCATGAAGAACGCTCTCACGGAGGCCGCTCTAACGGAGGATGCTCTCAGGGAGAACGCTCTCAAAGAGGGCACTCTTCGACAAAATGCTCTCAATGAGGATGCTCCAAGGAGAACGCTCCGATGAGGGCGCTGTCACAGAGACCGCTCTTAAGGAGGGAATTCTCTAGGGGGACCGCTCTCAACGAGGGTGCTCCAGGGAGAACACTCTCGATGAAAGCATCCTTTATGAAATTGCTCTCAAGGAGGGCGTTCTCAGGGAGGGCACTCTTAGGAAGATCGCTCCCAAGGAGACTCCTCCCGACGAGGGCGCTCTCAATGAGGGTGCTCTAGGGAGAGCACTCCCAATGAGGGCGTCCTCAGTGAGATTGCTCTCAAGGAGGGCATTCTCAGGGAGGGCACACTTAGGAAGGCCGCTCCCAAGGAGACTAATCCCGATGAGGGTGCTCGAGGGGAGAACATTCACGATGAAGTCATCCTCAGCAAGATCGCTCTCAAGAAGGGCATTCTCAAGGAGGGCACTCTTACGAAGACCGCTGCCCATGAGCGCGTTCTCAGGGAGACCGCTCTCAAGGAGGGCATTCTCCAGGGAGACTGCTCTCCACGAGGGCGCAACAGGGAGAGCACTACCCATGAGGGCATCTGCAGTGAGATCTCTCTCAACGAGGGTGTTCTCAGGAAGGGCGCTCTTAGGAAGGGCACTCCCAAGGAGACTGCTCCCGATGGGGGCACTCTCAATGAATGCACTCCAGGGAGAACACTCCTGATGAAGGTGTCCTCAGGGAGACCATTCTCAGGGAGAGCGTTCTTAGGGAGGGCACTCTTATGAAGACCGCTCTCAAGTAGACCGCTCCCCATGAGCGCGCTCTCATAGAGACCGCTCTCAACAAGGGCGCTCCAAGGAGAACGCTACCGATGAGGATGTCCTCAGGGAGACCACTCTCAAGGAGGGCATTCTCAGGGGGGACGCTCTTACGAAGGGCGCTCTACGAAAGAAAGCTCTCAAGCTAAAAAATCTCACATGCGTAACGCAAGGTGCTCTTATGGAGAACGCTCTCACGGAGGTCGCTCTAACGGAGGATGCTCTCAGGGAGAATGCTCTCAAGGAGGGCACTCTTCGACAAAACGCTCTCAATGAGGGTGCTCCAAGGAGAACGCTCCGATGAGCGCGCTGTCACAAAGACCGCTCTCAAGGAGGGCATTCTCCAGGGAGACTGCTCTCAACGAGGGTGCTCTAGGGAGAACACTACCCATGAGGGCATTTGCAGTGAGATCGCTCTCAACAAGGGCATTCTCAGGGAGGGCGCTCTTAGGAAGGGCACTCCCAAGGAGACTGCTCTCGATGGGGGCACTCTCAATGAAGGTGCTCCAGGGAGAACACTCCCGATGAAGGCATCCTAAGGGAGACCGTTCTTAGGGAGGGCACTCTTACGAAGATCGCTCTCAAGTAGACCACTCCCCATGAGCGCGCTCTCAACGAGGGTGCTCCAAGGAGAACGCTGCGATGAGGGCACTATCACAGAGACCGCTCTCAAGGAGGGCATTCTCCAAGGAGACCGCTCTCAACGAGGGTGCTCCAGGGAGACCGCTCCCAATGAAAGTGTCCTCAGTGAGATTGCTCTCAAGTAGGGCGTTCTCAGGGAGGGCACTCTTAGGAAGACCGCTCCCAAGGAGACTCCTCCCGACGAGGGTGCTCTCAATGAGGGCGCTCCAAGGAGAGTGCTTCCGATGAGGGCGTCCTCAGTGAGATTGCTCTCAAGGAGGCCATTCTCAAGGAGGGCACACTTAGGAAGACTGCTCCCGATGAGGGTGCTCGAGAGGAGAACGTTCACGATGCAGTCGTCCTCAGCAAGATCGCTCTCAAGAAGGGTGTTCTCAAGGAGGGCACTCTTACGAAGACCGCTCCCCATGAGCGCGCTCTCAAGGAGTGCGTTCTTCAGGGAGACTGCTCTCAACAAGGGCGCAATAGGGAGAATGCTACCCATGAGGACGTCCTCAGGGATACCGCTCTCAAGGAGGGCGTTCTCAGGGAGGGCACTCTTAGGAAGGGTGCTCCCAAGGAGACTGCTCCCGATGGGGGCGCTCTCAATGAAGGTGCTCCAGGGAGAATGCTCCCAATGAAGGCATCCTCAGGGAGACCATTCTCAGGGAGGGTGTTCTCAGGGAGGGCACTCTTATGAAGACCGCTCTCAAGTAGACCACTCCCCATGAGCGCGTTCTCAGAGAGACCGCTCTCAACGAGGGTGCTCCAAGGAGAATGCTACCGATGAGGACGTCCTCAGGGAGACCGCTCTCAAGGAGGACGATCTTAGGGAGGACGCTCTTAGGAAGGGTGCTCTACGAAAGAACGCTCTCAAGCTGAAAACTCTCACGTGTGTAACGCAAGGTGCTCTCATGGAGAACGCTCTCACGGAGGCTGCTCTAACGAAGGATGCTCTCAGGGAGAACACTCTCAAGGAGGGCACTCTTCGAAAAAACACTCTCAATGAGGGTGCTCCAAGGAGAACACTTCTGATGAGGGTGCTGTCACAGAGACCGCTCTCAAGGAGGGTGCTCCAGGGAGAATGCTCCCGATGAAAGCATCCTCAGTGAGATTGCTCTCAAGGAGGATGTTCTCAGGGAGGGCACTCTTAAGAAGACCGCTTCCAAGGAGACTCATCCCGACAAGGGTGCTCTCAATGAGGGTGCTCTAGGGAGAGCGCTCTCGATGAGGGCATGCTCAGTGATATTGCTCTCAAGGATGGCGTTCTCAGGGAGGGCACACTTAGGAAGACCGCTCCCAAGGAGACTGCTCCTGATGAGGGTGCTTGAGGGGAGAATGTTCACGATGAAGTCGTCCTCAAGAATATCGCTCTCAAGAAGGGCATTCTCAAGGAGGGCACTCTTACAAAGACCACTCCCCATGAGCGTGCTCTTAGGGAGACCGCTCTCAACGAGGGTGCAACAGTGAGAACGCTACCCATGAGGATGTCCTCAAGGAGACTACTCTCAAGGAGGACATTCTCAGGGAGGGTGCTCTTAGGAAGGGTGCTCTATGATAGAATGCTCTCAACTAGGGTGTTGCAGGGAGAACGCTCCCAGCAAGGGCCCTCTCAAGGAGAAAGATCTTCAGAAGGCCACTGTAATGGACGACGCTCTCAACGAGAATGCTCTCAAGGAGGGCACCCCTGGCGAGACCGATCTCAAGAAGGGTGCTCTCCAAGAGAATGCTCTCAACAAGTATGCTCTCAAGGAGAACACTCTTAGGTACGCAATGCAAAGTGCTCTCAAGGAGGTCGCTCTCGGGGAGGGCACCCTTCAAAAAGGAGCTCTCAATGAAGGCACTCTCTAGGAGAACAATGTCACGTGCTAGCCCAAGGCACTCTCAAGGAGAACGCTCTCTGAAAGGCCGCTCTCACTGAGAACGTTCTTTAGGAGACGCTCTCCGAAAGGCCGCTCTCACTAAGAACGTTCTTTAGGAGACACTCTCGACCAAGCGTTGGCGAAATGGAGCTTCGTGACCAAATTTATAAGGGCACGGGACAGTATGGCTAAAACTAGCCCAATCAACATATATAGGGAGAGATAGTGTTCTCCCCAGGAGCGCACTCTCAAGGAGGGCGCTCTCTAGGAGAGCGTTCTCATGGAGGGTGCTCCCACCGAGAGCGTGCTCAAGGAGGGCGCTCTCATGAAGAACGCTCTCAAGGAGGGCATTCTCGCGGAGAACGCTTTCAAGGAGGCCACTCCCAGAAATAGCGCTCTACAAGAAAATGCTCTCAACGAGGGCTCTCTCATTGAGAACGCTCTCAAATGCGCAATGCAAGCAAGGCTCTCCAATGGAGGACACTCCTTGAGAGAACACCATCACGTGCGTAGCAAGAAGCACTCCCACGGAGAGTGCTCTTACAAGCGCTGCATGAGGCACTCTCATGAGAGCATGCTCTTGCCAGTGCATCTATGCGAGGTGCTCTCGTGAGAGCGCTCTTACGAGAGCATCATGCGATGCTCCCAGGAAGAACGCTACCTCTCCCTATATATGCTGATTGGGCCAGTTTTAGCCATACCATCCTGCACCATAATAAATTTGGTCACGAACACCGCGTTCTCAAAAAGAGCATTCTCAGAGAGAGAGAGCACCAAGTAAGGGTGCCCTTAAGGAAAATGCTCTCATAGAGAGAGCTCTTAGGGAGGGCGCTCTCAGCGAGGGACCATTTGGCCAACACTTGGTTATGAGGGTTTGTTGGGCCATCACTTGGTAATGTGAAAGTGCTCGTGCCAGCGCAGCTATGCAAGGTGCTCCAAGGGAGAACGCTACCTCTCCCCATATATGCTGATTGGGCCAGTTTCAGCCGTACCATCCTACACCCTTATAAATTTGGTCACGAGGGACCATTGGGCTACCACTTGGTCATGAGGGACCGTTTGGCGAACACTTAGTCACGAGGGACC
>MNCI01034199.1:280352-283191 GCA_015680685.1 Gnetum montanum | reverse complement strand
CTTATAAATTTGATCACGAGGGACCGTTGGGCCAACACTTGGTCACGAGGGACCGTTTGGCGAACACTTGGTCATGAGGGACCATTGGGCCAACCCTTGGCCATGAGGGACCGTTGGGCTAACCCTTGGTCACGATTGTCTGTTGGACCAACACTTGGTCACGAGGGACCATTGGTTCAAGACTTGGTCACGAGGAACCGTTAGGCCAACACTTGGTTACGAGGGTCTGTTGGGCCATCACTTGGTCACGTGTAAGTGCTTGTGCCAGTATAGCTATGGAAGGTGCTCCCAGGGAGAATGCTACCTCTCCCCATATATGCTGATTGGGCCAGTTTCAGTCGTACCATCCTGCACTCTTATAAATTTGGTCACGAGGGACCGTTGGGCCAACACTTGGTCACGAGGGACCGTTTGGCGAACACTTGGTCACGAGGGACCATTGGGCCAACCCTTGACCACGAGGGCTCGTTGGGCCAACCCTTGGTCACGATTGTCCGTTGGACCAACACTTGGTCACGAGGAACCGTTGGTTCAAGACTTGGTCACGAGGGACCGTTTGGCCAACACTTGGTTACGAGGGGCCGTTGGGCCATCACTTGGTCACGTGAAAGTGCTCGTGCCAGCGTAGTTATGCAAGGTGCTCCCAGGGAGAACGCTACCTCTCCCCATATATGCTGATTTTGCTAGTTTCAACCATACCGTCCTGCACTCTTATAAATTTGGTCACGAGGGACCGTTGGGCCAACACTTGGTCACGAGGGACCGTTGGGCCAACCCTTGGTCACGAGGGACCGTTTGGCAAACAGTTGGTCATGAGGGATCGTTTGGTGAACACTTGGTCACGAGGGACCGTTGGGCCAGCCCTTGGTCACGAGGGACCGTTTGGTGAACACTTGGTCACGAGGGACCGTTTGGTGAACAGTTGGTCACGAGGGACCGTTTGGTGAACAGTTGGTCACGAGGGACCATTTGGTGAACACTTCGTCACGAGGGACCGTTAGGCCAGCCCTTGGTCATGAGCGTCCGTTGCGCCAACACTTGCTCACGAGGGACCGTTGGGCCAACACTTGGTCATGAGGGACCGTTTGGCAAATACTTGGTCACGAGGGACCGTTGGGCCAACCCTTGGACATGAGGGACAGTTGGGCCAACCTGTGGTCATGAGGGACCATTGGTTCAACACTTGGTCACGAGGGACCGTTGGGCCAACACTTGGTCATGAGGGACCGTTTGGCAAATACTTGGTCACGAGGGACCGTTGGGCCAACACTTGGTCATGAGGGACCGTTCGGCAAATACTTGGTCACGAGGGACCGTTGGGCTCCCACTTGGTCACGAGGGACCGTTGGGCCAACACTTGGTCATGAGGGACCGTTTGGCAAATACTTGGTCACGAGGGTCCGTTGGGCCAACCCTTGGACATGAGGGACAGTTGGGCCAACCTGTGGTCATGAGTGACCATTGGTTCAACACTTGGTCACTAGGGACCGTTTGACCAACACTTGGTTACTAGGGTCCGTTGGTCCATCACTTGGTCACGTGAAAGTGCTCGTGCCGGCGCAGCTATGCAAGGTGCTCCCAGGGAGAACGCCACCTCTCCCCATATATGCTGATTAGGTTAGTTTCAGCCGTACCATCCTGCACCCTTATAAATTTGGTCATGAGGGACCGTTGGGCTCCCACTTGGTCACGAGGGACCGTTGGGCCAGCCCTTGGTCACGAGGGACCGTTTGGCAAACAGTTGGTGATGAGGGATCGTTTGGCGAACACTTGGTCACGAGGGACCGTTTGGCCAACCCTTGGTTACGAGGGTCCATTGGGCCATCACTTGGTCATGTGAAAGTGCTCGTGCTAGCGCAGCTATGCAAGGTGCTCCCAAGAAGAATGCTACCTCCCCTCATATATGCTGATTGGGCCAATTTCAGCCATACCATCCTACACCCTTATAAATTTGGTCACAAGGGCTCATTAGGCAAAAAATTTGTCACGAGGGACCGTTTGGTGAACACTTGGTCATTAGGGACCGTTGGGCCAACCCTTGGCCACGAGGGACCGTTGGGCCAACCCTTGGCCATGAGGGACAGTTGGGCCAACCTGTGGTCATGAGTGACCATTGGTTCAACACTTGGTCACGAGGGACCGTTTGGCGAACACTTGGTCATGAGGGACCATTGGGCCAACCCTTGGTCATGAGCGTCCGTTGCGCCAACACTTGCTCACGAGGGACCGTTGAGCCAACACTTGGTCACGAGGGACCGTTGGGGCAACCCTTGGTCACGAGGGACCGTTGGTTCAACACTTGGTCATGAGGGACCATTTGGCCAACACTTATTCATGTGAGAGTGCTCGTGCCAGTGCAGCTATGCAAGGTGCTCCCAGGGAGAATGCTACCTCTCCCAATATATGCTGATTAGGCCAGTTTCAGCCGTACCGTCCTACACCCTTATAAATTTGGTCACGAGGAACTGTTGGGCTAACACTTGGTCACGAGGGACCATTTGGCGAACACTTGGTCATGAGGGACCATTTGGCAAACTCTTGGTCATGAGGAACCGTTGGGCCAACCCTTGCCCACGAGGGACGGTTTGGCCAACCCTTGGTCACGAGGGACCATTTGGCCAACCACTTATTCACGTGAAAGTGCTCGTGCCAGCGCAACTATGCAAGGTGCTCCCTAGGAGAATGCTACCTCTCCCAATATATGCTGATTAGGCCAGTTTCAGCCGTACCGTCTGGCACCCTTGTAAATTTGGTCACGAGGGACCGTTTGGTGAACACTTGGTCACGAGGGACCGTTGGGCTAACAGTTGGGCCAACCCTTGGTCACAAGGGTCTGTTG
>MNCI01034199.1:255352-272852 GCA_015680685.1 Gnetum montanum | reverse complement strand
TTTGTGGGCACCATTCCCCAGTTCAAGCCCAGGAAACACGGCACCGCAATAGGTGACAAACGCAGCCTCGCTCTCGACCATGGACGTGCGAGTGCCGAGGGCATCGCGCAAGTGCATAGCTTACTTCCTGCACTGTCCAGCATTCATGCAAATGCCCAACATTTAGGAATGCCTACGGGTTCCACCATCCCCTCGATACGATTACCGAACCCGACAGCGCTACCTCAAAAATGCTTCTCCGTGAGAACAAAGTTCCATGCAGGAACCAGCACACGCCGCACCCACAAAGACCAAAATTAGGGGCCACCAACTGAAAAATGAGGCACGCGAACATGCATAAAGGACAACAGAACCTCAGTCCTCTAGGTACTCCAGCACGTGCATGTGAAGTCGGATTTACCACCCGTGCGCTACTGAGCGGTCCGATCCGTGATCATGAAGAGGAAACATGCACCTGACGCTACCCCGCGGGGGCGTCGACATGCTCTGCTACCTCAATCACACAAACCCGACGCAGTCGTTTACACATGCTTAACCGCTATCGCATCAAGAAAAATGGGAGATGCATCTTGGAATCACGATCCCAACTATGACCCGATGCCGATCTCATCGTTCGCATCACAACGCAGAACAAAAGTGAGGCACCTGCAAATGCATGGAGAACGAGAGACAAAGACACTCTTCGTTTCTCACCTCGTCCAGGTGAACTAGCCACTACCACCAATGGGCTACCAGGCAATCGAATTGGTGCATAGGCAGAGACGGCATGCGCTGAACGATACCCTGTGGGGACCTCAAGACGCTCTGCCACCTCCACTATGCCAACTCAATGCTACCATTCGCACGAAATCATTCCGCATCGAATTGTTCAATCACGTAAAGCCATCTGTGCAGGCTTCAATCTCGTAACTCTATAGAAACAAGTTTCAGGGTCAACTGAATTCCCCGTCACGCGACCGAGCAATAGAAAACTCCTTCGCGAATCATAGAGACACAGCGTGCTGCAGCCAAGACAAGGGATTTTCGAGACATGGCCCTCAAAACATCCCTCCGACTGCTTCTCCTAGCCCTTGAACAACTCATGACATGTTCGAGCGTGCACTCAAACTTCGTAAGCTACTCCAAGGGAAGGCGCTACCTGTGTCCTTGCATCCACAAAAGGCTATTTTCGTTGTGCTACGACCTCAAGACGGTCACTCGAGTCAATAGAGTCCTCAAACCAAAACCAACAATGACGGACCCTTAAGTCCCTCGTCGTTTCTCGACTTGTCCAGGTCAACTCGCCACTACCACCAATGCGCTAATAGGCAATCGAAACGATGCATAGGCAGAGAAGACATGCGCTTGACGCTACCCCGTGGGGGCGTCCAAACACTCTACCTCCACCGCATGTGATCGTTCGATCCTGTAAAGCCATCAATGCCGGTTCTGGTCTCGCAACTCTATAGAAATGAGTTTCAGGATCAACCAAATTCCCCGTCACGTGACCGAGCAACAGAAAAATCCTTCGCAAATCACAGAGACACAGTGTGCTGCAGCCAAGACAAGGGATTTTCGAGACATGGCCCTCAAAACATCCCTCCGACTGCTTCTCCTAACCCTTGAACAACTTACGATCATGTTCGAGCGTGCACTCAAACTTCGCAAGCTACTCCAAGGGAAGGCGCTACCTATGTCCTTGAGTCCACAAAAGGATCGTTTCGTTGTGCTATGATCTTATGACGGTCACCCGAGTCAATAGAGTCCTTAATCTGAAACCAACAACGATGCACCCTCAAGTACCTCGTCATTTCTCAACTCGTCCACATCAACTCACCACTACCACCCATTCGCTACTAGGCAATCGAATCGGTGCATAGGAAAAGATGACATGCGCTCGACGCTACCACGTGGGGGCGTCCAAACGCTCTGCCTCCTCCACTGCACCAAATCAACGATACTGTTCGCACGAACTTGTTCCGCACCAAAGAACAAAATCAGGGGTCACAAACTGAAAAACAAGCCACGCGAACGTGCATAAAGGACAACAGAAACTCAGTCCTCCAGGTACTGCAGCACGTGCATGTGAACTCGCATCTACCACCCGCACACTACTGAGCTGTCCGATCCGTGATCATGAAGAGGAGACATGCAAAGGACACTACCCCGTGGGGGCGTCGACATGCTCTGCTACCTCAACCACACAAACTAGATGCAACCGTTCGCATGAAATCAACCACTATCACATCAAGAAAAATGGGAGATGAATCCCAAAATCGCAATCCCAACTATGACCCGATGCCAATGGCAATGTTCGCATCACAATGCAAGCCTTTGTCCTTGATTCCGCGAAAGGAAATTTTCAAGATGCGACGATCAAAAACTAGGCACCAGAATCAATAAAATCCTCAAACCGAAAACAAAAGCGAGGCACCAGCAAACACATGGAGAACGAGAGACAAAGAGCTCTTCCTTTCTCGCCTCATCCACGTCAACTCACCACTACCATCCATGTGCTACTAGGCAATCAAATCGGTGCATTCGCAGAGATGACATGCGCTCGATGCTACCCCATGGGGGCGTCCAAATGCTCTGCCTCCTCCACCGCACCAAATCAACGCTACTGTTTGCACGAAATTGTTCCGCATGGGATCGTTCGATCTTGTAAAGCCATCAGTGCCAGCTCCGATCTCGCAACTCTATGGAAACAAGTTTCAGGGTCAACCGAATTCCCCATCATGTGATCAAGAAATAGAAAACTCCTTCACAAAACATAGAGACACAGCGTGCCATAGCCAAGACAAGGGAGTTTCGAGACATGGCCCTTAAAACATCCCTCTGACTGCTTCTCCTAGCCCTTGAACAACTCACGACGTGTTCGAGCGTGTGCTCAAACTTCGCAAGCTACTCCAAGGGAAGGCATTAACTGTGTCCTTGAATCCACAAAAGGCTCTTTCCGTTGTGCTACGACCTCGAGGTGGTCACTCGAGACAATAGAGTCCTCAAATCAAAACCAACAATGACACAACCTCAAGTCCCTCATCATTTCTCGCCTCCTCCACGTCAACTCGCCACTACCACCCATGCGCTACTAGGTAATCAAATCGGTGCATAAGCAGAGATGACATGCGCTCAACGCTACCCTGTGGAGGCATCCAAATGCTCTACCTCCTCCACCGCATGAAATCAATGCTACCGTTCGCATGAAATCATTCCGCATGGGATCATTCGATCCTGTAAAGCCGTCAGTGCCAGCTCCGATCTCGCAACTCTATGGAAACGAGTTTCAGGGTCAACCGAATTCCCCATCACGTGATCGAGCAACAGAAAACTCCTTCGCAAAACATAGACACACAGTGTGCCATAGCCAAGACAAGGGAGTATCGAGACATGGCCCTCAAAACATCCCTCCGACTGCTTCTCCTAGCCCTTGAACAACTCACGATGTGTTCGAGCGTGTGCTCAAACTTCGCAAGCTACTCCAAGGGAAGGCGCTAACTGTGTCCTTGAATCCACAAAAGGCTCTTTCCACTATGCTACGACCTCGAGGTGGTCACCCGAGACAATAGAGTCCTCAAACCGAAACCAACAACGACGCACCCTCAAGTCCCTTGTCGTTTCTCACCTCGTCCACGTCAACTCATCACTACCACCCATGCGCTACTAGGCAATCGAATCGGTGCATACGCAGAGATGACATGCGCTCGACGCTACCCTGTGGGGGCGTCCAAACGCTCTACCTCCTCCACCACACCAAATCAATGCTACTATTCGCATGAAATCGTTCCGCATGGGATCGTTCAATCCCATAAAGCTGTCAGTATTGGCTCCGATCTCCCAACTCTATGGAAATGAGTTTCAGGGTCAACTGAATTCCCCGTCACACGACCGAGCAACAAAAAACTCCTTCACGAAACATAGAGACATAGCGTGCCACAACAAAGACAAGGGAGTTTCGAGACATGGTCCTCAAAACATCCCTCCGACTGCTTCTCCTAGTCCTTGAACAACTCACGACATGTTCGAGCGTGCGCTCAAACTTCACAAGCTACTCCAAGGGAAGGTGCTAACTGTGTCCTTAAATCCACAAAAGGCTCTTTCCGCTATGCTACGACCTCGAGGCGGTCACCCGAGACAATAGAGTGCTCAAATCGAAACCAACAATGACGCACCCTCAAGTCCCTCATCGTTTCTCACCTCGTCCACGTCAACTCGCCACTACCACCCATGCGCTACTAGGCAATCGAATCGGTGCATACGTAGAGACAACATGCACTCGACACTACCACGTGGGGGCGTCCAAACGCTCTGCCTCCTCCACCACACCAAATCAACGCTACCATTCGCACGAAATCGTTCCGCATGGGATCGTTTGATCTCGTAAAGCCATCAGTGCCATCTCCGATCTTGCAACTCTATGGAAATGAGTTTCAGGGTCAACTGAATTCCCCGTCACGTGATCGAGCAACATAAAACTCCTTTGCGAATCATAGAGACACAGCGTGCCATAGCCAAGACAAGGGATTTTTGAGACATGGCCCTCAAAAAATCCCTCCGACTGCTTCTCCTAGCCCTTGAACAACTCACGATGTGTTCGAGCGTGCGCTCAAACTTCGTAAGCTACTCCAAGGCAAGGCGCTACATGTGTCCTTGAGTCCACAAAAGGCTCTTTACGTTGTGCTATGACCTCAAGATGGTCACCCGAGTCAATAGAGTCCTCAAACCGAAACCAACATCGATGCACCCTCAAGTCCCTCGTCATTTCCCGCCTCGTCCACGTCAACTCGCCACTACCACCCATGCGCTACTAGGAAATCGAATCGGTGCATTCGTAGAGATGACATGTGCTCGACGCTACCCCGTGGGGGCATCCAAACGCTCTGACTCCTCCACCGCACCAAATCAACGCTACCATTTGCACGAAATCATTCCGCATGCGATCGTTAGATCCCGTAAAGCCATCAGTTCCGGCTCTAATCTCAAAACTCTATAGAAACGAGTTTCAGGGTCAACCGAATTCCCCGTCACGCGACCGAGCAACAGAAAACTCCTTCGTGAATCATAGAGACACAGTGTGCCATAGCCAAGATAAGGGATTTTTGAGACATGGCCCTCCAAAAATCCCTCTGACTGCTTCTCCTAGCCCTTGAACAACTCATGACGTGTTCGAGCGTGCGCTCAAACTTTGCAAGCTACTCCAAGGGAAGGCGCTACCTGTGTCATTGAGTCCACAAAAGGCTCTTTTCAATATGCTATGACCTTGAGACGGTTGCTCGAGTCAATAAAGTCCTCAAACCGAAACCAACAACGACGCACCCTCAAGTCCCTTGTCGTTTCTCGCCTCGTCCACGTCAACTCGCCACTACCACCCATGCACTACTAGGTAATCGAATCGGTGCATTTGCAGAGACGACATGCGCTCGACGCTACCCCGTGGGGGCGTCCAAATGCTCTGCCTTCTCCACCGCACCAAATCAATGCTACCATTCGCACGAAATCGTTCTGCATGGGATCGTTCGATCCCATAAAGCCATCAGTGCCAGCTCTGATCTCGCAACTCTATAGAAACGAGTTTCAGGGTCAACCGAATTCCCCATCACGCGACCGAGAAATAGAAAACTCCTCCGTGAATCACAAAGATACAGCGTGCTACAGCCAAGACAAGGGATTTTCGAGACATGGCCCTCAAAACATCCCTCCGACTGCTTCTCCTAGCCCTTGAACAACTCACGACATGTTCGAGCATGCACTCAAACTTCGCAAGCTACTCCAAGGGAAGGTGCTACCTGTGTTCTTGAGTCCAAAAAAGGCTCTTTTCACTATTCTATGACCTCGAGATAGTCACCCAGGTCAATAGCATCCTCAAATCAAAACCAACAACGATGCACCCTCAAGTCCCTCATCGTTTCTTGCCTCGTCCATGTCAACTCGCCACTACCACCCACACGCTACTAGGCAATCGAATCGGTGCATACGCAGAGACAACATGCACTCGACGCTTCCCCGTGGGGGCATCCAAACACTCTGCCTCCTCCACCGCACCAAATCAATGCTACCGTTCGCACGAAATTGTTCCGCATGGGATCGTTCGATCCCGTAAAGCCATCAGTGCCACCTATTTTCGATGTGCTACCAGTACGAAATGGTCACCCGAATCAAATCGTAAACGAGGACACCGCCTTCTCCGGGGTTATCCTTCTTCCCAACAAGCCTTGCAAGTCACCCACATGAGCAACCACACCGTGATATCGTGGGCAGGGTAAAACATCCCTGGGGGGAGAAACCCACGTATCACTCTATCACTCCAACCTCTCGACAACTCTACCTCCCCCTATATATGTTGATTGGGCCAGTTTCAGCCATACCGTCCCGTACCCTTATAAATTTGGTCACGAAGGACCAAATAGATGAGATCACCCTCACCTCCGTTGCTGAACCCGCTCAAAGAGGAGGGCGCGCTCAAGGAGAACGCTCTCCCAAGGGCTGCTCTAAGCAAGGGTGCTCTCACGGAGAACGTTATTATGGAGGACCCTCTCGAGATGGGCATCGTTGGGGAGATTGCTCTTATGAAGGGCCTTCTCAATGAGGGCACTCGTACAGAGGCTGCTCACAATGAGGATTCTCTTGAGGAGAACACTTACACGAGGGTGCACGACGCTCTCATCGATAACACTCTCTATGATGATGCTCTCAGAAAGAGGCTGTCCACTAAGAGGTCGATCTCAAAGACGGAGTTCCAATGGACATAGCTCTCCAAGAGAACGATCTCAACAAGAGCGCTCTTGAAAAAAACGTTCTTAAGGAGGACGCTCTCCAGGAGGGCATCCTCAATGAGACCATTCTCAGGGAATGCGTTCTCAAGAAAGGCACTCTTAAGAAGGGCACTCTCTGATACAAGCGTTCTCAACATTGGCGCTCTCAAGAAGAACACTCTTGCGTGCATGACGCAAGGTGCTCTCATGGACAACGCTTTCATCGAATCCACTCTTGAGGAGAACGCTCCTGCAATGGCCACTCTACTGGAGGGCGCTCTTCAACAAAACATTCTCAATGATGGGGCTCTGCGGAGAATGCTCAAATGGAAGGCCACTTTAGCAGGGCACTGTCCAGGAGAATGCTCTCAGGGAAGGTGATCTCATGTACAACGCTCTCAAGGAGGACGCTACCAAGGAGGGCGTCTTTCTGGGAGGGCATCCTTCGAGAGCAAGCTCTCAACGAGGGCACTCTCCAGGAGAATACTCTCACATGACTAATGCTAAGCACTCTTGAGGAAGGTGCTCTCAAGGAGAACACTATCTGAAAAGTAGCTCTAATGGAACGCACTCCTAGAGCACCGCTACCATCGAGAACGTTCTTAAGGAGGACGAAGGGCATCCTCAACAATACCGTTCACAAGGAGGGCACTCTTTGGAATGGCACTCTCTGATCCAAGCGTTCTCAATGACAGCACTCTCAAGGTGAACACTCTCACATGCATAACGCAAGGTGATCCCATGGACAACGCCATCATGGAGGAAGCTCTCAAGGAGAACGCTTTCACAGAGACAACTCTTAGGAAGAACGATCTCAGCAAAGGCGATCTAAATGAGGGCATCCTTCGATAGAACGATCTCGATGAGGGCACTCTATGAAGAATGATCCGGGAGAGGGCACCCTCAAAGAGAACACTTGTCAAATGGTCACTCTAACAGAGGGTGCTCTAAAAAAGAACACTCTTAAGGAGAGCGTCCTCAGCCAGACCGATCTCAACGAGGGCACTGTAATGGAGGATGCTCTCCAAGAGAACGCTCCCAACAACAGCACTCTCGGGAAGAACACTATCATGTGCGTAACATAAGGTGATCTCAAGTTGAATGCTCTGAGGATGCTTGCACTAACGAAGACCATTCTCTAAGAGGGCACCTTCTGAGAAAGAGCTCTCAATGAGGATGCTCTCAAGAAGAACGCTCTCATGGGCGTAGCACAAGATAATCAGAGAACACGTCCTCAGCAAGAACGTTCTCACAGAGGCCGCTCTTAGGGAAAATGCTCTCGTGAAAGGTGCGCTCTAAACGAAGGGACTCTTCGACAAAACGATCTCAACGAGAGTGCTCTCAAAGAGAATTCTCTTTCGAAGGCCCCTCTAATGAAGGGAACTCCTAAAAACAACACTCTCATCAAGGGCGATGTCATGGAGCCCGCTCTCAAGGAAGGCATTCTAATGGAGGCCACTCTCCAAGATAATGCTCTCAACAAAGGTGTTCTCAGGGAGAACACTCTCACGTGCGCAACGCAAGGTGCTCTAGAGGAGAATTCTCTGAGAAAGGTTGCTCTAAGGGAGATAGCTCTCAAGGAGAACGCTCTCAAGGAGGGCGATCTCACGTAGAATGCTCTTAAAGAGGGACTCTCTCAACGAGGGTGTCCCCAGCTAAACCGATCTCAATGATGGTGTTCTAATGGACGTAGCTCTCCAAGAGAACAATCTCAACAAGGGTGCTCTCCAGGACAACACTCTCGCATGCATAACGCAGAGTGCACTCAGGGAGGTCCCTTTGAGGGAGAGCACTCGCCCAGAGGGAGCTCTCAATGATGGCACTCCAAGAAGAACGCTCCAGGGCAACCAACCCCATGGAACATTCCCACAACGCTGCAAGCCTTTTATCTCAAATCGTAAACGAGAACACCGCCTTCTCCAGGGCTATCCTTCTTCGCAACCAAGGCTCGCGGGTCACGGACATGAACAATGAGGCCACGATATCGTGGGCAGGGAAAGGCATCCCTAAGGGGAGAAACCCATGTATCGCTCTATCACTCCGACTGCTCGTCAACTCTACCTCCCCCTATATATGTTGATTGGGCTAGTTTCAGCCATATCGTCCCGCACCCTTATAAATTTGATCATGAAGGACCAGCTCAAGGAGAGCACTCTCACGTGCGTGGCGCAAGGCGCTCTCTGGAAGGGCGTTCTCAAAGAGAACGCTCTCTGAAAGGCCACTCTAACAGAGGGCACTCTCACGGAGGGCATTCTTAGGGAGGGTGCTCTTCCAAAGAACACTCTCAACGACGACGCTCTTGAGAAGAACATTCACACGAGGGCGCAAGGCGCTCTTAAGGAGAATGCTCTCATGGAGGCCGCTCTGATTGAGGTAGCTCTCAGAGAGTGCACTCTTCGACACAGTGCTCTCAACCAGGGTGTTACAGGGAGAATGCTCCCACCGAGGGCCCTCTCAAGGAGAAAGATCTTCGAAAGGCCGCTCTAACGGAGGGTGCTCTCAAGGAGAACACTCTAGGAGAGGGCACCCCTAGCAAGACCGATCTCAAGAAGTTGGCTCTACAAGAGAACACTCTCAACAAGGGTGCTCTTGAGCAGAACACTCTCACGTGTGCAACGCAAGGTGCAACACGAGGTCGCCCTGAGGGAGAATGCTCTCAAAGAGGGCATCCCCAACGACACAGATCTCAGTGAGGGCATCCGCAGTGAGATCGCTCTCAATGAGGGCATGTGTTCTTAGGTAGGGCACTCTTAGGAAGATAGTTCCCAAGGAGACTGCTCCCGATGGGGTCGCTCTGAACGAAGGCGCTCCAGGGAGAATGCTCCCGATGAAGGCGTTCTCAGGGAGACCGTTCTCAGGGAGGACATTCTCAGGGAGGGCACTCTTACGAAGACCACTCTCAAGTAGACCGCTCCCCATGAGCGCGCTCTCAGAGAGACCGCTCTCAACAAGGGTGCTCCAAGGAGAATGCTACCGATGAGGACATCCTCAGGGAGACTGCTCCCAAGGAGGGCGTTCTCCAGGAGGACACTCTTAGGGAGAATGCTCTCAAGGAGGGCACTCTTCGATAAAATGCTCTCAATGAGGGCACTCCAAGGAGAACGCTTCCGATGAGGGCACTGTCACAGAGACCGCTCTCAAGGAGGGCATTCTCCAGGGAGACCGCTCTCAACGAGGGCACTCCAGGGAGAAGGCTCCTGATGAAAGCATCTTTAGTGAGATTGCCCTCAAGGAGGGCATTCTCAGGGAGGGCACTCTTAGGAAGACCGCTAACAAGGAGACTCCTCCTGATGAGGGCGCTCTCAACGAGGGTGCTCCAGGGAGAACGCTCTCGATGAAAGCATCCTCTGTGAGATTGCTCTCAAGGAGGGCGTTCTCAGGGAGGGCACTCTTAGGAAGACCACTCCCAAGGAGACTCCTCCCAACGAGGGCGCTCTTAATGAGGGTGCTCTAGGGAGAGCACTCCCGATGAGGGTGTCCTCAGTGAGATTGCTCTCAAGGAGGGCATTCTCAGGGAGGGCACACTTAGGAAGACCGCTCCCAAGGAGACTACTCTCGATGAGGGTGCTCGAGGGGAGAACATTCATGATGAAGTCGTCCTCAGCAAGATCACTCTCAAGAAGGGCATTCTCAAGGAGGGCACTCTTACGAAGACCGCTGCCCATGAGCGCGCTCTCAGGGAGACCGCTCTCAAGGAGGGCATTCTCCAGGGAGACTGCTCTTCATGAGGGTGCAACAGGGAGAACGCTACCCATGAGGGCGTCTGTAGTGAGATCTCTCTCAACGAGGGTGTTCTCAGGGAGGGCACTCTTAGGAAGGGCACTCCCAAGGAGACTGCTCCCGATGGGGGCACTCTCAATGAATGCGCTCCAGGGAGAACACTCCCGATGAAGGTGTCCTCAGGGAGACCATTCTCAGGGAGAGCGTTCTTAGGGAGGGCACTCTTATGAAGACCGCTCTCAAGTAGACCGCTCCCCATGAGTGCGCTCTCATAGAGACCGCTCTCAACAAGGGCGCTCCAAGGAGAATGCTACCGATGAGGATGTCCTTAGGGAGACCACTCTCAAGGAGGGCATTCTCAGGGAGGACGCTCTTACGAAGGGCGCTCTACGAAAGAAAGATCTCAAGCTAAAAACTCTCACATGCGTAACGCAAGGTGCTCTCATGGAGAACGCTCTCACGGAGGCCGCTCTAACGGAGGATGCTCTCAGGGAGAACGCTCTCAAGGAGGGCACTCTTCAAAAAAACGCTCTTAATGAGGGTGCTCCAAGGAGAACGCTCCGATGAGCGCGCTGTCACAAAGACCGCTCTCAAGGAGGGCATTCTCCAGGGAGATCGCTCTCAATGAGGGTGCTCTAGGGAGAACACTACCCATGTGGGCATTTGTAGTGAGATCGCTCTCAACGAGGGCATTCTCAGGGAGGGCGCTCTTAGGAAGGGCACTCCCAAGGAGACTGCTCCCAATGGGGGCGCTCTCAATGAAGGTGCTCCAGGGAGAACACTCCCGATGAAGGCATCCTCAGGGAGAACACTCCCGATGAAGGCATCCTCAGGGAGACCGTTCTTAGGGAGGGCACTCTTACGAAGATCACTCTCAAGTAGACCACTCCCCATGAGCGCGCTCTCAGAGAGACCGCTCTCAACGAGGGTGCTCCAAGGAGAATGCTCCGATGAGGCCACTATCACAGAGACCGCTCTCAAGGAGGGCATTCTCCAGGGAGACCGCTCTCAACGAGGGTGCTCCAGGGAGACCGCTCCCGATGAAAGTGTCCTCAATGAGATTGCTCTCAAGTAGGGCGTTCTCAGGGAGGGCACTCTTAGGAAGACCGCTCCCAAGGAGACTCCTCCCAACGAGGGTGCTCTCAATGAGGGCGTCCTCAGTGAGATTGCTCTCAAGGAGGGCATTCTCAGGGAGGGCACACTTAGGAAGACTGCTCCCGATGAGGGTGCTCGAGAGGAGAACGTTCATGATGCAGTCGTCCTCAGCAAGATCGCTCTCAAGAAGGGTGTTCTCAAGGAGGGCACTCTTACGAAGACCGCTCCCAATGAGCGCGCTCTCAAGGAGTGCGTTCTTCAGGGAGACTGCTCTCAACAAGGGGGCAACAGGGAGAACGCTACCCATGAGGACGTCCTCAGGGATACCGCTCTCAAGGAGGACGTTCTCAGGGAGGGCGCTCTTAGGAAGGGCGCTCCCAAGGAGACTGCTCCCGATGGGGGCGCTCTCAATGAAGGTGCTCCAGGGAGAATGCTCCCAATGAAGGCATCCTCAGGGAGACCATTCTCAGGGAGGGAGTTCTCAGGGAGGGCACTCTTATGAAGACCGCTCTCAAGTAGACCACTCCCCATGAGCACGTTCTCAGAGAGACCGCTCTCAATGACGGTGCTCCAAGGAGAACGCTACCGATGAGGACGTCCTCAGGGAGACCGTTCTCAAGGAGGGCGTTCTTAGGGAGGATGCTCTTAGGAAGGGTGCTCTACGAAAGAACACTCTCAAGCTAAAAACTCTCACGTGTGTAACGCAAGGTGCTCTCATGGAGAACGCTCTCACGGAGGCCGCTCTAATGAAGGATGCTCTCAGGGAGAACGCTCTCAAGGAGGGCACTCTTCGAAAAAACACTCTCAGTGAGGGTGCTCCAAGGAGAACGCTTCTGATGAGGGCGTTGTCACAGAGACCACTCTCAAGGAGGGTGCTCCAGGGAGAATGCTCCCAATGAAAGCATCCTCAGTGAGATTGCTCTCAAGGAGGATGTTCTCAAGGAGGGCACTCTTAAGAAGACCGCTTCCAAGGAGACTCATCCCGACAAGAGCACACTCAATGAGGGTGCTCCAGGGAGAGCGCTCTCGATGAGGGCATCCTCAGTGAGATTGCTCTCAAGGACGGCGTTCTTAGGGAGGGCACACTTAGGAAGACCACTCCCAAGGATACTGCTCCTGATGAGGGTGCTTGAGGGGAGAATGTTCACGATGAAGTCGTCCTTAGGAAGATCGCTCTCAAGAAGGGAATTATCAAGGAGGGCACTCTTACGAAGACCACTCCCCATGAGCGTGCTCTTAGGGAGACCGCTCTCAAGGAGGGCATTCTCTAGGGAGACCACTCTCAACGAGGGTGCAACAGTGAGAACGCTACCCATGAGGATGTCCTCAAGGAGACTGCTCTCAAGGAGGGCGTTCTCAGGGAGGGTGCTCTTAGGAAGGGTGCTCTATGATAGAATGCTCTTAACTAGGGTGTTGCAGGCAGAACGCTCCCAGAGAGGGCCCTCTCAAGGAGAAAGATCTTCAAAAGGCCACTCTAATGGACGGCGCTCTCAACGAGAACGCTCTTAAGGAGGGTGCCCCTGGCGAGACCGATCTCAAGAAGGGTGCTCTCCAAGAGAACGCTCTCAACAAGTATGCTCTCAAGGAGAACACTCTTAGGTGTGCAATGCAAAGTGCTCTCAAGGAGGTCGCTCTTGGGGAGGGCACCCTTCAAAAAGGAGCTCTCAATGAAGGCACTCTCCAGGAGAACAATGTCATGTGCTAGCCCAAGGCACTCTCAAGGAGAACGCTCTCCGAAAGGCCACTCTCACTGAGAACGTTCTTTAGGAGATGCTCTCGACCAAGCGTTGGCGGAATGGAGCTTCGTGACCAAATTTATAAGGGCATGGGATAGTATGGCTAAAACTAGCCCAATCAACATATATAGGGAGAGATAATGTTCTCCCCGGGAGCGCACTCTCAAGGAGGGTGCTCTCTAGGAGAGCGTTCTCATGGAGGGTGCTCCCACCGAGAGCGTGGTCAAGGAGGGCGCTCTCATGAAGAACACTCTCAAGGAGGGCATTCTTGCAGAGAACGCTTTCAAGGAGGCCACTCCCAGAAATAGCACTCTACAAGAAAATGCTCTCAACGAGGGCTCTCTCAATGAGAACGCTCTCAAATACGCAATGCAAGCAAGGCTCTCTGATGGAGGACACTCCTTGAGATAACACCATCACGTGCGCAGCAAGAAGCACTCCCACGGAGAGTGCTCTCACAAGCCCTGCATGAGGCACTCTCATGAGAGCGTGCTCTTGCCAGCGCATCTATGCGAGGTGCTCTCGTGAGAGCGCTCTTACGAGAGCATCGTGCGATGCTCCCAGGAAGAACGCTACCTCTCCCTATATATGCTGATTGGGCCAGTTTTAGCCATACCATCCTGCACCATAATAAATTTGGTCACGAACACCGCGTTCTCAAAAAGAGCGTTCTCAGAGAGAGAGAGCACCAAGTAAGGGTGCCCTCAAGGAAAATGCTCTCATAGAGAGAGCTCTTAGGGAGGGCGCTCTCAGCGAGGGACCATTTGGCCAACACTTGGTTACGAGGGTTCGTTGGGCCATCACTTGGTAATGTGAAAGTGCTAGTGCCAGCGCAGCTATGCAAGGTGCTCCAAGGGAGAACGCTACCTCTCCCCATATATGCTGATTGGGCCAGTTTCAGCTGTACCATCCTACACCCTTATAAATTTGGTCACGAGGGACCATTGGGATACCACTTGGTCATGAGGGACCGTTTGGCGAACACTTGGTCATGAGGGACCGTTGGGCCAACCCTTGGTCACGAGGGATCATTTGGCGAACACTTGGTCATGAGGGACCGTTGGGCCAACCCTCGGTCACGAGGGACCGTTGGGCCGACAGTTGGTCACAAGGGACGGTTGGGCCAACCCTTCGTCACGAGGGACTGTTGGTTCAACATTTGGTTACGAGGGACCGTTTGGCCAACACTTATTCACGTGAAAGTGCTTGTGCCTAGGGAGAACGCTACCTCTCCCCATATATGCTGATTGGGCCAATTTTAGCCATACCATCCTGCACCCTTATAAATTTGATCACGAGGGACCGTTGGGCCAACAATTGGTCACGAGGGACCGTTTGGCGAACACTTGGTCATGAGGGACCATTGGGCCAACCCTTGGCCATGAGGGACCGTTGGGCCAACCCTTGGTCACGATTGTCTGTTGGACCAACACTTGGTCACGAGGGACCGTTGGTTCAAGACTTGGTCATGAGGAACCGTTAGGCCAACACTTGGTTACGAGGGTCCGTTGGGCCATCACTTGGTCACGTGTAAGTGCTTGTGCCAGCGCAGCTATGCAAGGTGCTCCCAGGGAGAACGCTACCTCTCCCCATATATGCTGATTGGGCCAGTTTCAGCCGTACCATCCTGCACTCTTATAAATTTGGTCACGAGGGACTGTTGGGCCAACACTTGGTCATGAGGGACCATTTGGCGAACACTTGGTCACGAGGGACCATTGGGCCAACCCTTGACCACGAGGGCCCGTTGGGCCAACCCTTGGTCACGATTGTCCGTTGGACCAACACTTGGTCACGAGGAACCGTTGGTTCAAGTCTTGGTCACGAGGGACCGTTTGGCCAACACTTGGTTACGAGGGGCCGTTGGGCCATCACTTGGTCACGTGAAAGTGATCGTGCCAGCGCAGTTATGCAAGGTGCTCCCAGGAAGAACGCTACCTCTCCCCATATATGCTGATTTTGCCAGTTTCAACCATACCGTCCTGCACTCTTATAAATTTGATCACGAGGGACCGTTGGGCCAACACTTGGTCACGAGGGACCGTTGGGCCAACACTTGGTCACGAGGGACCGTTTGGAAAACAGTTGGTCAGGAGGGATCGTTTGGCGAACACTTCGTCACGAGGGACCGTTGGGCCAGCCCTTGGTCACGAGGGACCGTTTGGTGAACACTTGGTCACGAGGGACCGTTTGGTGAACAGTTGGTCACGAGGGACCGTTTGGCGAACACTTCGTCACGAGGGACCATTAGGACAGCCCTTGGTCATGAGCGTCCGTTGCGCCAACACTTGCTCACAAGGGACTGTTGGGCCAACACTTGGTCACGAGGGACCGTTTGGTAAACACTTGGTCATGAGGGACCGTTGGGCCAACCCTTGGCCATGAGGGACAGTTGGGCCAACCTGTGGTCATGAGGGACCATTGGTTCAACACTTGGTCATGAGGGACCGTTTGACCAACACTTGGTTACGAGGGTCTGTTGGTCCATCACTTGGTCACGTGAAAGTGCTCGTGCCAGTGCAGCTATGCAAGGTGCTCCCAGGGAGAATGCTACCTCTCCCCATATATGCTGATTAGGTTAGTTTCAGCCGTACCATCCTGCACCCTTATAAATTTGGTCATGAGGGACCGTTGGGCTCCCACTTGGTCACGAAGGACCGTTGGGGCAACCCTTGGTCATGAGGGACCGTTTGGCAAACACTTGGTCACAAGGGACCATTTGGCGAACACTTGGTGACAAGGGACCATTGGGCCAACCCTTGGTCATGAGCGTCTGTTGCGCCAACACTTGGTCACGAGGGACTGTTGGGCCAACACTTGGTCATGAGGGACTGTTTGGCAAACACTTGGTCACGAGGGACTGTTTGGCAAACACTTTGTCACGAGGGACCGTTGGTTCAACACTTGGTCACGAGGGACCGTTTGGCCAACACTTGGTTACGAGGGTCCATTGGGCCATCACTTGGTCATGTGAAAGTGCTCGTGCCAGCGCAGCTATGCAAGGTGCTCCAAAGAAGAATGCTACCTCTCCCCATATATGCTGATTGGGCCATTTTCAGCCATACCATCCTACACCCTTATAAATTTGGTCACAAGGGACCATTAGGCAAAAAATTTGTCACGAGGGACCGTTTGGTGAACACTTGGTCACGAGGGACTGTTGGGGTAACCATTGGTCACGAGGGATCGTTTGGCGAACACTTGGTCATGAGGGACTGTTGGGCCAACCCTTGGTCACGAGCGTTCGTTGCACCAACACTTGGTCACGAGGGATCGTTGGGCCAACACTTGGTCACGAGGGACCGCTGGGGCAACCCTTGGTCACGAGGGACCATTTGGTAAACACTTGGTCACGTGGGACTGTTTGGCGAACACTTGGTCACAAGGGACCGTTGGGCCAACCCTTGGTCACGAGGGACCATTTGGTGAACACTTGGTCATCAGGGACCGTTGGGCCAACCCTTGGCCACAAGGGACCGTTAGGCGAACACTTGGTCACGAGGGAACGCTGGGGCAACCCTTGGTCACGAGGGACCGTTGGGCCAACCCTTGGCCACAAGGGACCGTTAGGCGAACACTTGGTCACGAGGGCCCATTTGGCCAACCACTTATTCACGTGGAAGTGCTCGTGCCAGTGCAGCTATGCAAGGTGCTCCAAAGAAGAATGCTACCTCTCCCCATATATGTTGATTGGGCCAGTTTCAGCCGTACCATCCTGCACCCTTATAAATGTGGTCACGGGGGACCGTTGCGCCGACACTTGGTCACGAGGGACCGTTGGGCCAACCCTTGCCCACGAGGGATGGTTTGGCCAACCCTTGGTCACGAGGGACCGTTGGTTCAATACTTGGTCACGAGGGACCATTTGGCCAACCACTTATTCACGTGAAAGTGCTCGTGCCAGTGCAACTATGCAAGGTGCTCCCTGGGAGAATGCTACCTCTCCCCATATACGCTGATTGGGCCAGTTTCAGCCGTACCATCTGGCACCCTTATAAATTTGGTCACGAGGGACCGTTTGGCGAACACTTGGTAACGAGGGACCATTGGGCCAATAGTTGGGCCAACCCTTGGTCACAAGGGTCTGTTGGTCCAATAGTTGGTCAGGAGGGACCATTTACCTCTCCCCATATATGCTGATTGGGCCAGTTTGAGCCATACCATCCTGCACCCTTGTAAATTTGGTCACGAGGGACGGTTGGGCCAACCCCAACCCTT
>MNCI01034199.1:230352-250352 GCA_015680685.1 Gnetum montanum | reverse complement strand
GAGAAGAGAGCTGCACCCAGCCATCGTGACTTATCCCCTCCCTCCCAAGGAACCGGATGGCCCGGGGAGGAAAATAGTGGCCCTCTTATGTCCCCCTCGTGTCCAGCCTTTGTATTTTAAAAGCCGTTTGACTGCGAACGTAGAGCTCCATGACTCTCTCTCACCTAGGCATACATGCTCCCTTCGCGGGTCACCTATCCTCAATGGAAGATGATGATGCATCCTCCATCGGGGGGCAACCTAAGCCCCCACTCCAGAACAACACCCCAAAGCCTACCTGGGTGATGGCGTGCCCTTCGGGCTATCCATCAATTACCCTAAACCCTAAACCCTAAACCCTGGGTAATTACGATGCAATGTCTCGCACCCCCGCCAAGTGCATGCTCTCCCCACGAAGTCTCATCCCTGTGCAGTACCACCGTCCTGGTCCCCCTGCCCCCGTCCCCAAACGTTCCTCATCGCTGCGATGGGAACGCAAGACCGTGACCAACGGGACAAAACCATGTGCATGTCAATGATCCTACCGCAGGTTCACCTACGGTAACCTTGTTACGACTTATCCTTCCTCTAAACGATAAGGTTCAATGAGGTTCTCATGACGTCGACGATGGAGAAACCATCATCGTCGCCATAATCTGAACATTTCACCAGATCATTCAATCGGTAGGAGCGACGGGCAGTGTGTACAAAGGGCAGGGACGTAGTCAACGCGAGCTGATGACTCACGCTTACTAGGAATTCCTTGTTCAAGACCGATAATTGCAAAGATCTATCCCCATCACGATGCATTTTCACAAGATTTCCCGATCCTCTAGGACCAGGGAAGGAGGCTCGCTGAATGCATTAGTGTAGCACGCATGTGGCCCAGAACATCTAAGGGCATCACAGACCTATTATTGCCTCAAACTTCCATGGCCTGAGCAGCCATAGTCCCTCTAAGAAGCTATCCGTGAAGGGCGTACCTCCACGTAGCTAGTTAGCAGGCTGAGGTCTCATTCGTTAATGGAATTAACCAGACAAATCACTCCACCAACTAAGAACGGCCATGCACCACCCCCCATAGAATCAAGAAAGAGCTCTCAATATGTCAATCCTTACTATGTCTGGACCTGGTAAGTTTTCCCGTGTTGAGTCAAATTAAGCCACAGGCTCCACTCTTGGTGGTGCCCTTCCATCAATTCCTTTAAGTTTCAGCCTTGCGACCATACTCCCCCTAGAACCCAAACACTCTGATTTCTCAAAAGGTACCGATGAAGTCATAAGAGCAACATCCGCCGAGCCCTGGTTGACATCGTTTATGGTTGATACTAGGACGGTATCTAATCATCTTCGAGCCCCCAACTTTCATTCTTGATTAATGAAAACATCCTTGGCAAATGCTTTTGCACTAGTTTGTCTTTGATAAATCCAAGAATTTCACCTCTGACAATGAAATACGAATGCCCCCGATAGTCCCTATTAATCATTACTCCCATCCCTAAGGCCAACACAACAGGATCGAAATCCTTTCGTGTTATTCCATGCTAATGTATTCCAAGCATAGGCTTGCTTTGCGCACTCTAGTTTTTTCAAAGTAAGAGCGTCGGAGCCGCGCCCCAGCCAATTAAGGCCAGCACCAGGTCGCCGACAGAAGGGACAGAGCGGTCGATGCACACCGCATCAGTGGACCTATCGTCCCATCCCAAGATCCAACTACGATCTTTTTAACTGCAACAACTTAAATATACGCTATTGGAGCTGGAATTACCGTGGCTGCTGGCACCAGACTTGCCCTCCAATGGATCCTCATTAAGGGCTTTAAATTGTACTCATTCCAATTACTTGACTCGATGATCCCTGGATTGTTATTTATTGTCACTACCTCGCCATGTCTTGGCTGGGTGATTTGTGCACCTGTTGCCTTCCTTGGATGTGGTAGCCGTTTCTCAGGCTCCCTCTCCGGAATCAAACCCTAATTCCCCATCACCTGTCACAACCATGGTAGGCCTCTATCATACCATCGAAAGTTGATAGGGCAGAAATTTGAATGAAGCGTCGTCGGTACAAGGGCCGTGCGATCTGTCCAGTTACCATGATTCACCAAGCAAATGAGCAAGCTCGCATTGGCCTTTTATCTAATAAATGCATCCCTTCCGAGAGTTGGGATTTGCTGCACGTATTAGCTCTAGAATTACTACGGTTATCAGAGTAGTAAGGTACCATCATAGAAACTATAACTGATTTAATGATCCATTCGCAGTTTCACCATTTGAAGTAAGTTCATACTTAGACATGCATGGCTTAATCTTTGAGACAAGCATATGACTACTGGCAGGATCAACCAGGTAATGCTGTCTGCACCCGTGCGGTGGGCGCCATCGTCCTTCCTTACTCGAAAGGCACAATAGACCCTCCATGCACCGATTTTGCACAGCATCTTTTGCGGGCACCATTCCCCAGTTCAAGCCCAAGAAACGTGGAACCGCAATAGGCGACAAACGCAGCCTCGCTCTCGACCACGGACGTGCGAGTGCCGAGGGCATCGCGCAAGCGCACAGCTTACTTCCCGCACTATCCAGCATTCATGCAAATGCCCAACATTAAGGAATGCCTACGGGTTCCGCCATCCCCTCGATACGATTACCGAACCCAAGAGCGCTACCTCAAAAATGCTTCTCCGTGAGAACAAAGTTCCACGCAGGAACCAGCACACACCGCACCCACAAAGACCAAAATCAGGGGCCACCACCTGAAAAACGAGCCATGCGAACGTGCATAAAGGACAATAGAACCTCAGTCCTCTAGGTACTCCAGCACGTGCATGTGAACTCGCATCTACCACCCGTGCGCTACTGAGCGGTCCTATCCGTGATCATGAAGAGGAAACATGCACCCGACGCTACCCCGCGGGGGCGTCGACATGCTCTGCTACCTCAATCACACAAACCTGACGTAGTCGTTCACACATGCTCAACCGCTATCGCATCAAGAAAAATGGGAGATGCATCCTGGAATCGCGATCCCAACTATGACCCGACGCCGATGGCATCGTTCGCATCACAACGCAGAACAAAAGTGAGGCACCCACAAATGCATGGAGAACGAGAGACAAAGACACTCTTCATTTCTCACCTTGTCCAGGTGAACTAGCCACTACCACTAATGGGCTACCAGGCAATCGAATTGGTGCATAGGCAGAGATGGCATGCGCTGAACGATACCCCGTGGGAACCTCAAGATGCTCTACCACCTCCACTGCGCCAACTCAATGCTACCATTTGCACGAAATCATTCCGCATCAAATTTTTCAATCACGTAAAGCCATCTGTGCAGGCTTCAGTCTCGCAACTCTACAGAAACAAGTTTCAGGGTCAACTGAATTCCCCGTCACGCGACCGAGCAACAGAAAACTCCTTCGCGAATCATAGAGACACAGCGTGCTGCAGCCAAGACAAGGGATTTTCAAGACATGGCCCTCAAAACATCCCTCCGACTGCTTCTCCTAGCCCTTGAACAACTCATGACGTGTTCGAGCGTGCGCTCAAACTTCGCAAGCTACTCCAAGGGAAGGCACTACTTGTGTCCTTGCATCCACAAAAGGCTCTTTTCGTTATGCTACGACCTCGAGATAGTCACCCAAGTCAATAGAGTCCTCAAACCGAAACCAACAATGAAGGACCCTCAAGTCCCTCGTCGTTTCTCAACTTGTCCAGGTCAACTCGCCACTACCACCAATGCGCTAATAGGCAATCGAAACGATGCACAGGCAGAGAAGACATGCGGTCGACGCTAACCCATGGGGGCATCCAAACACTCTGCCTCCACCGCATGTGATCGTTCGATCCTGTAAAGCCATCAGTGCCGGTTCTGGTCTTGCAACTCTATAGAAATGAGTTTCAGGATCAACCGAATTCCCCGTCACGCGACCGAGCAACAGAAAAATCCTTCGCAAATCACAGAGACACAGCGTGCCGCAGCCAAGACAAGGGATTTTCGAGACATGGCCCTCAAAACATCCCTCCGACTGCTTCTCCTAATCCTTGAACAACTTACGATCATGTTCGAGCGTGCACTCAAACTTCACAAGCTACTCCAAGGGAAGGGGCTACCTGTGTCCTTGAGTCCACAAAAGGATCGTTTCGTTGTGCTATGATCTTAGGATGGTCACCCGAGTCAATAGAGTCCTCAATCTGAAACCAACAACGATGCACCCTCAAGTACCTCGTCATTTCTCAACTCGTCCACATCAACTCGCCACTACCACCCATTCGCTACTAGGCAATTGAATCGGTGCACAGGCAAAGACGACATGCGCTCGATGCTATCGCGTGGGGGCGTGCAAACGCTCTGCCTCCTCCACCTCACCAAATCAACGATACTATTCGCACGAACTTGTTCTGCACCAAAGAACAAAATCAGGGGCCACAAACTGAAAAACAAGCCACACGAACATGCATAAAGGACAACAGAAACTCAGTCCTCTAGGTACTACAGCATGTGCATGTGAACTCGCATCTACCATCCACGCACTACTGAGCTATCCGATCCATGATCATGAAGAGGAGACATGCAAAGGACGCTACCCCGTGGGGGCGTCGACATGCTCTGCTACCTCAACCACACAAACTAGATGCAACCATTCGCATGAAATCAACCACTATCACATCAAGAAAAATGCGAGATGAATCCCAAAATTGCGATCCCAACTATGACCTGATGCCGATGGCAATGTTCGCATCACAATGCAAGCCTTTGTCCTTGATTCCGCAAAAGGAAATTTTCAAGATGCGACGATCAAAAACCGGGCACCAGAATCAATAAAATCCTCAAACCGAAAACAAAAGCGAGGTACCAGCAAACACATGGAGAACGAGAGACAAAGATCTCTTCCTTTCTCACCTCGTCCACGTCAACTCACCACTACCACCCATGTGCTACTAGGCAATCAAATCGGTGCATTCGCAGAGATGACATGCGCTCGATGCTACCCCATGGGGGCGTCCAAATGCTCTGCCTCCTCCACTGCACCAAATCAACGCTACTGTTCGCACGAAATCGTTCCGCATGGGATCGTTCGATCTTGTAAAGCCGTCAGTGCCAGCTCCGATCTCGCAACTCTATGGAAACAAGTTTCAGGGTCAACCGAATTCCCCATCACGTGATCGAGCAACAGAAAACTCCTTCACAAAACATAGAGACACAGCGTGCCGTAGCCAAGACAAGGGAGTTTGGAGAGATGGCCCTCAAAACATCCCTCCGACTGCTTCTCCTAGCCCTTGAACAACTCACGACGTGTTCGAGCGTGTGCTCAAACTTCGCAAGCTACTCCAAGGGAAGGCGTTAATTGTGTCCTTGAATCCACAAAAGGCTCTTTCCGTTGTGCTACGATCTCGAGGTGGTCACTCGAGACAATAGAGTCCTCAAATCGAAACCAACAATGACACAACCTCAAGTCCCTCATCATTTCTCGCCTCGTCCACGTCAACTCGCCACTACCACCCATGCGCTACTAGGTAATCAAATTGGTGCATAAGCAGAGACGACATGCGCTCGACGCTACCCCATGGGGGTGTCTGAATGCTCTACCTCCTCCACTGCACGAAATCAATGCTACCGTTCGCACAAAATCATTCCGCATGGGATCGTTCGATCCTGTAAAGCCGTCAGTGCCAGCTCCGATCTCGCAACTCTATGGAAACGAGTTTCAGGGTCAACCGAATTCCCCATCACGTGATCGAGCAACAGAAAACTCCTTCACAAAACACAGACACACAGCGTGCCATAGCCAAGACAAGGGAGTTTCGAGACATGGCCCTCAAAACATCCCTCTGACTGCTTCTCCTAGCCCTTGAACAACTCACGACGTGTTCGAGCGTGCACTCAAACTTCACAAGCTACTCCAAGGGAAGGCGCTAACTATGTCCTTGAATCCACAAAAGGCTCTTTCCACTATGCTACGACCTCGAGGTGGTCACCCGAGACAATAGAGTCCTCAAACCGAAACCAACAACGACGCACCCTCAAGTCCCTCGTCTTTTCTCACCTCGTCCACGTCAACTCACCACTACCACCCATGCGCTACTAGGCAATCGAATCGGTGCATACGCAGAGACGACATGCGCTCGACACTACCCTGTGGGGGCATCCAAACGCTCTGCCTCCTCCACCACACCAAATCAATGCTACCGTTCGCACAAAATCATTCCGCATGGGATCGTTCGATCCCATAAAGCTGTCAGTACTGGCTCCGATCTCCCAACTCTATGGAAACGAGTTTCAGGGTCAACCGAATTCCCCGTCACGCGACCGAGCAACAAAAAACTCCTTCACGAAACATAGAGACATAGCGTGCCACAGCAAAGACAAGGGATTTTCGAGACATGGTCCTCAAAACATCCCTCCGACTGCTTCTCCTAGTCCTTGAACAACTCACGAGATGTTCGAGCGTGCGCTCAAACTTCACAAGCTACTCCAAGGGAAGGCGCTAACTGTGCCCTTGAATCCACAAAAGGCTCTTTCCGCTATGCTACGACCTCGAGGCGGTCACCCGAGACAATAGAGTGCTCAAACCGAAACCAACAATGATGCACCCTCAAGTCCCTCATCGTTTCTCACCTCGTCCACGTCAACTCGCCACTACCACCCATGCGCTACTAGGCAATCGAATCGGTGCATACGTAGAGACAACATGCACTCGACACTACCACGTGGGGGCGTCCAAATGCTCTGCCTCCTCCACCACACCAAATCAACGCTACCATTCGCACGAAATCGTTCCGCATGGGATCGTTCGATCTCGTAAAGCCATCAGTGCCGGCTCCGATTTTGCAACTCTATGGAAACGAGTTTCAGGGTCAACTGAATTCCCTGTCACACGATCGGGCAACAGAAAACTCCTTCGCGAATCACAGAGACATAGCGTGCCATAGCCAAGAAAAGGGATTTTTGAGACATGGCCCTCAAAAAATCCCTCCGACTGCTTCTCCTAGCCCTTGAACAACTCACTATGTGTTCGAGCGTGCGCTCAAACTTCGTAAGCTACTCCAAGGCAAGGCGCTACATGTGTCCTTGAGTCCACAAAAGGCTCGTTACGTTGTGCTATGACCTCAAGATGGTCACCTAAGTCAATAGAGTCCTCAAACCGAAACCAACATCGATGCACCCTCAAGTCCCTCGTCATTTCCCGCCTCGTCCACGTCAACTCGCCACTACCACCCATGCGCTACTAGGCAATCGAATTGGTGCATTCACAGAGATGACATGTGCTTGATGCTACCCCGTGGGGGCGTCCAAACGCTCTGACTCCTCGACTGCACCAAATCAACGCTACCATTCACACGAAATCGTTCCGCATGCGATCGTTCGATCCCGTAAAGCCATCAGTTCCGGCTCTGATCTCACAACTCTATAGAAACGAGTTTCAGGGTCAACCGAATTCCCCATCACGCGACCGAGCAACAGAAAACTCCTTTGCGAATGACAGAGACACAGCGTGCCATAGCCAAGATAAGGGATTTTTGAGACATGGCCCTCAAAACATCCCTCTGACTGCTTCTCCTAGCCCTTGAACAACTCATGACGTGTTCGAGCGTGTGCTCAAACTTTGCAAGCTACTCCAAGGGAAGGTGCTACCTGTGTCCTTGAGTCCACAAAAGGCTCTTTTCCCTATGCTATGACCTTGAGATGGTCGCTCGAGTCAATAGAGTCCTCAAACCGAAACCAACAACGACGCACCCTCAAGTCCCTCGTCATTTCTCACCTCATCCATGTCAACTCGCCACTACCACCCATGCGCTACTAGGCAATCGAATCGGTGCATTTGCAGAGATGACATGCGCTCGACGCTACCCCGTGGGGGCGTCCAAATGCTCTGCCTTCTCCACCGTACCAAATCAATGCTACCATTCGCACGAAATCGTTCCGCATGGGATTGTTCGATCCCATAAAGCCATTAGTGCCAGCTCTGATCTAGCAACTCTATAGAAATGAGTTTCAGGGTCAACCGAATTCCCCATCACGGGACCGAGCAACAGAAAACTCCTCCTCGAATCACAAAGATACAGCGTGCTAGAGCCAAGACAAGGGATTTTCGAGACATGGCCCTCAAAACATCCCTCCGACTGCTTCTCCTAGCCCTTGAACAACTCACGACATGTTCGAGCATGCACTCAAACTTCGCAAGCTACTCCAAGGGAAGGCGCTACCTGTGTCCTTGAGTCCACAAAAGGCTCTTTTCACTGTTCTATGACCTCGAGACAGTCACCCAAGTCAATAGCATCCTCAAACCAAAACCAACAACGATGCACCCTCAAGTCCCTCATCGTTTCTCGCCTCGTCCATGTCAACTCGTCACTACCACCCACGCGCTACTAGGCAATCGAATCAGTGCATACGCAGAGACAACATGCACTCGACGCTTCCCCGTGGGGGCGTCCAAACGCTCTACCTCCTCCACTGCACCAAATCAATGCTACCGTTCGCACGAAATCATTCCGCATGGGATCGTTCGATCCCGTAAAGACATCAGTGCCACCTATTTTCGATGTGCTACCAGTACGAAATGGTCACCCGAATCAAATCGTAAACGAGGACACCACCTTCTCCGGGGTTATCCTTCTTCCCAACAAACCTTGCAAGTCACCCACATGAGCAACCACACCGTGATATCGTGGGCAGGGTAAAACATCCCTGGGGGGAGAAACCCACGTATCACTCTATCACTCCAACCTCTCGTCAACTCTACCTCCCCCTATATATGTTGATTGGGCCAGTTTCAGCCATACCGTCCCGCACCCTTATAAATTTGGTCACGAAGGACCAAATCGATGAGATCACCCTCACCTCCGTTGCTGAACCCGCTCAAAGAGGAGGGCGCGCTCAAGGAAACGCTCTCCCAAGGGCCGCTCTAAGCGAGGGCGCTCTCACGGAGAACGTTATTATGGAGGACCCTCTCGAGATGGGTGTCATCGGGGAGATTGCTCTTATGAAGGGCCTTCTCAACGAGGGAACTCGTACAGAGGCTGCTCACAATGAGGATGCTCTTGAGGAGAACACTTACATGAGGGTGCACGATGCTCTCATCGATAGCACTCTCTAGGATGACGCTCTCAGAAAGAGGTCGTCCACTAAGAGGCCGATCTCAAAGACGGAGTTCCAATGGACATAGCTCTCCAAGAGAACGATCTCAACAAGAGCGCTCTTGAAAAAAATGTTCTTGAGGACGCTCTCCAGGAGGGCATCCTCAATGAGACCATTCTCAGGGAATGCATTCTCAAGAAAGGCACTCTTAAGAAGGGCACTCTCTGATACAAGCATTCTCAACATTGGCACTCTCAAGAAGAACACTCTTGCGTGCATGATGCAAGGTGCTCTCATGGACAATGCTTTCATCGAATCCGCTCTCGAGGAGAACGCTCCTGCAATGGCCACTCTACTGGAGGGCGCTCTTCAACAAAACATTCTCGATGATGGTGCTCCATGGAGAATGCTCAAATGGAAGGCCACTTTAGCAGGGCACTGTACAGGAGAACGCTCTCAGGGAAGGTGATCTCATGTACAACGCTCTCAAGGAGGACGCTGCCAAGGAGGGCATCTTTCTGGGAGGGCATCCTTCGAGAGCAAGCTCTCAACGAGGGCACTCTCCAGGAGAACACTCTCACATGACTAATGCTAAGCACTCTTGAGGAAGGTGCTCTCAAGGAGAACACTATTCGAAAAGTAGCTCTAATGGAGCGCACTCCTAGAGAGGCCGCTACCATCGAGATCGTTCTTAAGGAGGATGAAGGGCATCCTCAACAATACCGTTCTCAAGGAGGGCACTCTTTGGAACGACACTCTTTGATCCAAGCGTTCTCAACGACGCCACTCTCAAGGTGAACACTCTCACATGCATAACGCAAGGTGATCCCATGGACAACGCCATCATGGAGGAAGCTCTCAAGGAGAACGCTTTCACAGAGACTGCTCTTAGGAAGAACGATCTCAGCAAAGGCGATCTAAATGAGGGCATCCTTCGATAGAACGATCTTAACGAGGGCACTCTATGAAGAATGATCCGGGAGAGGGCACCCTCAAATAGAACACTTGTCAAATGGTCGCTCTAACAGAGGGTGCTCTGAAAAAGAACACTCTCAAGGAGAGCGTCCTTAGCCAGACCGATCTCAACGAGGGCACTGTAATGGAGGATGCTCTCCAAGAGAACGCTCCCAACAACAGCACTCTCGGGAAGAACACTATCATGTGCGTAACAAAAGGTGATCTCAAGTTGAACGCTTTGAGGGTGCTTGCACTAACGAAGACCATTCTCTAAGAGGGCACCTTCTGAGAAAGAGCTCTCAACGAGGGTGCTCTCAAGAAGAACGCTCTCACGGGCGTAGCACAAGATAATCAGAGAACACGTCCTCAGCAAGAACGTTCTCACAGAGGCCGCTCTTAGGGAAAATGCTCTCGTGAAAGGTGCGCTCTAAACGAAGGGACTCTTCGACAAAACGATCTCAACGAGAGTGCTCTCAAAGAGAACGCTCATCCGAATGCCCCTCTAATGAAGGGAACTCCTAAAAATAACGCTCTCATCAAGGGTGATGTCATGGAGCCCGCTCTTAAGGAAGGCATTCTAATGGAGGCCACTCTCCAAGATAATGCTCTCAACAAAGGTGTTCTCAGGGAGAACACTCTCACGTGCGCAACGCAAGGTGCTCTAGAGGATAATTCTCATGTAGAACTCTCTTAAAGAGGGACTCTCTCAACGAGGGTGTCCCCAGCAAAACCGATCTCATGATGGTGTTCTAATGGACGTAGCTCTCCAAGAGAACAATCTCAACAAGGGTGCTCTCCAAGACAACACTCTCGCATGCATAATGCAGAGTGCACTCAGGGAGGTCCCTTTGAGGGAGAGCACTCGCCCAGAGGGAGCTCTCAACGATGGCACTCCAAGAAGAATGCTCCAGGGCAACCAACCCCATGGAACATGCCCACAAAGCTGCAAGCCTTTTATCTCAAATCGTAAATGAGGACACCGCCTTCTCCGGGGNGAGAACGCTCTCCGAAAGGCCACTCTAACAGAGGGCACTCTCACGGAGGGCATTCTTAGGGAGGGTGCTCTTCCAAAGAACACTCTCAATGACGACGCTCTTGAGAAGAACATTCACATGAGGGCGCAAGGTGCTCTTAAGGAGAACGCTCTCATGGAGGCCGCTCTGACGGAGGTAGCTCTCAGGGAGTGCACTCTTCGACACAGTGCTCTCAACCAGGGTGTTACAGGGAGAATGCTCCCACCGAGGGCCCTCTCAAGGAGAAAGCTCTTCGAAAGGTCACTCTAATGGAGGGTGCTCTCAAGGAGAACACTCTAGGAGAGGGCACCCCTAGCAAGACCGATCTCAAGAAGTTGGCTCTACAAGAGAACACTCTCAACAAGGGTGCTCTTAAGCAGAACACTCTCACGTGTGCAACGCAAAGTGCAACGCGAGGTCGCTCTGAGGGAGAACGCTCTCAAAGAGGGCATCCCCAATGACACAGATCTCAGTGAGGGCGTCCGCAGTGAGATCGCTCTCAATGAGGGCATGTGTTCTCAGGTAGGACACTCTTAGGAAGACTGTTCCCAAGGAGACTGCTCCCGATGGGGGTGCTCTCAATGAAGGTGCTCCAGGGAGAACGCTCCCGATGAAGGCGTTCTCAGGGAGACCATTCTCAGGGAGGGCATTCTCAGGGAGGGCACTCTTACGAAGACCACTCTCAAGTAGACTGCTCCCCATGAGTGCACTCTCAGAGAGACCGCTCTCAACAAGGGCGCTCCAAGGAGAACGCTACCGATGAGGACATCCTCAGGGAGACTGCTCCCAAGGAGGGCGTTCTCCAGGAGGACACTCTTAGGGAGAACGCTCTCAAGGAGGGCACTCTTCGACAAAATGCTCTCAATGAGGGCGCTCCAAGGAGAACGCTTCCGATGAGGGCACTGTCACATAGACCGCTCTCAAGGAGGGCATTCTCGAGGGAGACCACTCTCAACGAGGGCGCTCCAGGGAGAATGCTCCTGATGAAAGCATCATCAGTGAGATTGCTCTCAAGGAGGGCATTCTCAGGGAGGGCACTCTTAGGAAGACCTCTCCCAAGGAGACTCCTCCCGATGAGGGCGCTCTCAACGAGGGTACTCCAGGGAGAATGCTCTCAATGAAAGCATCCTCTGTTAGATTTCTCTTAAGGAGGGCGTTCTCAGGGAGGGCACTCTTAGGAAGACCACTCCCAAGGAGACTCCTCCCGATGAGGGTGCTCTCAATGAGGGTGCTCCAGGGAGAGCACTCCCGATGAGGGCGTCCTCAGTGAGATTGCTCTCAAGGAGGGCATTCTCAGGGAGGGCACACTTAGGAAGACTGCTCCCAAGGAGACTACTCCCGATGAGGGTGCTCGAGGGGAGAACGTTCACGATGATGTCATCCTTAGCAAGATCGCTCTCAAGAAGGGCATTCTCAAGGAGGGCACTCTTACGAAGACCGCTGCCCATGAGCACGCTCTCAGGGAGACCGCTCTCAAGGAGGGCATTCTCCAGGGAGACTGCTCTCCACGAGGGTGCAACAGGGAGAATGCTACCCATGAGGGCGTCTGCAGTGAGATCTCTCTCAACGAGGGTGTTCTCAGGGAGGGCGCTCTTAGGAAGGGCACTCCCAAGGAGACTGCTCCCGATGGGGGCACTCTCAATGAATGCGCTCCAGGGAGAACACTCCCGATGAAGGTGTCCTCAGGGAGACCATTCTTAGGGAGAGCATTCTTAGGGAGGGCACTCTTATGAAGACCGCTCTCAAGTAGACCGCTCCCCATGAGCGCGCTCTCATAGAGACCGCTCTCAACAAGGGTGCTCCAAGGTGAACGCTACCGATGAGGATGTCCTCAGGGAGACCACTCTCAAGGAGGGCATTCTTAGGGAGGACGCTCTTATGAAGGGTGCTCTACGAAAGAAAGATCTCAAGCTAAAAACTCTCACATGCGTAACGCAAGGTGCTCTCATGGAGAACGCTCTCACGGAGGCCGCTCTAATGGAGGATGCTTTCAGGGAGAACGCTCTCAAGGAGGGCACTCTTCGACAAAACGCTCTCAATGAGGGTGCTCCAAGGAGAACGCTCCGATGAGTGCGCTATCACAAAGACCACTCTCAAGGAGGGCATTCTCCAGGGAGACCGCTCTCAATGAGGGCGCTCTAGGGAGAACACTACCCATGAGGGCATTTGTAGTGAGATCGCTCTCAACGAGGGCATTCTCAGGGAGGGCGCTCTTAGGAAGGGCACTCCCAAGGAGACTGCTCCCGATGGGGGCGCTCTCAATGAAGGTGCTCCAGGGAGAACACTCTCGATGAAGGCATCCTCAGGGAGACTGTTCTTAGGGAGGGCACTCTTACGAAGATCGCTCTCAAGTAGACCACTCCCCATGAGCACGCTCTCAGAGAGACTGCTCTCAACGAGGGTGCTCCAAGGAGAACGCTCCGATGAGGGCACTATCATAGAGACCGCTCTCAAGGAGGGCATTCTCCAGGGAGACCACTCTCAACGAGGGTGCTCCAGGGAGACCGCTCCCGATGAAAGTATCCTCAGTGAGATTGCTCTCAAGTAGGGCATTCTCAGGGAGGGCACTCTTAGGAAGACCGCTCCCAAGGAGACTCCTCCTGATGAGGGTGCTCTCAATGAGGGCACTCCAAGGAGAGTGCTTCCGATGAGGGCATCCTCAGTGAGATTGCTCTCAAGGAGGGCGTTCTCAGGGAGGGCACACTTAGGAAAACTACTCCCGATGAGGGTGCTCGAGAGGAGAACGTTCACAATGCAGTCATCCTCAGCAAGATCGCTCTCAAGAAGGGTGTTCTCAAGGAGGGCACTCTTACGAAGACCGCTCCCCATGAGCGCGCTCTCAAGGAGTGTGTTCTTTAGGGAGACTGCTCTCAACAAGGGCGCAATAGGGAGAACGCTACCCATGAGGACGTCCTCAGGGATACCGCTCTCAAGGAGGGCGTTCTCAGGGAGGGCGCTCTTAGGAAGGGCGCTCCCAAGGAGACTACTCCCGATGGGGGTGCTCTCAATGAAGGTGCTCCAGGGAGAATGCTCCCAATGAAGGCATCCTCAGGGAGACCATTCTCAGGGAGGGCGTTCTCAGGGAGGGCACTCTTATGCAGACTGCTCTCAAGTAGACCACTCCCCATGAGCGCGTTCTCAGAGAGACCGCTCTCAACGAGGGTGCTCCAAGGAGAACGCTACCGATGAGGACGTCCTCAAGGAGACTGCTCTGAAGGAGGACGTTCTTAGGGAGGACGCTCTTAGGAAGGGTGCTCTATGAAAGAACGCTCTCAAGCTAAAAACTCTCACGTGCGTAATGCAAGGTGCTCTCATGGAGAACGCTCTCACGGAGGCCGCTCTAATGAAGGATGCTCTTAGGGAGAACGCTCTCAAGGAGGGCACTCTTCAAAAAAACACTCTCAATGAGGGTGCTCCAAGGAGAACGCTTCTGATGAGGGCGCTGTCACAGAGACCGCTCTCAAGGAGGGTGCTCCAGGGAGAATGCTCCTGATGAAAGCATCCTCAGTGAGATTGCTCTCAAGAAGGATGTTCTCAGGGAGGGCACTCTTAATAAGACCGCTTCCAAGGAGACTCATCCCAACAAGGGCACTCTCAATGAGGGTGCTCCAGGGAGAGCACTCTCGATGAGGGCATCCTCAGTGAGATTGCTCTCAAGGACGGCGTTCTCAGGGAGGGCACACTTAGGAAGACCGCTCCCAAGGAGACTGCTCCTGATGAGGGTGCTTGAGGGGAGAATGTTCACGATGAAGTCATCCTCAGGAAGATCGCTCTCAAGAAGGGCATTCTCAAGGAGGGCACTCTTACGAAGACCACTCCCCATGAGCGTGCTCTCAGGGAGACCGCTCTCAAGAAGGGCGTTCTCCTGGCAGACTGCTCTCAACGAGGGTGCAATAGTGAGAATGCTACCCATGAGGATGTCCTCAAGGAGACTTCTCTCAAGGAGGGCGTTCTCAGGGAGGGTGCTCTTAGGAAGGGTGCTCTATGATAGAATGCTCTCAACTAGGGTGTTGCAGGGAGAACGCTCCCAGCGAGGGCCCTCTCAAGGAGAAAGAACTTCAGAAGGCCACTCTAATGGACTATGCTCTCAACGAGAACGCTCTCAAGGAGGGCGCCCCTGGCGAGACCGATCTCAAGAAGGGTGCTCTCCAAGAGAACGCTCTCAACAAGTATGCTCTCAAGGAGAACACTCTTAGGTGCACAATGCAAAGTGCTCTCAAGGAGGTCGCTCTCGGGGAGGGCACCCTTCAAAAAGGAGCTCTCAATAAAGGCACTCTCCAGGAGAACAATGTCACGTGCTAGCCCAAGGCACTCTCAAGAAGAACGCTCTCCGAAAGGCCGCTCTCACTGAGAACGTTCTTTAGGAGATGCTCTCGACCAAGCGTTGGCAGAATGGAGGTTCGTGACCAAATTTATAAGGGCACGGGACAGTATGGCTAAAACTAGCCCAATCAACATATATAGGGAGAGATAGTGTTCTCCCCGAGAGCGCACTCTCAACGAGGGCGCTCTCTAGGAGAGCGTTCTCATGGAGGGTGCTCCCACCGAGAGCGTGCTCAAGGAGGGCACTCTCATGAAGAACGCTCTCAAGGAGGGCATTCTCACGGAGAACGCTTTCAAGGAGGCCACTCCCAGAAATAGCGCTCTACAAGAAAATGCTCTCAACAAGGGCTCTCTCATTGAGAACGCTCTCAAATGCGCAATGCAAGTAAGGCTCTCTGATGGAGGACACTCCTTGAGAGAACACCATCATGTGTGCAGCAAGAAGCACTCCCACGGAGAGTGCTCTCACAAGCCCTGCATGAGGCACTCTCATGAGAGCGTGCTCTTGCCAGCGCATCTATGCGAGGTGCTCTCGTGAGAGTGCTCTTATGAGAGCATCGTGCAATGCTCCCAGGAAGAACGCTACCTCTCCCTATATATGCTGATTGGGCCAGTTTTAGCCATACCATCCTGCACCATTATAAATTTGGTCGCGAACACCACGTTCTCAAAAAGAGTGTTCTTAGAGAGAGAGAGCACCAAGTAAGGGTGCCCTCAAGGAAAATGCTCTCATAGAGAGAGCTCTTAGGGAGGGCGCTCTCAGTGAGGGACCATTAGAACGCTACCTCTCCCTATATATGCTGATTGCCACCAAGTAAGGGTGCCCTCAAGCTCATGCCAGCGCAGCTATGCAAGGTGCTCCAAGGGAGAACGCTACCTCTCCCCATATATGCTGATTGGACCAGTTTCAGCCGTACCATCCTACACCCTTATAAATTTGGTCACGAGGGACCATTGGGCTACCACTTGGTCATGAGGGACCGTTTAGCGAACACTTGGTCACGAGGGACCGTTGGGCCAACCCTTGGTCACGAGGGACCATTTGGCGAACACTTGGTCATGAGGGACCGTTGGGCCGACAGTTGGTCACAAGGGACGGTTGGGCCAACCCTTCGTCACGAGGGACCATTGGTTCAACATTTGGTTACGAGGGACCATTTGGCCAACACTTATTCATGTGAAAGTGCTCGTGCCCAGGGAGAACGCTACCTCTCCCCATATATGCTGATTGGGGCAGTTTTAGCCGTACCATCCTGCACCCTTATAAATTTGATCACGAGGGACCGTTGGGCCAACACTTGGTCACGAGGGACCGTTTGGCCAACACTTATTCACGTGAAAGTGCTCGTGCCCAGGGAGAACGCTACCTCTCCCCATATATGCTGATCGGGGCAGTTTTAGCCGTACCATCCTGCACCCTTATAAATTTGATCACGAGGGACCGTTGGGCCAACACTTGGTCACGAGGGACCGTTTGGCGAACACTTGGTCATGAGGGACCATTGGGCCAACCCTTGACCACGAGGGCCCATTGGGCCAACCCTTGGTCATGATTGTCCGTTGGACCAACACTTGGTCACGAGGAACCGTTGGTTCAAGACTTGGTCACGAGGGACCGTTTGGCCAACACTTGGTTACGAGGGGCCGTTGGGCCATCACTTGGTCACGTGAAAGTGCTCGTGCCAGCGCAGTTATGCAAGGTGCTCCCAGGGAGAACGCTACCTCTCCCCATATATGCTGATTTTGCCAGTTTCAACCATACCGTCCTGCACTCTTATAAATTTGGTCATGAGGGACCGTTGGGCCAACACTTGGTCACGAGGGACCATTGGGCCAACCCTTGGTCACGAGGGACCGTTTGGCAAACAGTTGGTCATGAGGGATCGTTTGGCAAACACTTGGTCACGAGGGACCGTTGGGCTAGCCCTTGGTCACGAGGGACCGTTTGGTGAACACTTGGTCACGAGGGACCATTTGGTGAACAGTTGGTCACGAGGGACCATTTGGCGAACACTTCGTCACGAGGGACCGTTAGGCCAGCCCTTGGTCATGAGCGTCTATTGCGCCAACACTTGCTCACAAGGGACCGTTGGGCCAACACTTGGTCACGAGGGACCGTTTGGCAAACACTTGGTCACGAGGGACCGTTGGGCCAACCCTTGGCCATGAGGGACAGTTGGGCCAACCTGTTGTCATGAGGGACCGTTGGTTCAACACTTGGTCATGAGGGACCGTTTGACCAACACTTGGTTACGAGGGTCCGTTGGTCCATCACTTGGTCATGTGAAAGTGCTTGTTCCAGCGCAGCTATGCAAGGTGCTCCCAGGGAGAACGCTACCTCTCCCCATATATGCTGATTAGGTTAGTTTCAACCGTACCATCCTGCACCCTTATAAATTTGGTCATGAGGGACCGTTGGGGCAACCCTTGGTCACGAGGGACCATTTTGCAAACACTTGGTCACAAGGGACCATTTGGCGAACACTTGGTGATGAGGGACCGTTGGGCCAACCCTTGGTCATGAGCGTCCGTTGCGCCAACACTTGGTCACGAGGGACCGTTGGGCCATCACTTGGTCACGAGGGACCGTTTGGCAAACACTTGGTCACGTGGGACTGTTTGGCTAACACTTGGTCACGAGGGACTGTTGGGCCAACCCTTGGCCACGAGGGACTGTTGGGCCAACCACTTATTCACGTGAAAGTGCTCGTGCCAGCGCAACTATGCAAGGTGCTCCCTGGGAGAACGCTACCTCTCCCCATATACGCTGATTGGGCCAGTTTCAGCCGTACCGTCTGGCACCCTTATAAATTTGGTCATGAGGGACCGTTGGGGCAACCCTTGGTCACGAGGGACCATTTTGCAAACACTTGGTCACAAGGGACCATTTGGTGAACACTTGGTGATGAGGGACCGTTGGGCCAACCCTTGGTCATGAGCGTCCGTTGCGCCAACACTTGGTCACGAGGGATCGTTGGGCCAACACTTGGTCACGAGGGACCGTTTGGCGAACACTTTGTCATGAGGGACCACTGGGGCAACCCTTGGTCACGAGGGACCGTTTGGCAAACACTTGGTCACGTGGGACTGTTTGGCTAACACTTGGTCACGAGGGACTGTTGGGCCAACCCTTGGCCACGAGGGACTGTTGGGCCAACCACTTATTCACGTGAAAGTGCTCGTGCCAGCGCAACTATGCAAGGTGCTCCCTGGGAGAACGCTACCTCTCCCCATATACGCTGATTGGGCCAGTTTCAGCCGTACCGTCTGGCACCCTTATAAATTTGGTCATGAGGGACCGTTTGGCGAACACTTGGTCACGAGGGACCATTGGGCCAATAGTTGGGCCAACCCTTGGTCACAAGGGTCTGTTGGTCCAACAGTTGGTCAGGAGGGATGATTTACCTCGCCCCATATATGCTGATTGGGCCAGTTTGAGACATACCATCCTGCACCCTTGTAAATTTGGTCACGAGGGATGGTTGGGCCAACCCCAACCCTTGCCCATGAGGAATGGTTGGACCAATAGTTGGTCACAAGGGACGATTGGGCCAACCCTTGGTCATGAGGGTCCATTTGGCCAACACTTGGTCACGAGAGTTTGTTGGTCCAACAGTTGGTCACCAAGGACGGTTGGGCCAACCCTTGGACAAGAGGGACCATATGGGCTAATAGTTGGTTACGAGGGACCGTATGGTCAACACTTGGTCACGAGGTGCTCCCAAGGAGAATGCTACCTCTCCACGTATATGTTGATTGGGCCAGTTTCAGCCAAACCATCTTTTGCACCCTTACAAATTTGGTCTCGAGGGTTCCCTGTTCTGCCAACGCTTGGTCACACGGGGGTCCATTTGGCAAACACACTTGGTCTCACAGGAGCATTCGTGCCAACGCAGCTTTGCAAGGTGCTCCCTTGGAGAGCGCACTATCGTGAGAGCACCGTGCGGTGCTCCCAGCAAGAACGCTACCTCTCCCCATGCTGCATGCTTGTGAATTTTGTCACGAGGGTCATGGGCGAGAGCGGAAACCTCGTCAGGAAGGTTGCACTGCGGCCTCCGACTTCGTGCGACCTCACATGCAGAGGGGACGTTCACTGCCAACATGACACAAATTTACGAAAGGGCCTCGTGCATGCATGTGTGTGTGCGCATGTGCCCGTGAAGGGGAAGACAAATGCATGACCCCACGAGATGAGGGTATGAGACGCGGCGAGGCGCCTGCGAAGGGAGACAAAGCAAAAGAAAGAGAAGGAGAAAGAGAATGAGGGAGAAAGAGTGAGGATCACAAATCTCGATGATAAGAGGCCGAATCTCAGTGGATCGTGGCAGCAAGGCCACTCTGCCACTTACAATACCCCATCGTGTATTTAAGTCGTCTGCAAAGGATTCTTCTCTCCGACTGCTTGAAATGAAACTACATGGTCCCCAGTGCCCCCACCGTGCAGGCAGGACCAGGGGGTACCATCGACACATGCCAACGGGAGCAACGAAGCCGCCCCTACCGCAGGTCGCGTAGCAACCGACAAGGAAAGAGGCGCCGCCTCTAGCATGGATTCTGACTTAGAGGCGTTCAGTCATAATCCGACACACGGTAGCTTCGCGTCACTGGCTTTTCAACCAAACACGATGACCAATTGTGTGAATCAACGGT
>MNCI01034199.1:225352-227852 GCA_015680685.1 Gnetum montanum | reverse complement strand
CTGCAGACTACAATTCCAGCGGCCACCGCCACCAGATTTTCACGCTGGGCTGTTCCCGGTTCGCTCGCCGTTACTATGGGAATCCTCGTAAGTTTCTCTTCCTCCACTTAGTTATATGCTTAAACTAGGTGGGTACCCTCACTTGATGTGGGATCACTGTGAAGAGGGAGCATCACCCCTCCTATGCACAATGCAGAGGAGGAACATCGCCCCTGTCGGTCGCTCGGTCCTGCATCGCACCGAAGGAGAAGGGCAGGGAGGGGGCCAACATACCTCCTACATGCTCAGTGTAGGGAACGCACAGACCACCACCACCATCCATCGCTCCGTCCGGGTAGAAGCCAGAAAACACGATCGACGACAACTTTTCAGGTGACCGCACCTCGGGAGACACGGACGACCACATCCGCTGCCCTCCTCGCACGGGGCGAGGAGGGCGCATCCTAGGATCTTTCATCACACCCATCCAGACGTGCCCTCGACCTAGGCCTCGGGTGCAACTTGCGTTCAAAGATTCGATGATTCACGGGATTCTGCAATTCACACAAAGTATCACATTTTGCTACGTTCTTCATCCAAACAAGAGCTGAGATATCCATTGTCGAGAGTCGTGGTTGGGGTCACCAACCCCTGTTGACCGTTGCGACGGATGTTCGTCGCATCCTTGGTGCCACTCGCACCCTTGCATTGGGGAAAGAGAAGCAGGCGCCACCCGAGGGATGCGACCAAGCATCGACGTTCGGACAAGGGTGGTACCGACCACCCTGCGAACGAGGACCCTGCTACACAACCCACGGGTGCACAGGACGACAACCCGTGAAGCACCAGCACCATAGCTATTCAGCTTAAGGCCCCCCCACATTTGCCCGAAGCGACGACGTACCCTGCAACCCACAGGCCGAGGGCAGCCATTTGCCTAGAACACATGCAACCGGAGAAGAGAGCTGCACCCAGCCATCGTGACTTATCCCCTCCCTCTCGAGGAACCGGATGGCCCGGGGAGGAAAATAGTGGCCCTCGTATGTCCCCCTCGTGTCCAGCCTTTGTACTTTAAAAGCTGTTTGACCGCGAACATAGAGCTCCATGACTCTCTCTCACCTAGGCATACATGCTCCCTTCGCGGGTCGCCTATCCTCAATGGACGATGATGATGCATCCTCCATCGGGGGGCAACCTAAGCCCCCACTCCAGAACTACGCCCCAAAGCCTACTTGGGTGATTACATGCCCTTCGGGCTATCCATCAATCCGTCGAACGTGTGATGCGTAATTCTGACGCAATGTCTCGCTCCCCCGCCAAGCGCATGCTCTCCCCATGAAGTCCCGTCCTGGTGTGGCACCACTGTCATGGTCCCCCTGCCCCCGTCCCCAAGCGTTCCTCATCGCTGCGATGGGAACGCAAGACCGTGACCAACGGGACAAAACCATGTGCACGTCAATGATCCTACCGCAGGTTCACCTACGGTAACCTTGTTACGACTTCTCCTTCCTCTAAATGATAAGGTTCAATGAGCTTCTCATGACGTCGACGATGGAGAAACCATCATCGTTGCCATAATCTGAACATTTCACCAGATCATTCAATCGGTAGGAGCGACGGGCGGCGTGTACAAAGGGCAGGTACGTAGTCAACGCGAGCTGATGACTCACGCTTACTAGGAATTCCTTGTTCAAGACCGATAATTGCAAAGATCTATCCCCATCATGATGCATTTTCACAAGATTTCCCGATCCTCTAGGACTAGGGAAGGAGGCTCACTGAATGCATTAGTGTAGCACGCATGTGGCCCAGAACATCTAAGGGCATCACAGACCTATTATTGCCTCAAAATTCCATGGCCTGAGCAGCCATAGTCCCTCTAAGAAGCTATCCGTGAAGGGTGTACCTCCACGTAGCTAGTTAGCAGGCTGAGGTCTCGTTCGTTAATGGAATTAACTAGACAAATCACTCCACCAACTAAGAACGGCCATGCACCACCACCCATAGAATCAAGAAAGAGCTCTCAATATGTCAATCCTTACTATGTTTGGACCTGGTAAGTTTTCCCGTGTTGAGTCAAATTAAGCCACAGGCTCCACTCCTTGTGGTGCCCTTCCATCAATTCCTTTAAGTTTCAGCCTTGCGACCATACTCCCCCCAAAACCCAAACACTCTGATTTCTCAAAAGGTGCCGATGAAGTCCTAAGAGCAACATTCGCCGATCCCTGGTCAGCATCGTTTATGATTGAGACTAGGACGGTATCTGATCATCTTCGAGCCCCCAACTTTCATTCTTGATTAATGAAAACATCCTTGGCAAATGCTTTCGCACTAGTTCGTCTTTCATAAATCCAAGAATTTCACCTCTGACAATGAAATACGAATGCCCCCGACAGTCCCTATTAATCATTACTCCCATCCCGAAGGCCAACACAACAGGATCGAAATCCTATCGCGTTATTCCATGCTAATGTATTCACAGCATAGGCTTGCTTTGAGCACTCTAGTTTTTTCAAAGTAA
>MNCI01034199.1:209646-224958 GCA_015680685.1 Gnetum montanum | reverse complement strand
TGTCACAACCATGGTAGGCCTCTATCATACCATCGAAAGTTGATAGGGCAGAAATTTGAATGAAGCGTCGTTGGTACAAGGGCCGTGCGATCTGTCCAGTTACCATGATTCACCAAGCAAATGAGCAAGCTCACATTGGCCTTTTATCTAATAAATGCATCCCTTCCGAGAGTTGGGATTTGCTGCACGTATTAGCTCTAGAATTACTATGGTTATCAGAGTAGTAAGGTACCATCAAAGAAACTATAACTGATTTAATGAGCCATTCGCAGTTTCACCATTTGAAGTAAGTTCATACTTAGACATGCATGGCTTAATCTTTGAGACAAGCATATGACTACTGGCAGGATCAACCAGGTAATGATGTCCGCACCCGTGCGGTGGGCACCATCGTCCTTCCTTACTCGAAAGGCACAATAGACCCTCCATGCACCGATTTCGCACAGCATCTTTTGCGGGCACCATTCCCCAGTTCAAGCCCAGGAAACGCGGCACCGCAACAGGTGACAAACGTAGCCTCACTCTTGACCACGGACGTGCGAGTGCCAAGGGCATCGTGCAAGCGCACAGCTTACTTCCCACACTGTCCAGCATTCATGCAAACGCCCAACATTAAGGAATGCCTACGGGTTCCGCCATCCCCTCGATACGATTACCGAACCCAAGAGTGCTACCTCAAAAATGCTTCTCCGTGAGAACAAAGTTCCACGCAGGAACCAGCACACGCCGCACCCACAAAGACCAAAATCAGGGGCTACCAACTGAAAAACGAGCCACGCGAATGTGCATAAAGGACAACAGAACCTCAGTCCTCTAGGTACTCCAGCACGTGCATGTGAACTTGCATCTACCACCCGTGCGCTACTGAGCGGTCCAACCCATGATCATGAAGAGGAAACATGCACCCGATGCTACCCCGTGGGGGCGTCGACATGCTCTGCTACCTCAATCACACAAACCCGACGCAGTCGTTCACACATGCTCAACCGCTATCGCATCAAGAAAAATGGGAGATGCATCCTGGAATCGCGATCCCAACTATGACCCGACGCCGATGGCATCGTTCGCATCACAACGCAGAACAAAAGTGAGGCACCCACAAATGCATGGAGAACGAGAGACAAAGACACTCTTTGTTTCTCACCTCGTCCAGGTGAACTAGCCACTACCACCAATGGGCTACCAGGCAATCGAATTGGTGCATAGGTAGAGACGGCATGCGCTGAACGATACCCCATGGGGACCTCAAGATGCTATGCCACCTCCACTGCGCCAACTCAACGCTACCATTCACACGAAATCATTCCGCATCAAATTTTTCAATCACGTAAAGCCATCTGTGCAGGCTTCAGTCTCGCAACTCTACAGAAACAAGTTTCAGGGTCAACTGAATTCCCCGTCACGCGACCAAGCAACAGAAAACTCCTTCGCGAATCATAGAGACACAGCGTGCTACAGCCAAGACAAGGGATTTTTGAGACATGGCCCTCAAAACATCCCTCCGACTGCTTCTCCTAGCCCTTGAACAACTCATGACATGTTCGAGCGTGTGCTCAAACTTCGCAAGCTACTCCAAGGGAAGGCGCTACCTGTGTCCTTGCATCCACAAAAGGCTCTTTTCGTTATGCTATGACCTCGAGACGGTCACTCGAGTCAATAGAGTCCTCAAACCGAAACCAACAATGATGGACCCTCAAGTCCCTCGTCGTTTCTCGACTTGTCCAGGTCAACTTGCCACTACCACCAATGCGCTAATAGGCAATCGAAACGATGCACAGGCAGAGAAGACATGCGGTCGACGCTACCCCATGGGGGCGTCCAAACACTCTACCTCCACCGCATGTGATCGTTCGATCCTGTAAAGCCATCAGTGCCGGTTCTGGTCTCGCAACTCTATAGAAATGAGTTTCAGGATCAACCGAATTCCCCGTCATGCGACCGAGCAACAGAAAAATCCTTCGCAAATCACAGAGACACAGCGTGCCGCAGCCAAGACAAGGGATTTTCGAGACATGGCCCTCAAAACATCCCTCCGACTGCTTCTCCTAACCCTTGAACAACTTACAATCATGTTCGAGCGTGCACTCAAACTTCACAAGCTACTCCAAGGGAAGGGGCTACCTGTGTCCTTGAGTCCACAAAAGGATCGTTTCGTTGTGCTATGATCTTAGGATGGTCACCCGAGTCAATAGAGTCCTCAATCTGAAACCAACAACGATGCACCCTCAAGTACCTCGTCATTTCTCAACTCGTCCACATCAACTCGCCACTACCACCAATTCGCTACTAGGCAATTGAATCGACGCATAGGCAAAGACGACATGCGCTCGACGCTACCGCGTGGGGGCGTCCAAATGCTCTGCTTTCTCCACCGCACCAAATCAACGATACTGTTCGCACGAACTTGTTCCGCACCAAAGAACAAAATCAGGGGCCACAAACTAAAAAACAAGCCACGCGAACGTGCATAAAGGACAACAGAAACTCAGTCCTCTAGGTACTACAGCATGTGCATGTGAACTCGCATCTACCACCTACGCACTACTGAGCTGTCCGATCCGTGATCATGAAGAGGAGACATGCAAAGGACGCTACCCCATGGGGGCGTCGACATGCTCTGCTACCTCAACCACACAAACTAGATGCAACCGTTCGCATGAAATCAACCATTATCACATCAAGAAAAATGGGAGATGAATCCCAAAATTGCGATCCCAACTATGACCCGATGCCGATGGCAATGTTCGCATCACAATGCAAGCCTTTGTCCTTGATTCCGCGAAAGGAAATTTTCAAGATGCGACGATCAAAAACCGGGCACCAGAATCAATAAAATCCTCAAACCGAAAACAAAAGTGAGGCACCAGCAAACACATGGAGAACGAGAGACAAAGATCTCTTCCTTTCTCACCTCGTCCACGTCAACTCACCACTACCACCCATGTGCTACTAGGCAATCAAATCGGTGCATTCGCAGAGATGACATGCGCTCAATGCTACCCCATGGGGGCATCCAAATGCTCTGCCTCCTCCACCGCACCAAATCAATGCTACTGTTCGCACGAAATCATTCCGCATGGGATCGTTCGATCTTGTAAAGCCGTCAGTGCCGGCTCCGATCTCGCAACTCTATGGAAACAAGTTTCAGGGTCAACCGAATTCCCCATCACGTGATCGAGCAACAGAAAACTCCTTCACAAAACATAGAGACACAGCGTGCCGTAGCCAAGATAAGGGAGTTTCAAGAGATGGCCCTCAAAACATCCCTCCGACTGCTTCTCCTAGCCCTTGAACAACTCACGACGTGTTTGAGCGTGTGCTCAAACTTCGCAAGCTACTCCAAGGGAAGGCGTTAACTGTGTCCTTGAATCCACAAAATACTCTTTCCATTGTGCTATGATCTCGAGGTGGTCACTCGAGACAATAGAGTCCTCAAATCGAAACCAACAATGACACAACCTCAAGTCCCTCATCGTTTCTCGCCTCATCCACGTCAACTCACCACTACCATCCATGCGCTACTAGGTAATCAAATCGGTGCATAAGCAGAGATGACATGCGCTCGACGCTACCCCGTGGGGGTGTCCAAATGATCTACCTCCTCCACCGCACGAAATCAATGCTACCATTCGCACGAAATCATTCCGCATGGGATCGTTCGATCTTGTAAAGCCGTCAGTGCCAGCTCCGATCTCGCAACTCTATGGAAACGAGTTTCAGGGTCAACCAAATTCCCCATCACGTGATCGAGCAACAGAAAACTCCTTCGCAAAACACAGACACACAGCGTGCCATAGCTAAGACAAGGGAGTTTCGAGACATGGCCCTCAAAACATCCCTCTGACTACTTCTCCTAGTCCTTGAACAACTCACGACGTGTTCGAGCGTGCGCTCAAACTTCGCAAGCTACTCCAAGGGAAGGCGCTAACTATGTCCTTGAATCCACAAAAGGCTCTTTCCACTATGCTACGACCTCGAGGTGGTCACCCGAGACAATAGAGTCCTCAAACCGAAACCAACAACGACACACCCTCAAGTCCCTCATCATTTCTCACCTCGTCCACGTCAACTCACCACTACCACCCATGCGCTACTAGGCAATCAAATTGGTGCATACGCAGAGACGACATGCACTCGACGCTACCCTATGGGGGCATCCAAACGCTCTGCCTCCTCCACCACACCAAATCAATGCTACCGTTCGCACGAAATCGTTCCGCATGGGATCGTTCGAGCCCATAAAGCTGTCAGTACTGGCTCCGATCTCCCAACTCTATGGAAACGAGTTTCAGGGTCAACCGAATTCCCTGTCATGTGACCGAGCAACAAAAAACTCCTTCACGAAACATAGAGACATAGCGTGCCATAGCAAAGACAAGGGAGTTTCGAGACATGGTCCTCAAAACATCCCTCCGACTGCTTCTCCTAGTCCTTGAACAACTCACGAGATGTTCGAGTGTGCGCTCAAACTTCACAAGCTACTCCAAGGGAAGGCGCTAACTGTGCCCTTGAATCAACAAAAGGCTCTTTCCGCTATGCTACGACCTCGAGGCGGTCACCCGAGACAATAGAGTGCTCAAACTGAAACCAACAATGATGCACCCTCAAGTCCCTCATCGTTTCTCACCTCGTCCACGTCAACTCGCCACTACCAGCCATGCGCTACTAGGCAATCGAATCGGTGCATACGTAGAGACAACATGCACTCGACACTACCACGTGGGGGCGTCCAAACACTCTGCCTCCTCCACCACACCAAATCAAAGCTACCATTCGCACGAAATCGTTCCGCATGGGATCGTTCGATCTCGTAAAGCCATCAGTGCCGGCTCCGATCTTGCAACTCTATGGAAACGAGTTTCAGGGTCAACTGAATTCCCTGTCACGCGATCGAGCAACAGAAAACTCCTTCATGAATCACAGAGACACAACGTGCCATAGCCAAGAAAAGGGATTTTTGAGACATGGCCCTCAAAAAATCCCTCCGACTGCTTCTCCTAGCCCTTGAACAACTCACAATGTGTTCGAGCGTGCGCTCAAACTTCATAAGCTACTCCAAGGCAAGGCGCTACATGTGTCCTTGAGTCCACAAAAGGCTCTTTACGTTGTGCTATGACCTCAAGATGGTCACCTGAGTCAATAGAGTCCTCAAACCGAAACCAACATCGATGCACCCTCAAGTCCCTCGTCATTTCCCGCCTCGTCCACGTCAAATCGCCACTACCACCCATGCGCTACTAGGCAATCGAATTGGTGCATTCGCAGAGATGACATGTGCTCGATGCTACCCTGTGGGGGCGTCCAAACACTCTGACTCCTCGACTGCACCAAATCAACGCTACCGTTCGCACGAAATCGTTCCGCATGTGATCGTTCGATCCCGTAAAGCCATTAGTTCCAGCTCTGATCTCACAACTCTATAGAAATGAGTTTCAGGGTCAACCGAATTCCCCGTCACGCGACCGAGCAATAGAAAACTCCTTTGCGAATCACAAAGACACAGCGTGCCATAGCCAAGATAAGGGATTTTTGAGACATGGCCCTCAAAACATCCCTCTGACTGCTTCTCCTAGCCCTTGAACAACTCATGACGTGTTCGAGCGTGTGCTCAAACTTTGCAAGCTATTCCAAGGGAAGGCGCTACCTGTGTCCTTGAGTCCACAAAAGGCTCTTTTCCCTATGCTACGACCTCGAGACGGTCGCTCGAGTCAATAGAGTCCTCAAACCAAAACCAACAACGATGCACCGTCAAGTCCCTCGTCATTTCTCACCTCATCCATGTCAACTCGCCACTACCACCCATGCGCTACTAGGCAATCGAATCGGTGCATTTGCAGAGACGACATGCGCTCGACGCTACCCCGTGGGGGCATCCAAATGCTCTGCCTTCTCCACCGCACCAAATCAATGCTACCATTCGCACGAAATCGTTCCGCATGGGATTGTTCGATCCCATAAAGCCATCAGTGCCAGCTCTGATCTTGCAACTCTATAGAAACGAGTTTCAGGGTCAACCGAATTCCCCATCATGGGACCGAGCAACAGAAAACTCCTCCGCGAATCACAAAGATACAGCGTGCTACAGCCAAGACAAGGGATTTTCGAGACATGGCCCTCAAAACATCCCTCTGACTGCTTCTCCTAGCCCTTGAACAACTCACGACATGTTCAAGCATGCACTCAAACTTCGCAAGCTACTCCAAGGGAAGGCGCTACCTGTGTCCTTGAGTCCACAAAAGGCTCTTTTCACTATTCTATGACCTCGAGATAGTCACCCAAGTCAATAGCATCCTCAAACCAAAACCAACAACGATGCACCCTCAAGTCCCTCATCGTTTCTCGCCTCGTCCATGTCAACTCGCCACTACCACCCACGCGCTACTAGGCAATCGAATCGGTGCATACGCAGAGACAACATGCACTCGATGCTTCCCCGTGGGGGCATCCAAACGCTCTACCTCCTCCACCACACCAAATCAATGCTACCGTTCGCACGAAATCATTCCGCATGGGATCGTTCGATCCCGTAAAGCCATCAATGCCACCTATTTTCAATGTGCTACAAGTACGAAATGGTCACCCGAATCAAATCGTAAACGAGGACACCACCTTCTCCAGGGTTATCCTTCTTCCCAACAAGCCTTGCAAGTCACCCACATGAGCAACCACACCGTGATATCGTGGGTAGGGTAAAACATCCCTGGGGGGAGAAACCCACGTATCACTCTATCACTCCAACCTCTCGTCAACTCTACCTCCCCCTATATATGTTGATTGGGCCAGTTTCAGCCATACCGTCCCGCACCCTTATAAATTTGGTCACGAAGGACCAAATCGATGAGATCACCCTCACCTCTGTTGCTGAACCCGCTCAAAGAGGAGGGCGCACTCAAGGAGAACGCTCTCCCAAGGTCTGCTCTAAGCGAGGGCGCTCTCACGGAGAACGTTATTATGGAGGACCCTCTCGAGATGGGCGTCATCGGGGAGATTGCTCTTATGAAGGGCCTTCTCAACGAGGGCACTCGTATAGAGGCTGCTCACAATGAGGATGCTCTTGAGGAGAACACTTACATGAGGGTGCACGACGCTCTCATCGATAGCACTCTCTAGGATGACGCTCTCAAAAAGAGGTCGTCCACTAAGAGGCCGATCTCAAAGACGGAGTTCCAATGGACATAGCTCTCCAAGAGAATGATCTCAACAAGAGCGCTCTTGAAAAAAATGTTCTTAAGGAGGACGCTATCCAGGAGGGCATCCTCAATGAGACCATTCTCAGGGAACGCGTTCTCAAGAAAGGCACTCTTAAGAAGGGCACTCTCTGATACAAGCATTCTCAACATTGGAACTCTCAATAAAAACACTCTTGCGTGCATGACGCAAGGTGCTCTCATGGACAATGCTTTCATCGAATCCGCTCTCGAGGAGAACGCTCCTGCAATGGCCACTCTACTGGAGGGCGCTCTTCAACAAAACATTCTCGATGATGGTGCTCCGCGGAGAATGCTCAAATGGAAGGCCACTTTAGCAGGGCACTGTCCAGGAGAACGCTCTCAGGGAAGGTGATCTCATGTACAACGCTCTCAAGGAGGACGCTGCCAAGGAGGGCATCTTTCTGGGAGGGCATCCTTCGAGAGCAAGCTCTCAACGAGGGCACTCTGCAGGAGAACACTCTCACATGACTAATGCTAAGCACTCTTGAGGAAGGTGCTCTCAAGGAGAACACTATCCAAAAAGTAGCTCTAATTGAGCGCACTCCTAGAGAGGCCGCTATCATCGAGAACATTCTTGAGGACAAAGGGCATCCTCAACAATACCGTTCTCAAGGAGGGCACTCTTTGGAACGACACTCTCTGATCCAAGCGTTCTCAATGATGCCACTCTCAAGGTGAACACTCTCACATGCATAACGTAAGGTGATCCCATGGACAATGCCATCATGGAGGAAGCTCTCAAGGAGAATGCTTTCACAGAGACCGCTCTTAGGAAGAATGATCTCAGCAAAGGCGATCTAAATGAGGGCATCCTTAGATAGAACGATCTCGACGAGGGCACTCTATGAAGAATGATTCGGGAGAGGGCACCCTCAAAGAGAACACTTGTCAAATGGTCGCTCTAACAGAGGGTGCTCTGAAAAAGAACACTCTAAAGGAGAGCGTCCTCAGCCAGACCGATCTCAACGAGGGCACTGTAATGGAGGATGCTCTCCAAGAGAACGCTCCCAACAATAGCACTCTCGGGAAGAACACTATCATGTGCGTAACACAAGGTGATCTCAAGTTGAACGCTTTGAGGGTGCTTGCACTAACGAAGACCATTCTCTAAGAGGGTACCTTCTGAGAAAGAGCTCTCAACGAGGGTGCTCTCAAGAAGAACACTCTCATGGGCGTAGCACAAGATAATCAGAGAACACGTCCTCAGCAAGAACGTTCTCACAGAGGCCGCTCTTAGGGAAAATGCTCTCATGAAAGGTGCGCTCTAAACGAAGGGACTCTTCGACAAAACGATCTCAACGAGAGTGCTCTCAAAGAGAACGCTCTTCCGAATGCCCCTCTAATGAAGGGAACTCCTAAAAACAACGCTCTCATCAAGGGCGATGTCATGGAGCCCGCTCTCAAGGAAGGCATTCTAATGGAGGCCACTCTCCAAGATAATGCTCTCAACAAAGGTGTTCTCAGGGAGAACACTCTCACGTGCGCAACGCAAGGTGCTCTAGAGGAGATTTCTCACGTAGAATGCTCTTAAAGAGGGACTCTCTCAACGAGGGTGTCCCCAGCTAAACCGATCTCAATGATGGTGTTCTAATGGACGTAGCTCTCCAAGAGAACAATCTCAACAAGGGTGCTCTCCAAGACAACACTCTCGCATGCATAATGCAGAGTGCACTCAGGGAGGTCCCTTTGAGGGAGAGCACTCGCCCAGAGGGAGCTCTCAACGATGGCACTCCAAGAAGAACGCTCTAGGGCAACCAACCCCATGGAACATGCCCACAAAGCTGCAAGCCTTTTATCTCAAATCGTAAACGAGGACACTGCCTTCTCCGGGGCTATCCTTCTTCGCAACCAAGGCTCGCGGGTCACGGACATGAATAATGAGGCCGCGATATCGTGGGCAGGGAAAGGAATCCCTAAGGGGAGAAACCCACGTATCGCTCTATCACTCCAACTGCTCGTCAACTTTACCTCCCCCTATATATGTTGATTGGGACAGTTTCAGCCATATCATCCCGCACCCTTATAAATTTGATCACGAAGGACCAGCTCAAGGAGAGCACTCTCACGTGCATGGTGCAAGGCGCTCTCTGGGAGGGCGTTCTCAAAGAGAACGCTCTCCGAAAGGCCACTCTAACAGAGGGCACTCTCACGGAGGGCATTCTTAGGGAGGGTGCTCTTCCAAAGAACACTCTCAATGACGACGCTCTTGAGAAGAACATTCACATGAGGGCGCAAGGCGCTCTTAAGGAGAACGCTCTCATGGAGGCTGCTCTGACAGAGGTAGCTCTCAGGGAGTGCACTCTTCGACACAGTGCTCTCAACCAGGGTGTTACAGGGAGAATGCTCCCACCGAGGGCCCTCTCAAGGAGAAAGCTCTTCGAAAGGCCACTCTAATGGAGGGTGCTCTCAAGGAGAACGCTCTAGGAGAGGGCACCCCTAGCAAGACCGATCTCAAGAACTTGGCTCTACAAGAGAACACTCTCAACAAGGGTGCTCTTGAGCAGAACACTCTCACGTGTGCAACGCAAGGTGCAACGCGAGGTCGCTCTGAGGGAGAAGGCTCTCAAAGAGGGCATCCCCAGCGACACAGATCTCAGTAAGGGCATCCGCAGTGAGATCACTCAAAATGAGGGCATGTGTTCTCAGGTAGGACACTCTTAGGAAGACTGTTCCCAAGGAGACTGCTCCCGATGGGGGCACTCTCAATGAAGGTGCTCCAGGGAGAATGCTCCCGATGAAGGCGTTCTCAGGGAGACCATTCTCAGGGAGGGCATTCTCAGGGAGGGCACTCTTACGAAGACCACTCTCAAGTAGACCGCTCCCCATGAGCGCGCTCTCAGTGAGACTGCTCTCAACAAGGGTGCTCCAAGGAGAACGCTACCGATGAGGACGTCCTCAGGGAGACTGCTCCCAAGGAGGGCGTTCTCTAGGAGGACACTCTTAGGGAGAACGCTCTCAAGGAGGGCACTCTTCGACAAAATGCTCTCAATGAGGGTGCTCCAAGGAGAACGCTTCCGATGAGGGCATTGTCACAGAGACCGCTCTCAGGGAGGGCATTCTCGAGGGAGACCGCTCTCAACGAGGGTGCTCCAGGGAGAATGCTCCTGATGAAAGCATCGTCAGTGAGATTGCTCTCAAGGAGGGCATTCTCAGGGAGGGCACTCTTAGGAAGACCTCTCCCAAGGAGACTCCTCCCGATGAGGGCGCTCTCAACGAGGGTGCTCCAGGGAGAACGCTCTCGATGAAAGAATCCTCTGTTAGATTGCTCTTAAGGAGGGCGTTTTCAGGGAGGGCACTCTTAGGAAGACCGCTCCCAAGGAGACTCCTCCCGATGAGGGCGCTCTCAACGAGGGTGCTCCAGGGAGAATGCTCCCAATGAAGGCATCCTCAGGGAGACCATTCTCAGGGAGGGCGTTCTCAGGGAGGGCACTCTTACGAATACCACTCTCAAGTAGACCGCTCCCCATGAGCGCGCTCTCAGGGAGACCGCTCTCAAGGAGGGCATTCTCCAGGGAGACTGCTCTCCACGAGGGCGCAACAGGGAGAATGCTACCCATGAGGGCGTCTGCAGTGAGATCTCTCTCAACGAGGGTGTTCTCAGGGAGGGCGCTCTTAGGAAGGGCACTCCCAAGGAGACTGCTCCCGATGGGGGCACTCTCAATGAATGCGCTCCAGGGAGAACACTCCCGATGAAGGTGTCCTCAGGGAGACCGTTCTTAGGGAGAGCATTCTTAGGGAGGGCACTCTTATGAAGACCGCTCTCAAGTAGACCACTCCCCATGAGCGCGCTCTCATAGAGACCACTCTCAACAAGGGTGCTCCAAGGAGAACGTTACCGATGAGGATGTCCTTAGGGAGACCACTCTCAAGGAGGGCATTCTCAGGGAGGATGCTCTTACGAAGGGTACTCTACGAAAGAAAGCTCTCAAGCTAAAAACTCTCACATGCGTAACACAAGGTGCTCTCATGGAGAACGCTCTCATGGAGGCTGCTCTAATGGAGGATGCTTTCAGGGAGAACGCTCTCAAGGAGGGCACTCTTCGACAAAACGCTCTCAATGAGGGTGCTCCAAGGAGAACGCTCCAATGAGCGCGCTATCACAAAGACCGCTCTCAAGGAGGGCATTCTCCAGGGAGACCGCTGTCAATGAGGGCACTCTAGGGAGAACACTACCCATGAGGACATTTGCAGTGAGATCGCTCTCAACGAGGGCATTCTCAGGGAGGACGCTCTTAGGAAGGGCACTCCCAAGGAGACTGCTCCTGATGGGGGCGCTCTCAATGAAGGTGCTCCAGGGAGAACACTCTCGATGAAGGCATCCTCAGGGAGACCATTCTTAGGGAGGGCACTCTTACAAAGATCGCTCTCAAGTAGACCACTCCCCATGAGCACGCTCTCAGAGAGACTGCTCTCAACGAGGGTGCTCCAAGGAGAACGCTCCGATGAGGGTACTATCACAGAGACCACTCTCAAGGAGGGCATTCTCCAGGGAGACCGCTCTCAACGAGGGTGCTCCAGGGAGACCACTCCCAATGAAAGTGTCCTCAGTGAGATTGCTCTCAAGTAGGGCATTCTCAGGGAGGGCACTCTTAGGAAGACTGCTCCTAAGGAGACTCCTCCCGATGAGGGTGCTCTCAATGAGGGTGCTCCAAGGAGAGTGCTTCCGATGAGGGCGTCCTCAGTGAGATTGCTCTCAAGGAGGGCGTTCTCAGGGAGGGCACACTTAGGAAGACTGCTCCCGATGAGGGTGCTCGAGAGGAGAACGTTCACAATGCAGTCGTCCTCAGCAAGATCGCTCTCAAGAAGGGTGTTCTCAAGGAGGGCACTCTTACGAAGACCGCTCCCCATGAGCGCGCTCTCAAGGAGTGTGTTCTTTAGGGAGACTGCTCTCAACAAGGGCACAACAGGGAGAACGCTACCCATGAGGATGTCCTCAGGGATACCGCTCTCAAGGAGGGCATTCTCAGGGAGGGCGCTCTTAGGAAGGGCGCTCCCAAGGAGACTGCTCCCGATGGGGGCGCTCTCAATGAAGGTGCTCCAGGGAGAATGCTCCCAATGAAGGCATCCTCAGGGAGACCATTCTCAGGGAGGGCGTTCTCAGGGAGGGCACTCTTATGAAGACCACTCTCAAGTAGACCACTCCCCATGAGCGCGTTCTCAGAGAGACCGCTCTCAACGAGGGTGCTCCAAGGAGAACGCTACCGATGAGGACGTCCTCAGGGAGACCACTCTCAAGGAGGACGTTCTTAGGGAGGACGCTCTTAGGAAGGGTGCTCTATGAAAGAATGCTCTCAAGCTGAAAACTCTCACGTGCGTAATGCAAGGTGCTCTCATGGAGAACGCTCTCACGGAGGCCGCTCTAACGAAGGATGCTCTCAGGGAGAATGCTCTCAAGGAGGGAACTCTTCGAAAAAACACTCTCAATGAGGGTGCTCCAAGGAGAACGCTTCTGATGAGGGTGCTGTCATAGAGACCGCTCTCAAGGAGGGTGCTCCAGGGAGAATGCTCCCGATGAAAGCATCCTTAGTGAGATTGCTCTCAAGGAGGACGTTCTCAGGGAGGGCACTCTTAAGAAGACCACTTCCAAGGAGACTCATCCTGACAAGGGCGCTCTCAATGAGGGTGCTCCAGGGAGAGCACTCTCGATGAGGGCATCCTCAGTGAGATTGCTCTCAAGGATGGCGTTCTCAGGAAGGGCACACTTAGGAAGACCGCTCCCAAGGAGACTGCTCCTGATGAGGGTGCTTGAGGGGAGAATGTTCACGATGAAGTCGTCCTCAGGAAGATTGCTCTCAAGAAGGGCATTCTCAAGGAGGGCACTCTTACGAAGACCACTCCCCATGAGCATGCTCTCAGGGAGACCGCTCTCAAGAAGGGTGTTCTCCTGGCAGACTACTCTCAACGAGGGTGCAACAGTGAGAACGCTACCCATGAGGATGTCCTCAAGGAGACTGCTCTCAAGGAGGGCGTTCTCAGGGAGGGTGCTCTTAGGAAGGGTGCTCTATGATAGAATGCTCTCAACTAGGGTGTTACAGGGAGAATGCTCCCAACGAGGGCCCTCTCAAGGAGAAAGATCTTCAGAAGGCCACTCTAATGGACTATGCTCTCAATGAGAATGCTCTCAAGGAGGGCGCCCCTAGCGAGACCGATCTCAAGAAGGGTGCTCTCCAAGAGAACGCTCTCAACAAGTATGCTCTCAAGGAGAACACTCTTAGGTGCACAATGCAAAGTGGTCTCAAGGAGGTCGCTCTCGGGGAGGGCATCCTTCAAAAAGGAGCTCTCAATGAAGGCACTCTCCAGGAGAACAATGTCACGTGCTAGCCCAAGGCACTCACAAGAAGAACGCTCTCCGAAAGGCCGCTCTCACTGAGAACGTTCTTTAGGAGATGCTCTCCAAAAGGCCGCTCTCACTGAGAACATTCTTTAGGAGATGCTCTCGACCAAGCGTTGGCAGAATGGAGCTTCGTGACCAAATTTATAAGGGCACGGGATAGTATGGCTAAAACTAGCCCAATCAACATATATAGGGAGAGATAGTGTTCTCCCCGGGAGTGCACTCTCAAGGAGGGCGCTCTCTAGGAGAGCATTCTCATGGAGGGTGCTCCCACCGAGAGCGTGCTCAAGGAGGGCGCTCTCATGAAGAACGCTCTCAAGGAGGGCATTCTCACGAAGAACGCTTTCAAGGAGGCCACTTCCAGAAATAGCGCTCTACAAGAAAATGCTCTCAACGAGGGCTCTCTCATTGAGAACGCTCTCAAATGCGCAATGCAAGCAAGGCTCTCTGATGGAGGACACTCCTTGAGAGAACACCATCATGTGTGTAGCTAGAAGCACTCCCACGGAGAGTGCTCTCACAAGCCCTGCATGAGGCACTCTCATGAGAGCGTGCTCTTGCCAGCGCATCTATGCAAGGTGCTCTCGTGAGAGCGCTCTTACGAGAGCATCGTGCGATGCTCCCAGGAAGAACGCTACCTCTCCCTATATATGCTGATTGGGCCAGTTTTAGCCATACCATCCTGCACCATTATAAATTTGGTCACGAACACCGCGTTCTCAAAAAGAGCGTTCTCAGAGAGAGAGAGCACCAAGTAAGGGTGCGCTGAAGGAAAATGCTCTCATAGAGAGAGCTCTTAGGGAGGGCGCTCTCAGCGAGGGACCATTTGGCCAACACTTGGTTACGAGGGTTCGTTGGGCCATCACTTGGTAATGTGAAAGTGCTCATGCCAGCGCAGCTATGCAAGGTGCTCCAAGGGAGAACACTACCTCTCCCCATATATGCTGATTGGGCCAGTTTCAGCCGTACCATCCTACACCCTTATAAATTTGGTCACGAGGGACCATTGGGCTACCACTTGGTCATGAGGGACCGTTTGGCGAACACTTGGTCACGAGGGACCGTTGGGCCAACCCTTGGTCACGAGGGACCGTTTGGCAAACACTTGGTCATGAGGGACCGTTGGGCCAACCCTTGGTCACGAGGGACTGTTGGGCCGACAGTTGGTCACAAGGGATGGTTGGGCCAACCCTTCGTCACGAGGGACCGTTGGTTCAACATTTGGTTATGAGGGACCGTTTGGCCAACACTTATTCATGTGAAAGTGCTCGTGCCCAGGGAGAACGCTACCTCTCGCCATATATGCTGATTGGACCAGTTTTAGCCGTACCATCCTGCACCCTTATAAATTTGATCACGAGGGACCGTTGGGCCAACACTTGGTCACGAGGGACCGTTTGGCGAACACTTGGTCATGAGGGACCATTGGGCCAACCCTTGGCCATGAGGGACCATTGGGCCAACCCTTGGTCACGAGGGACCGTTTGGTGAACACTTGGTCATGAGGGACGATTGGGCCAACACTTGGCCATGAGGGACCGTTGGGCCAACCCTTGGTCACGATTTTCTATTGGACCAACACTTGGTCATGAGGGACCGTTGGTTCAAGACTTGGTCACGAGAAACCGTTAGGCCAACACTTGGTTACGAGGGTCCGTTGGGCCATCACTTGGTCATGTGTAAGTGCTTGTGCCAGCGTAGCTATGCAAGGTGCTCCCAGGGAGAACGCTACCTCTCCCCATATATGCTGATTGGGCCAGTTTCAGC
>MNCI01034199.1:194535-209344 GCA_015680685.1 Gnetum montanum | reverse complement strand
CTTATAAATTTGGTCACGAGGGACCGTTGGGCCAACACTTGGTCACGAGGGACCGTTGGGCCAACCCTTGGTCACGATGGACCGTTTGGTAAACAGTTGGTCATGAGGGATCGTTTGGCGAACACTTGGTCACGAGGGACCTTTGGGCCAGCCCTTGGTCACGAGGGACCGTTTGGTGAACACTTGGTCACGAGGGACCGTTTGGTGAACAGTTGGTCACGAGGGACCGTTTGGCGAACACTTCGTCATGAGGGACCGTTAGGCTAGCCCTTGGTCATGAGCATCCGTTGCGCCAACACTTGCTCAAGAGGGACCGTTGGGCCAACACTTGGTCACGAGGGACCGTTTGGCAAACACTTGGTCACGAGGGACCGTTGGGCCAACCCTTGGCCATGAGGGACAGTTGGGCCAACCTGTGGTCACAAGGGACCATTGGTTCAACACTTGGTCACGAGGGCCGTTTGACCAACACTTGGTTACGAGGGTCCGTTGGTCCATCACTTGGTCACGTGAAAGTGCTCGTGCCAGCGCAGCTATGCAAGGTGCTCCCAGGGAGAATGCTACCTCTCCCCATATATGCTGATTAGGTTAGTTTCAGCCGTACCATCTTGCACCCTTATAAATTTGGTCATGAGGGACCGTTGGGCTCCCACTTGGTCACGAGGGACCGTTGGGGCAACCCTTGGTCACGAGGGACCGTTTGGCAAACACTTGGTCACAAGGGACCATTTGGCAAACACTTGGTGACGAGGGACCGTTGGGCCAACCCTTGGTCATGAGCATCCGTTGCACCAACACTTGGTCACGAGGGACCGTTGGGCCAACACTTGGTCATGAGGGACCGTTTGGTAAACACTTGGTCACGAGGGACTGTTTGGCGAACACTTGGTCACGAGGGACCGTTGGTTCAACACTTGGTCATGAGGGACTGTTTGGACAACACTTGGTTACGAGGGTCCATTGGGCCATCACTTGGTCATGTGAAAGTGCTCGTGCCAGCGCAGCTATGCAAGGTGCTCCCAAGAAGAATGCTACCTCTCCCCATATATGCTGATTGGGCCAGTTTTAGCCATACCATCCTGCACCCTTATAAATTTGGTCACAAGGGACCATTAGGCAAAAAATTTATCACGAGGGACCGTTTGGTGAACACTTGGTCACGAGGGACCGTTGGGGCAACCATTGGTCACGAGGGACCGTTTGGCAAACACTTGGTCATGAGGGACCGTTGGGCCAACCCTTGGTCATGAGCATCCGTTGCACCAACACTTGGTCACGAGGGATCGTTGGGCCAACACTTGGTCATGAGGGACCGTTTGGTGAACACTTGGTCACGAGGGACCGCTGGGGCAACCCTTGGTCACGAGGGACCGTTTAGCGAACACTTGGTCACGTGGGACTGTTTGGCGAACACTTGGTCACGAGGGACCATTGGGCCAACCCTTGGCCACGAGGGACTGTTGGGCCAACCCCTGGTCACAAGGGATCGTTGGGAAAACCCTTGGCCACAAGGGACCGTTAGGCGAACACTTGGTCACGAGGGACCATTTGGCGAACACTTGGTCACGAGGGACCATTTGGTGAACACTTGGTCATGAGGGACCGTTGGGCCAACCCTTGGCCACGAGGGACCGTTGGGCCAACCCTTGGTCACGAGGGACCGTTGGTTCAACACTTGGTCATGAGGGACCATTTGGCCAACACTTATTCATGTGAAAGTGCTCGTGCCAGTGCAGCTATGCAAGGTGCTCCCAGGGAGAACGCTACCTCTCCCAATATATGCTGATTGGGCCAGTTTCAGCAGTACCGTCCTGCACCCTTATAAATTTGGTCACGAGGAACCGTTGGGACAACACTTGGTCACGAGGGACCGTTTGGCGAACACTTGGTCATGAGGGACCATTTGGCGAACTCTTGGTCACGAGGGACCGTTGGGCCAACCCTTGCCCACGAGGGACGGTTTGGCCAACCCTTGGTCATGAGGGACCGTTGGTTCAACACTTGGTCACGAGGGACCATTTGGCCAACCACTTATTCACATGAAAGTGCTCGTGCCAGCGCAGCTATGCAAGGTGCTCCCTGGGAGAACGCTACCTCTCCCCATATACGCTGATTGGGCCAGTTTCAGCTATACCATCTGGCACCCTTATAAATTTGGTCATGAGGGACCCTTTGGTGAACACTTGGTCACGAGGGACCGTTGGGCCAACTGTTGGGCCAACCCTTGGTCACAAGGGTCTGTTGGTCCAACAGTTGGTCAGGAGGGACCATTTACCTCTCCCCATATATGCTTATTGGGCCAGTTTGAGCCATACCATCCTGCACCCTTGTAAATTTGTTCACGAGGGATGGTTGGGCCAACCCCAACCCTTGGCCATGAGGGACGGTTGGACCAATAGTTGGTCACAAGGGACGGTTGGGCCAACCCTTGGTCGCGAGGGTCCATTTGGCCAACACTTGGTCACGAGAGTCTGTTGGTCCAATAGTTGGTCACCAAGGACGGTTGGGCCAACCCTTGGACAAGAGGGACCATATGGGCCAATAGTTGGTCACGAGGGACCGTATGGTCAACACTTGGTCACGAGCTACTCCCAGGGAGAACGCTACCTCTCCATGTATATGTTGATTGGGCCAGTTTCAGCCAAACCGTCTTTTGCACCCTTACAAATTTGGTCTCGAGGGTTCCCCGTTCTGCCAATGCTTGGTCACACGGGGGCCCATTTGGCAAACACACTTGGTCTCACAGGAGCATTCGTGCCAATGCAGCTTTGCAAGGTGCTCCCTTGGAGAGCGCACTATCGCGAGAGCACCGTGCGGTGCTCCCAGTGAGAACGCTACCTCTCCCCATGCTGCACGCTTGCGAATTTTGTCACGAGGGTCATGTGTGAGAGCGGAAACCTCATCAGGAAGGTTGCACTGCGGCCTCTGACTTCGTGCAACCTCACATGCAGAGGGGATGTTCACTGCCAACACGACGCAAATTTACGAAAGGGCCTCGTGCATGCATGTGTGTGTGCGCATGTGCCCATGAAGGGCAAGTCAAATGCATGACCCCACGAGATGAGGGTATGAGACGCGGCGAGGCGCCTGCGGAGGGAGACAAAGCGAAAGAAAGAGATGGAGAAAGAGAATGAGGTAGAGAGAGTGAGGATCACGAATCTCGACGATAAGAGGCCGAATCTCAGTGGATCGTGGCAGCAAGGCCACTCTGCCACTTACAATACCCCATCGTGTATTTAAGTCATCTGCAAAGGATTCTTCTCGCTGACCGCTCGAAATGAAACTACATGGCCCCTAGTGCCCCCACCGTGCAGGCAGGACCAGGGGGTACCATCGACACATGCCAACGGGAGCAACGAAGCCACCCCTACCGCAGGTCACATAGCAACCGACGAGGAAAGAGGCGCCGCCTCTAGCATGGATTCTAACTTAGAGTCATTCAGTCATAATTCGACATATGGTAGCTTCGCGTCACTGGCTTTTCAACCAAACACGATGACCAATTGTGTGAATCAATGGTTCCTCTCGTACTAAGTTGAATTACTATCGCGGCGCGCATCATCAGTAGGGTAAAACTAACCTGTCTCACGACGGTCTAAACCCAGCTCACGTTCCCTATTGGTGGGTGAAAAATCCAACACTTGGTGAATTTTGCTTCATAATGATAGGAAGAGCCGACATCGAAGTATCAAAAAGCAACATCGCTATGAATGCTTGGCTTCCACAAGCCAGTTATCCCTATGGTAACTTTTCTGACACCTCTAGCTTCAAATTCCGAAGATCTAAAGGATCAATAGGCCATGCTTTCACGGTTTGTATTCGTACTGAAAATAAAAATCAAATGAGCTTTTACCCTTCTGTTCCACACGAGATTTCTGTTCTCGTTGAGCTCATCTTAGGACACCTGTGTTATCTTTTAACAGATGTTCCGCCCCAGCCAAACTCCCCACCTAACTCTATCTTCCATGCAGATCGATGCACTGAGGCGCATCTTGGGTCCAAAAGCCAAGGCCATGCCCCATTCCTGACCAACGGAGTAAGTAAAATAACGTTAAAAGTAGTGGTATTTCACTTGCGCTGCAAGCGGCTCCCACTTATTCTACACCTCTTAAGTCATTTCACAAAGTCAGACTAGAGTCAAGCTCAACAGGGTCTTCTTTCCCCGCTGATTCTGCCAAGCCCGTTCTCTTGGCTGTGGTTTCGCTAGATAGTAGGCAGGGACAGTGGGAATCTTGTTAATCCATTCATGCACATCACTAATTAGATGATGAGGCATTTGGCTACCTTAAGAGATTCATAGTTACTCCCACCGTTTACCTGCGCTTGGTTGAATTTCTTCACTTTGACATTCAGAGCACTGGGCAGAAATCACATTGCGTCAGCATCCGTAGGGACCATTGCAATGCTTTATTTTAATTAAATAGTCAGATTCCCCTTGTCTGAGCTAGTTCTGATCTGGTTGTTCATTGCCTAGGGAAAGCCCTCCCCCGTGGAGGGGGGGAGGGTGCTCTGCATCCGTTGCATGACCGGCACGCAAGGGCCTACTGTCGCCACGGAAGTGGCTCAGGCAGGCCCTCAACAGCCCATGGGTTCAGGACATAGACCCCTAGGCCCAACCCTCAGAGCCAATCCTTTTCCTGAAGTTACGGATCCATTTTGCCGACTTCCCTTACCTACATTGTTCTATGGACTAGAGGTTGTTCACCTTGGAGACCTGATGCGGCTATGAGTACAACCGGGCATGAATGGTACTCAGTTCTCTGAATTTTTAGGGGTCGCCGAGGGCTCACCGGACACCGCAGGACGTGCGGTGCTCTTCCAGCTGCTGGACCCTATCTCTGGTTGAGCCGATTTCAGGGTGGGCAGGTTGTTAAAAAGAAAAGATAACTCTTCCCAGGGCCCTCACCGGTGTCTCCGGATCCCCTGACGTTGGGCCCCTGATGCCTCTAATCATTTGCTTTACCTGATAAAACTCGAGAGCCCAAGCTCCAGCTATCCTGAGGGAAAATTCGGAGGGAACCAGCTACTAGATGGTTCGATTAGTCTTTCACCCCTATACCCAAGTCAGACGAACGATTTGCACGTCAGTATCGTGATGGGCCTCCACAAGAGTTTCCTCTGGCTTCGTCCTGCTCAGGCATAGTTCACCATCTTTCAGGTTCCAACAGACATGCTCTCACTCAAACCCTTCTCAACAAGATCAAGGTCGGTGGATGGTGCTCTGCGCCCACGCACGGATCCCACCTTTCAGCTTCCTTGCGCCATGCAGGTTTTCAAACCCGACGACTCGCACGCATGTTAGACTCCTTGGTCTGTGTTTCAAGATGGGTCGAATGGAAAGCCCATGCAATCTGTGTCCTGAGCACGTAGGTGCCATAGGACCTTCCCCTCCAGGGGACACGCGCTTGGACCCTCCACCATCACAGTGGCAGCACGCGCGTAGCCAGCTGTGCACGCTTGTGCCACGACGCGGATCCATGCAGACTCGCCTCCCGGACCGAGCGGCGGACCGAAGCATACACACTCCACTCCAAATCCAGCCAGTAAGCAACATTGGCCTCCATCCGCTTCCCTCTCGACAATTTCAAGCACTTTTTAACTCTCTTTTCAAAGTCCTTTTCATCTTTCCCTCGCGGTACTTGTTCACTATCGGTCTCTCGTGCGTATTTTGCATTGGACGGAAATTACCACTCGCTTAGGGCTGCATTCCCAAACAACCCAACTCACCGATAGTGCCCCATGATGCAGCAGGGTCCGAGCTCGATGGGGCTATCATCCTCTCCGGTGCCCCGTTCCAGGGGACTTAGGCTCAGTCTGCCGCAGGGGATGCTTCTGCAGACTACAGTTAGGGCGGCCACCGCCACCAGATTTTCACGCTGGGCTGTTCCCGGTTCGCTCGCCATTACTATGGGAATCCTCGTAAGTTTCTCTTCCTCCGCTTAGTTATATGCTTAAACTAGGTGGGTACCCTCACCTGAACTGGGGTCAATGTGAAGAGGGAGCATCACCCCTCCTATGCACGACGCAAAGGAGGAACATCGCCCCTGTCGGTCGCTCGATCCCGCATCGCACCGAAGGAGAAGGGCAGGGAGGGGGCCAACATACCTCCTACGTGCTCAGTGCAGGGAACGCATAGACCACCACCACCATCCATCGCTCCATCTAGGTAGAAGCCAGAAAACATGATCGACGGCAAATTTTTAGGTGACCGCACCTCGGGAGACACGGACAACCACATCCGCTGCCCTCCTCGCACGGGGCGAGGAGGGTACGTCCTAGGATCTTTCATCACACCCATCTAGACGTGCCCTCGACCTAGGCCTCGGGTGCAACTTGTGTTCAAAGATTCGATGATTCACAGGATTCTGCAATTCACAAAAAGTATCACATTTTGCTACGTTCTTCATCGAAACAAGAGCTAAGATATCCATTGTCGAGAGTCGTGGTTGGGGTCACCAACCCCTGTTGACCACTGCGACAGATGTTCGTCGCATCCTTGGTGCCACTCACACCCTTGCATTGGGGAAAGAGAAGCAGGCACCACCCAAGGGATGTGATCAAGCATCGACGTTCGGACAAGGGTGGTGTCGACCACCCTGCGAACGAGGACCCTGCTACACAACCCACGGGTGCGCAGGATGACAACCCGTGAAGCACAAGCACCATAGCTATTCAGCTTAAGGCCCCCCTGCATTTGCCCGAAGCGATGACGTACCCTGCAACCCACAGGCCGAGGGCAGCCGTTTGCCTAGAACACGTGCAACCGGAGAAGAGAGCTGCACCCTGCCATCGTGACTTATCCCATCCCTCCCAAGGAACCGGATGGCCCGGGGAGGAAAATAGTGGCCCTCGTATGTCCCCCTCATGTCCAGCCATTGTATTTTAAAAGTTGTTTAACCATGAACGTAGAGCTCCATGACTCTCTCTCACCTAGGCATACACGCTCCCTTCGTGGGTCACCTATCCACAATGGACGATGATGATGCATCCTCCATCGGGGGGCAACCTAAGCCCCCACTCCAGAACGACGCCCCAAAGCCTACCTGGGTGATGGCGTGCCCTTCAGGCTATCCATCAATCCATCGAATGTGCGATGCGTAATTCCGACGCAATGTCTCATGCCCCCGCCAAGCGCATGCTCTCCCCACAAAGTCCCGTCCCGGTGCGGCACCATCGTCGTGGTCCCCCTGCCCCCGTCCCCAAGCGTTCCTCATCGCTGTGATGGGAACGCAAGACCGTGACCAACGGGACAAAACCATGTGCATGTCAATGATCCTACCACAGGTTCACCTACGGTAACCTTGTTACGACTTCTCCTTCCTCTAAACGATAAGGTTCAATGAGCTTCTCATGACGTCAACGATGGAGAAACCATCATCGTCGCCATAATATGAAAATTTCACTAGATCATTCAATCGGTAGGAGCAACGGGCGGTGTGTACAAAGGGCAGGGACATAGTCAACGTGAGCTGATGACTCACGCTTACTAGGAATTCCTTGTTCAAGACCGATAATTACAAAGATCTATCCCCATCACGATGCATTTTCACAAGATTTCCCGATCCTCTAGGACCAGGGAAGGAGGCTCGCTGAATGCATTAGTGTAGCACGCATGTGGTCCAGAGCATCTAAGGGCATCACAAACCTATTATTACCTCAAACTTCCATGGCCTGAGCAGCCATAGTCCCTCTAAGAAGCTATCTGTGAAGGACGTACCTCCACGTAGCTAGTTAGCAGGCTGAGGTCTTGTTCGTTAATGGAATTAACCAGACAAATCACTCCACCAACTAAGAACAGCCATCACCACCACCCATAGAATCAAGAAAGAGCTCTCAATATGTCAATCCTTACTATGTCTGGACCTGGTAAGTTTTCCCATGTTGAGTCAAATTAAGCCACAGGCTCCACTCCTGGTGGTGCCCTTCCATCAATTCCTTTAAGTTTCAGCCTTGCGGCCATACTCCCCCCGGAACCCAAACACTCTGATTTCTCGGAAGGTGCCGACGGAGTCCTAAGAGCAACATCCGCCGATCCCTGGTCGGCATCGTTTATGGTTGAGACTAGGACGGTATCTGATCGTCTTCGAGCCCCCAACTTTCATTCTTGATTAATGAAAACATCCTTGGCAAATGCTTTCGCACTAGTTCGTCTTTCATAAATCCAAGAATTTCACCTCTGACAATGAAATACGAATGCCCCCGACAGTCCCTATTAATCATTACTCCCATCCCGAAGGCCAACACAACAGGATCGAAATCCTATCGCGTTATTCCATGCTAATGTATTCACAGCATAGGCTTGCTTTGAGCACTCTAGTTTTTTCAAAGTAACAGCGTCGGAGCCGCGACCCAGCCAATTAAGGCCAGCACCACGTCGCCGACAGAAGGGACAGAGCGGTCGATGCACACCGCATCAGTGGACCGATCGTCCCATCCCAAGATCCAACTACAATCTTTTTAACTGCAACAACTTAAATATACACTATTGGAGCTAGAATTACCGCGGCTGCTGGCACCAGACTTGCCCTCCAATGGATCCTCATTAAGGGATTTAAATTGTACTCATTCCAATTACCAGACTCGATGAGCCTGGTATTGTTATTTATTGTCACTACCTCGTCGTGTCAGGATTGGGTAATTTGTGCACCTATTGCCTTCCTTGGATGTGGTAGCCGTTTCTCAGGCTCCCTCTCCAGAATCGAACCCTAATTCCCCATCACCTGTCACAACCATGGTAGGCCTCTATCATACCATCGAAAGTTGATAGGGAAAAAATTTGAATGAAGCGCCGTCAGTACAAGGGCTGTGCGATCCGTCCAGTTACCATGATTCACCAAGCAAATGAGCAAGCTCGCATTGGCCTTTTATCTAATAAATGCATCCCTTCCGAGAGTTGGGATTTGCTGCACGTATTAGCTCTAGAATTACTATGGTTATCAGAGTAGTAAGGTACCATCAAAGAAACTATAACTGATTTAATGAGCCATTCGCAGTTTCACCGTTTGAAGTAAGTTCATACTTAGACATGCATGGATTAATCTTTGAGACAAGCATATGACTACTGGCAGGATCAACCAGGTAATGTTGTCCGCACCCGTGCGGTGGGCGCCATCGTCCTTCCTTACTCAAAAGGCACGATAGACCCTCCATGCACTGATTTCGCACAGCATCTTTTGCGGGCACCATTCCCCAGTTCAAGCCCAGGAAACGCGGCACTGCAACAGGCGACAAACGTAGCCTCGCTCTCGACCACGGACATGCGAGTGCCAAGGGCATTGTGCAAGCTCATAGCTTACTTCCCGCACTGTCCAGCATTCATGCAAATGCCCAACATTGAGGAATGCCTACGGGTTCCACCATCCCCTCGATACGATTACCGAACCCGAGAGCGCTACCTCAAAAATGCTTCTCCATGAGAACAAAGTTCCACGTAGGAACCAGCACACGCCGCACCCACAAAGACCAAAATCAGGGGCCACCAACTGAAAAATGAGCCACGCGAACGTGCATAAAGGACAACAGAACCTTAGTCCTCTAGGTACTCCAGCACGTGCATGTGAACTCGCATCTACCACCCATGCGCTACTGAGCGGTCCGATCCGTGATCATGAAGAGGAAACATGCACCCGATGCTACCCCGCGGGGGCGTCGACATGCTCTGCTACCTCAATCACACAAACCCAACGTAGTCATTCACACATGCTCAACCGCTATCGCATCAAGAAAAATGGGAGATGCATCCTAGAATCGCGATCCCAACTATGACCCGACGCCGATGGCATCGTTCGCATCACAACGCAGAACAAAAGTGAGGCACCCTCAAATGCATGGAGAACGAGAGACAAAGACACTCTTCGTTTCTCACCTCGTCCAGGTGAACTAGCCACTACCACCAATGGGCTACCAGGAAATCGAATTGGTGCATAGGCAGAGACGGCATGCACTGAACGATACCCCGTGGGGATCTCAAGACGCTCTGCCACCTCCACTGCGCCAACTCAACGCTACCATTCGCACGAAATCATTCCGCATCGAATTGTTCAATCACGTAAAGCCATCTGTGCAGGCTTCAATCTCGCAACTCTATAGAAACAAGTTTCAGGGTCAACTAAATTCCCCGTCACGCGACCTTGCAACAGAAAACTCCTTTGCGAATCATAGAGACACAGTGTGCTGCAGCCAAGACAAGGGATTTTTGAGACATGGCCCTCAAAACATCCCTCCGACTACTTCTCCTAGCCCTTGAACAACTCATGACATGTTCGAGCGTGCGCTCAAACTTCGCAAGCTACTCCAAGGGAAGGCGCTACCTATGTCCTTGAGTCCACAAAAGGATCGTTTCGTTGTGCTATGATCTTAGGACGGTCACCCGAGTCAATAGAGTCCTCAATCTGAAACCAACAACGATGCACCCTCAAGTACCTCGTCATTTCTCAACTCATCCACATCAACTCGCCACTACCACCCATTTGCTACTAGGCAATCGAATCAATGCACAGGCAAAGACGACATGCGCTCAACGCTACCGCGTGGGGGTGTCCAAACGCTCTGCCTCCTCCACTGCACCAAATCAACGATACTGTTTGCATGAACTTGTTCCGCACCAAAGAACAAAATCAGGGGCCACAAACTGAAAAAAAAGCCACGCGAACATGCATAAAGGACAATAGAAACTCAGTCCTCCAGGTACTGCAGCACGTGCATGTGAACTCGCATCTACCACCCACGCACTACTGAGCTGTCTGATCCGTGATCATGAAGAGGAGACATGCAAAGGACGCTACCCCATGGGGGTGTCGACATGCTCTGCTACCTCAACCACACAAACTAGATATAACCGTTCGCATGAAATCAACCACTATCACATCAAGAAAAATGGGAGATGAATCCCAAAATTGTGATCCCAACTATGACCCGATGCCAATGGAAATGTTTGCATCACAATGCAAGCCTTTGTCCTTGATTCCGCGAAAGGAAATTTTCAAGATGCGACGATCAAAAACTAGGCACCAGAATCAATAAAATCCTCAAATCGAAAACAAAAGCAAGGCACCAGCAAACACATGGAGAACGAGAGACAAAGAGCTCTTCCTTTCTCGCCTCGTCCACGTCAACTCACCAGTACCACCCATGTGCTACTAGGCAATCAAATCGGTGCATTCGCAGAGATGACATGCGCTCGATGCTACCCCATGGGGGCGTCCAAATGCTCTACCTCCTCCACCACACCAAATCAACGCTACTGTTCGCACGAAATCATTCTGAATGGGATCGTTCGATCTCGTAAAGCCGTAAGTGCCGGCTCCAATCTCGCAACTCTATGGAAACAAGTTTCAGGGTCAACCGAATTTCCCATCACGTGATCGAGCAACAGAAAACTCCTTCACAAAACATAGAGACACAGCGTGCCGTAGCCAAGACAAGGGAGTTTCGAGACATGGCCCTCAAAACATCCCTCCGACTGCTTCTCCTAGCCCTTGAACAACTCACGACGTGTTCGAGCGTGTGCTCAAACTTCGCAAGCTACTCCAAGGGAAGGCGTTAACTATGTCCTTGAATCCACAAAAGGCTCTTTTCGTTGTGCTACGACCTCGAGGTGGTCACTTGAGACAATAGAGTCCTCAAATCGAAACCAACAATGACACAACCTCAAGTCCCTCATCGTTTCTTGCCTCGTCCACGTCATCTCGCCACTACCACCCATGCGCTACTAGGTAATCAAATTGGTGCATAAGCAGAGACGACATGCGCTCGACGCTACCCCGTGGGGGCATCCAAATGCTCTACCTCCTCCATCGCACGAAATCAATGCTACCGTTCGCACGAAATCATTCCGCATGGGATCGTTCGATCCTGTAAAGCCGTCAGTGCCAGCTCCGATCTCGCAACTCTATGGAAACAAGTTTCAGGGTCAACCGAATTTCCCATCACGTGATCGAGCAACAGAAAACTCCTTCACAAAACATAGAGACACAGCGTGCCGTAGCCAAGACAAGGGAGTTTCGAGACATGGCCCTCAAAACATCCCTCCGACTGCTTCTCCTAGCCCTTGAATAACTCACGACGTGTTCGAGCGTGCGCTCAAACTTCGCAAGCTACTCCAAGGGAAGGCGCTAACTGTGTCCTTGAATCCACAAAAGGATCTTTCCACTATGCTACGACCTCGAGGTGGTCACCTGAGACAATAGAGTCCTCAAACCGAAACCAACAACGACGCACCCTCAAGTCCCTCGTCGTTTCTCACCTCATCCACGTCAACTCACCACTACCACCCATGCGCTACTAGGCAATCGAATCGGTGCATACGCAAAGACGACATGCGCTCGACGCTACCCTGTGGGGGTGTCCAAACGCTCTGCCTCCTCCACCACACCAAATCAATGCTACCATTCGCACGGAATCGTTCCGCATGGGATCGTTTGATCCCATAAAGCTGTCAGTACTGGCTCCGATCTCCCAACTCTATGGAAACGAGTTTCAAGGTCAACCAAATTCCCTGTCACGCGACCGAGCAACAAAAAACTCCTTCATGAAACATAGAGACATAGCGTGCCACAGCAAAGACAAGGGAGTTTCGAGACATGGTCCTCAAAACATCCCTCCGACTGCTTCTCCTAGTCCTTGAACAACTCACGACATGTTCGAGTGTGCGCTCAAACTTCACAAGCTACTCCAAGGGAAGGCGCTAACTGTGTCCTTGAATCCACAAAAGGCTCTTTCCGCTATGCTACGACCTCAAGGCGGTCACCCGAGACAATAGAGTGCTCAAACCGAAACCAAAAATGACGCACCCTCAAGTCCCTCATCGTTTCTCACCTCGTCCACGTCAACTCGCCACTACCACCCATGCGCTACTAGGCAATCAAATCGGTGCATACATAGAGACAACATGCACTCGACACTACCACGTGGGGGCATCCAAACGTTCTACCTCCTCCACCACACCAAATCAATGCTACCATTCGCACGAAATCATTCCGCATGGGATCGTTCGATCTCGTAAAGCCATCAGTGCCGGCTCCGATCTTGCAACTCTATGGAAACGAGTTTCAGGGTCAACTGAATTCCCCGTCACGCGATCGAGCAACAGAAAACTCCTTCGGGAATCATAGAGACACAGTGTGCCATAGCCAAGACAAGGGATTTTTGAGACATGGCCCTCAAAAAATCCCTCCGACTGCTTCTCCTAGCCCTTGAACAACTCACGATGTGTTCGAGCGTGCGCTCAAAATTTGTAAGCTACTCCAAGGCAAGGCGCTACATGTGTCCTTGAGTCCACAAAAGGCTCTTTACGTTGTGCTATGAACTCAAGATGGTCACCTGAGTCAATAGAGTCCTCAAATCAAAACCAACATCGATGAACCCTCAAGTCCCTCGTCATTTCCCGCCTCGTCCATGTCAACTCGCCACTACCACCCATGCGCTACTAGGAAATTGAATCGGTGCATTCGCAGAGATGACATGTGCTCGACGCTACCCCGTGGGGGCGTCCAAATGCTCTGACTCCTCCACCGCACCAGATCAACGCTACCGTTCGCACGAAATCGTTCCGCATGCGATCGTTCGATCCCGTAAAGCCATCAGTTCCGGCTCTGATCTCACAACTCTATAGAAACGAGTTTCAGGGTCAACCGAATTCCCCGTCACGTGACCGAGCAACAGAAAACTCCTTCGCGAATCACAGAGACACAGCGTGCCATAGCCAAGATAAGGGATTTTTGAGACATGGCCCTCAAAACATCCCTCTGACTGCTTCTCCTAGCCCTTGAACAACTCATGACGTGTTCGAGCGTGCGCTCAAACTTTGCAAGCTACTCCAAGGGAAGGCGCTACCTGTGTCCTTGAGTCCACAAAAGGCTCTTTTCCCTATGCTATGACCTCAAGACGGTCGCTCGAGTTAATAGAGTCCTCAAACCGAAACCAACAACGATGTACCCTCAAGTCCCTCGTTGTTTCTCGTCTCGTCCACGTCAACTCGCCACTACCACCCATGCGCTACTAGGCAATCGAATCGGTGCATTTGCAGAGATGACATGCGCTCGATGCTACCCCGTGGGGGCGTCCAAATGCTCTGCCTTCTCCACCATACCAAATCAATGCTACCATTCGCACGAAATCGTTCCGCATGGGATCGTTCGATCCCATAAAGCCATCAGTGCCAGCTCTGATCTCGTAACTCTATAGAAACAAGTTTCAGGGTCAACCGAATTTCCCATCACGTGACCGAGCAACAGAAAACTCCTCTGCGAATCACAAAGATACAGCGTGCTACAGCCAAGACAAGGGATTTTCGAGACATGGCCCTCAAAACATCCCTCCGACTGCTTCTTCTAGCCCTTGAACAACTCACGACATGTTCAAGCATGCACTCAAAATTCGCAAGCTACTCCAAGGGAAGGCGCTACCTGTGTCCTTGAGTCCACAAAAGGCTCTTTTCACTGTTCTATGACCTCGAGACAGTCACCCAAGTCAATAGCATCCTCAAACCAAAACCAACAACGATGCACCCTCAAGTCCCTCATCGTTTCTTGCCTCATCCATATCAACTCGCCACTACCACCCATGCGCTACTAGGTAATCGAATCGGTGCATACGTAGAGATAACATGCACTCGATGCTTCCCCGTGGGGGCGTCCAAACGCTCTGCCTCCTCCACTGCACCAAATCAATGCTACCGTTCGCAAGAAATCATTCCGCATGGGATAATTCGATCCCGTAAAGCTATCAGTGCCACCTATTTTCGATGTGCTACCAGTATGAAATGGTCACCCGAATCAAATCGTAAATGAGGACACCGCCTTCTCCGGGG
>MNCI01034199.1:182823-194361 GCA_015680685.1 Gnetum montanum | reverse complement strand
CTCTAAGCGAGGGCGCTCTCACGGAGAACGTTATTATGGAGGACCCTCTCGAGATGGGCGTCGTCGGGGAGATTGCTCTTATGAAGGGCCTTCTCAATGAGGGCACTCGTACAGAGGCTGCTCATAATGAGGATGCTCTTGAGGAGAACACTTACATGAGGGTGCACGACGCTCTCATCGATAGCACTCTCTAGGATGATGCTCTCAGAAAGAGGCCGTCCACTAAGAGGCCGATCTCAAAGACGGAGTTCCAATGGACATAGCTCTCCAAGAGAACGATCTCAACAAGAGCGCTCTTGAAAAAAACATTCTTAAGGAGGACACTCTCCAGGAGGGCATCCTCAATGAGACCATTCTCAGGGAATGCGTTGTCAAGAAAGGCACTCTTAAGAAGGGCACTCTCTGATACAAGCGTTCTCAACATTGGCACTCTCAAGAAGAACACTCTTGCGTGCATGACGCAAGGTGCTCTCATGGACAACGCTTTCATCGAATCCGCTCTCGAGGAGAACACTCCTGCAATGGCCACTCTACCGGAGGGCACTCTTCAACAAAACATTCTCGATGACGGCGCTCCGCGGAGAATGCTCAAATGGAAGGCCACTTTAGCAGGGCACTGTCTAGGAGAACGCTCTCAGGGAAGGTGATCTCATGTACAACGCTCTCAAGGAGGACGCTGCCAAGGAGGGCATCTTTCTGGGAGGGCATCCTTCAAGAGCAAGCTCTCAACGAGGGCACTCTCCAGGAGAACACTCTCACATGACTAATGCTAAGCACTCTTGAGGAAGGTGCTCTTAAGGAGAACACTATCCGAAAAGTAGCTCTAATGGAGCACACTCCTAGAGAGGCCGCTACCATCAAGAACGTTCTTAAGGAGGATGAAGGGCATCCTCAACAATACCGTTCTCAAGGAGGGCACTCTTTGGAATGGCACTCTTAGGAAGAACGATCTCAGAAAAGGTGATCTAAATGAGGGCATCCTTCGATAGAACGATCTCGACGAGGGCACTCTATGAAGAATGATCTGGGAGAGGGCACCCTCAAAGAGAACACTTGTCAAATGGTCGCTCTAACAGAGGGTGCTCTAAAAAAGAACACTCTCAAGGAGAGCGTCCTCAGCCAGACCGATCTTAACGAGGACACTGTAATGGAGGATGCTCTCCAAGAGAATGCTCCCAACAACAGTACTCTTGGGAAGAACACTATCATGTGTGTAACACAAGGTGATCTCAAGTTGAACGCTCTGAGGGTGCTTGCACTAACGAAGACCGTTCTCTAAGAGGGCACCTTCTGAGAAAGAGCTCTCAACGAGGGTGCTCTCAAGAAGAATGCTCTCACGGGCGTAGCACAAGATAATCAGAGAACACGTCCTCAGCAAGAATGTTCTCACAGAGGCCGCTGTCAGGGAAAATGCTCTCGTGAAAGGTGCACTCTAAACAAAGGGACTCTTTGACAAAACAATCTCAACGAGAGCGCTCTCAAAGAGAACGCTCTTCCAAAGGCCCCTCTAATGAAGGGAACTCCTAAAAAAAATGCTCTCATCAAGGGCAATGTCATGGAGCCCGCTCTCAAGGAAGGCATTCTAATGGAGGCCACTCTCCAAGATAATGCTCTCAACAAAGGTGTTCTCAGGGAGAACACTCTCACGTGCGCAACGTAAGGTGCTCTAGAGGAGAATTCTCTGAGAAAGGTTGCTCTAAGGGAGAGAGCTCTCAAGGAGAACGCTCTCAAGGAGAACGCTCTCAAGGAGGGCGATCTCACGTAGAACGCTCTTAAAGAGGGACTCTCTCAACGAGGGTGTCCCCAGCTAAACCGATCTCAATGATGGTGTTCTAATGGATGTAGCTCTCCAAGAGAACAATCTCAACAAGGGTGCTCTCCAAGACAACACTCTCGCATGCATAACGTAGAGTGCACTCAGGGAGGTCTCTTTGAGGGAGAGCACTCGCCCAGAGGGAGCTCTCAACGATGGCACTCCAAGAAGAATGCTCCAGGGCAACCAACCCCATGGAACATGCCCACAACGCTGCAAGTCTTTTATCTCAAATTGTAAACGAGGACACCGCCTTCTCCGGGACTATCCTTCTTTGCAACCAAGGCTCGCGGGTCACGGACATGAATAATGAGGCTGCGATATCATGGGCAGGGAAAGGCATCCCTAAGGGGAGAAACCCACTTATCGCTCTATCACTCCGACTGCTCGTCAACTCTACCTCCCCCTATATATGTTGATTGGGCCAGTTTCAGCCATATCATCCTGCACCCTTATAAATTTGATCACGAAGGACCAGCTCAAGGAGAGCACTCTCACGTGCGTGGCGCAAGGCGCTCTCTGGGAGGGCGTTCTCAAAGAGAACGCTCTCCAAAAGGCCACTCTAACAGAGGGCACTCTCATGGAGGGCATTCTTAGGGAGGGTGCTCTTCCAAAGAATACTCTCAACGACGATGCTCTTGAGAAGAACATTCACACGAGGGCGCAAGGTGCTCTTAAGGAGAACACTCTCATGGAGGCCGCTCTAATATAGGTAGCTCTCAGGGAGTGCACTCTTCGACACAGTGCTCTCAACCAGGGTGTTACATGGAGAATGCTCCCACCGAGGGCCCTCTCAAGGAGAAAGCTCTTCGAAAGGCCGCTCTAACGGAGGGTGCTCTCAAGGAGAACGCTCTAGGAGAGGGTACCCCTAGCAAGACCGATCTCAAGAAGTTGGCTCTACAAGAGAACACTCTCAACAAGGGTGCTCTTGAGCAGAACACTCTCACATGTGCAACTCAAGGTGCAACGCGAGGTCGCTCTGAGGGAGAACGCTCTCAAAGAGGGCATCCCCAGCGACACAGATCTCAGTGAGGGCATCCGTAGTGAGATCGCTCTCAATGAGGGCATGTGTTCTCAGGTAGGGCACTCTTAGGAAGACCGTTCCCAAGGAGACTACTCCCGATGGGGGCGCTCTCAATGAAGGTGCTCCAGGGAGAATGCTCCTGATGAAGGCATTCTCAGGGAGACCGTTCTCAGGGAGGGCATTCTCAGGGAGGGCACTCTTACGAAGACCACTCTCAAGTAGACCGCTCCCCATGAGTGCGCTCTCAGAGAGACCACTCTCAAAAAGGGCACTCCAAGGAGAACGCTACCGATGAGCACGTCCTCAGGGAGACTACTCCCAAGGAGGGCGTTCTCCAGGAGGACACTCTTAGGGAGAACGCTCTCAAGGAGGGCACTCTTCGACAAAATGCTCTCAATGAGGGCGCTCCAAGGAGAATGCTTCCGATGAGGGCACTGTCACAGAGACCGCTCTCAAGGAGGGCATTCTCCAGGGAGACCGCTCTCAACGAGGGCGCTCCAGGGAGAACGCTCCTAATGAAAGCATCCTCAGTGAGATTGCTCTCAAGGAGGGCATTCTCAGGGAGGGCACTCTTAGGAAGACTGCTCCCAAGGAGACTCCTCCCGATGAGGGCGCTCTCAATAAGGGCGCTCTAGGGAGAGCTCTCTCGATGAGGGCATCCTGAGTAAGGTTGCTCTCAAGGAGGGCGTTCTCAGGGAGGGCACTCTTAGGAAGACCGCTCTCAAGGAGACTCCTCCCGACGAGGGTGCTCTCAATGAGGGTGCTCCAGGGAGAGCACTCCCGANAGGGAGGGCACACTTAGGAAGACTGCTCCCAAGGAGACTACTCCCAATGAGGGTGCTCGAGGGGAGAACGTTCACGATGACACCGCTCTCAAGATCGCTCTCAAGAAGGGCATTCTCAAGGAGGGCACTCTTACGAAGACCGCTGCCCATGAGCGCACTCTCAGGGAGACCGCTCTCAAGGAGGGCATTCTCCAGGGAGACTTCTCTCCACGAGGGCGCAACAGGGAGAACGCTACCCATGAGGGTGTCTGCAGTGAGATCTCTCTCAACGAGGGTGTTCTCAGGGAGGGTGCTCTTAGGAAGGGCAGTCCCAAGGAGACTGCTCCCGATGGGGGCACTCTCAATGAATGCGCTCCAGGAAGAACACTCCCGATGATGGTGTCCTCAGGGAGACCATTCTCAGGGAGAGCGTTCTTAGGGAGGGCACTCTTATGAAGACCGCTCTCAAGTAGACCGCTCCCCATGAGCGCGCTCTCATAGAGACCGCTCTCAACAAGGGTGCTCCAAGGAGAACGCTACCGATGAGGATGTCCTCAGGGAGACCACTCTCAAGGAGGGCATTCTCAGGGAGGACGCTCTTACGAAGGGCGCTCTACGAAAGAAAGCTCTCAAGCTAAAAACTCTCACATGCGTAACGCAAGGTGCTCTCATGGAGAACGCTCTCATGGAGGCCACTCTAACGGAGGATGCTCTCAGGGAGAACGCTCTCAAGGAGGGCACTCTTCGACAAAATTCTCTCAATGAGGGTGCTCCAAGGTGAACGCTCCGATGAGCGCGCTGTCACAAAGACCACTCTCAAGGAGGGCATTCTCCAGGGAGACCGCTCTCAACGAGGGCGCTCTAGGGAGAACACTACCCATGAGGGCATTTGCAGTGAGATCGCTCTCAACGAGGGCATTCTCAGGGAGGGCGCTCTTAGGAAGGGCACTCCCAAGGAGACTGCTCCCGATGGGGGTGCTCTCAATGAAGGTGCTACAGGGAGAACACTCCCGATGAAGGCATCCTTAGGGAGACCATTCTTAGGGAGGGCACTCTTACGAAGATCGCTCTCAAGTAGACCACTCCCCATGAGCGCGCTCTCAGAGAGACTGCTCTCAATGAGGGTGCTCCAAGGAGAACACTCCGATGAGGGCACTATCACAGAGACCGCTCTCAAGGAGGGCATTCTCCAGGGAGACCACTCTCAACGAGGGTGCTCCAGGGAGACCGCTCCCAATGAAAGTGTCCTCAGTGAGATTGCTCTCAAGTAGGGCGTTCTCAGGGAGGGCACTCTTAGGAAGACTGCTCCCAAGGAGACTCCTCCCGACGAGGGTGCTCTGAATGAGGGCGCTCCAAGAAGAGTGCTTCCAATGAGGGCGTCCTCAGTGAGATTGCTCTCAAGGAGGACGTTCTCAGGGAGGGCACACTTAGGAAGACTGCTCCCGATGAGGGTGCTCGAGAGGAGAACGTTCACGATGCAGTCATCCTTAGCAAGATCGCTCTCAAGAAGGGTGTTCTCAAGGAGGGCACTCTTATGAAGACCGCTCCCCATGAGCGCGCTCTCAAGGAGTGCATTCTTCAGGGAGACTGCTCTCAACAAGGGTGCAACAGGGAGAACACTACCCATGAGGACGTCCTTAGGGATACCGCTCTCAAGGAGGGAATTCTCAGGGAGGGCGCTCTTAGGAAGGGCACTCCCAAGGAGATTGCTCCCGATGGGGGCGCTCTCAATGAAGGTGCTCCAGGGAGAATGCTCCCAATGAAGGCATCCTCAGGGAGACCATTCTCAGGGAGGGCGTTCTCAGGGAGGGCACTCTTATGAAGACCGCTCTCAAGTAGACCACTCCCCATGAGCGCGTTCTTAGAGAGACCACTCTCAACAAGGGTGCTCCAAGGAGAATGCTACCGATGAGGATGTCCTCAGGGAGACCGCTCTCAAGGAGGGCATTCTTAGGGAGGATGCTCTTAGGAAGGGTGCTCTACGAAAGAACGCTCTCAAGCTGAAAACTCTCACGTGCATAACGCAAGGTGCTCTCATGGAGAACGCTCTCACGGAGGCCGCTCTAACGAAGGATGCTCTCAGGGAGAACGCTCTCAAGGAGGGCACTCTTCGAAAAAACACTCTCAATGAGGGTGCTCCAAGGAGAACGCTTCTGATAAGGGCACTATCATAGAGACCGCTCTCAAGGAGGGTGCTCCAGGGAGAATGCTCCCGATGAAAGCATCCTCAGTGAGATTGCTCTCAAGGAGGATGTTCTCAGGGAGGGCACTCTTAAGAAGACCGCTTCCAAGGAGACTCATCCCGACAAGGGTGCTCTCAATGAGGGTGCTCCAGGGAGAGCACTCTCGATGAGGGCATCCTCAGTGATATTGCTCTCAAGGACAGTATTCTCAGGGAGGGCACACTTAGGAAGACTGCTCCCAAGGAGACTGCTCCTGATGAGGGTGCTTGAGGGGAGAATGTTCACGATGAAGTCGTCCTCAGGAAGATCGCTCTCAAGAAGGGCATTCTCAAGGAGGGCACTCTTACGAAGACCACTCCCCATGAGCGTGCTCTCAGGGAGACCACTCTCAAGGAGGGCATTCTCCAGGGAGACCGCTCTCAATGAGGGTGCAACAGTGAGAATGCTACCCATGAGGATGTCCTCAAGGAGACTTCTCTCAAGGAGGGCATTCTTAGGGAGGGTGCTCTTAGGAAGGGTGCTCTATGATAGAATGCTCTCAACTAGGGTGTTTCAGGGAGAACGCTCCCAGCGAGGGTCCTCTCAAGGAGAAAGATCTTCAGAAGGCCACTCTAATGGACGGCGCTCTCAACGAGAACGCTCTCAAGGAGGGTGCCCCTGGCGAGACCGATCTCAAGAAGGGTGCTCTCCAAGAGAACGCTCTCAACAAGTATGCTCTCAAGGAGAACACTCTTAGGTGCGCAATGCAAAGTGCTCTCAAGGAGGTCACTCTCGAGGAGGGCACCCTTCAAAAAGGAGCTCTCAATGAAGGCACTCTCCAGGAGAACAATGTCATGTGCTAGCCCAAGGCACTCTCAAGGAGAACGCTCTCCGAAAGGCCGCTCTCACTGAGAACGTTCTTTAGGAGACACTCTCCGAAAGGCCTCTCTCACTGAGAACATTCTTTAGGAGACGCTCTCGACCAAGCGTTGGCGGAATGGAGCTTCGTGACCAAATTTATAAGGGCACGGGAAAGTATGGCTAAAACTAGCCCAATCAACATATATAGGGAGAGATAGTGTTCTCCCCGGGAGCGCACTCTCAAGGAGGGTGCTCTCTAGGAGAGCGTTCTCATGGAGGGTGCTCCCACCAAGAGCATGCTCAAGGAGGGCGCTCTCATGAAGAACGCTCTCAAGGAGGGCATTCTCACGGAGAACGCTTTCAAGGAGGCCACTCCCAGAAATAGCGCTCTACAAGAAAATTCTCTCAACGAGGGCTCTCTCATTGAGAACGCTCTCAAATGCACAATGCAAGCAAGGCTCTCTGATGGAGGACAGTCCTTGAGTGAACACCATCATGTGTGCAGCAAGAAGCACTCCCACGGAGAGTGCTCTCACAAGCGCTGCATGAGGCACTCTCATGAGAGCATGCTCTTGCCAGCGCATCTATGCGAGGTGCTCTCGTGAGAGCGCTCTTACGAGAGCATCGTGCGATGCTCCCAGGAAGAATGCTACCTCTCCCTATATATGCTGATTGGGCCAGTTTTAGCCATACCATCCTGCACCATTATAAATTTGGTCACGAACACTGCGTTCTCAAAAAGGGCGTTATCAGAGAGAGAGAGCACCAAGTAAGGGTGCCCTCAAGGAAAATGCTCTCATAGAGAGAGCTCTTAGGGAGGGCGCTCTCAGCGAGGGACCATTTGGCCAACACTTGGTTACGAGGGTTCGTTGGGCCATCACTTGGTAATGTGAAAGTGCTCGTGCTAGCATAGCTATGCAAGGTGCTCAAAGGGAGAACACTACCTCTCCCCATATATGCTGATTGGGCCAGTTTCAGCCGTACCATCCTACACCCTTATAAATTTGGTCACGAGGGACAATTGGGGTACCACTTTGTCATGAGGGACCGTTTGGTGAACACTTGGTCATGAGGGATCATTGGGCCAACCCTTGGTCACGAGGGACCGTTTGGCGAACACTTGGTCATGAGGGACCGTTGGGCCAACCCTTGGTCACGAGGGACCGTTGGGTCGACAGTTGGTCACAAGGGACGGTTGGGCCAACCCTTCGTCACGAGGGACCGTTGGTTCAACATTTGGTTACGAGGGACCGTTTGGCCAACACTTATTCACGTGAAAGTGCTCGTGCCCAGGGAGAACGCTACCTCTCCCCATATATGCTGATTGGGCCAGTTTTAGCCGTACCATCCTGCACCCTTATAAATTTGATCACGAGGGACCATTGGGCCAACACTTGGTCACAAGGGACCATTTAGCGAACACTTGGTCATGAGGGACCATTGGGCCAACCCTTGGCCATGAGGGACCGTTGGGCCAACCCTTGGTCACGATTGTCTGTTGGACCAACACTTGGTCACGAGGGACCGTTGGTTCAAGACTTGGTCACGAGGAACCGTTAGGCCAACACTTGGTTACGAGGGTCCATTGGCCCATCACTTGGTCACGTGTAAGTTCTTGTGCCAGCGTAGCTATGCAAGGTGCTCCCAGGGAGAACGCTACCTCTCCCCATATATGCTGATTGGGCCAGTTTCAGCCGTACCATCCTGCACTCTTATAAATTTGGTCACGAGGGATCGTTTGGCGAACACTTGGTCACGAGGGACCGTTTGGAGAACACTTGGTCACGAGGGACCGTTTGGTGAACAGTTGGTCACGAGGGACCATTTGGAGAACACTTCATCACGAGGGACCGTTTGGTGAACACTTGGTCACGAGGGACCGTTTGGTGAACAGTTGGTCACGAGGGACCGTTTGGCGAACACTTCGTCATGAGGGACCGTTAGGCCAGCCCTTGGTCATGAGCATCCGTTGCGCCAACACTTGCTCATGAGGGACCGTTGGGCCAACACTTGGTCACGAGGGACCGTTTGGCAAACACTTGGTCACGAGGGACCGTTGGACCAACCCTTGGCCATGAGGGACAGTTGGGCCAACCTGTGGTCACGAGGGACCATTGGTTCAACACTTGGTCACGAGGGACCGTTTGACCAACACTTGGTTACGAGGGTCCGTTGGTCCATCACTTGGTCACGTGAAAGTGCTCGTGCCAGCGCAGCTATGCAAGGTGCTCCCAGGGAGAATGCTACCTATCCCCATATATGCTGATTAGGTTAGTTTCAACCGTACCATCCTGCACCCTTATAAATTTGGTCATGAGGGACCGTTGGGCTCCCACTTAGTTATGAGGGACCGTTGGGGCAACCCTTGGTCACGAGGGACCATTTGGCAAACACTTTTTCACAAGGTACCATTTGGCGAACACTTGGTGACGAGGGACCGTTGGGCCAACCCTTGGTCATGAGCGTCCGTTGCGCCAACACTTGGTCACGAGGGACCGTTGGGCCAACACTTGGTCACGAGGGACCGTTCGGCAAACACTTGGTCACGAGGGACTGTTTGGCGAACACTTGGCCACGAGGGACCATTGGTTCAACACTTGGTCACGAGGGACTGTTTGGCCAACACTTGGTTACGAGGGTCCATTGGGCCATCACTTGGTCATGTGAAAGTGCTCGTGCCAGCGCAGCTATGCAAGGTGCTCCCAAGAAGAATGCTACCTCTCCCCATATATGCTGATTGGGCCTGTTTCAGCCGTACCATCCTGCACCCTTATAAATTTTGTCACAAGGGATCATTAGGCAAAAAATTTGTCACGAGGGACCGTTTGGTGAACACTTGGTCACGAGGGACTGTTGGGGCAACCATTGGTCACGAGGGACCATTTGGCGAACACTTGGTCATGAGGGACCGTTGGGCCAACCCTTGGTCACGAGCATCCATTGCACCAACACTTGGTCACGAGGGATCGTTGGGCCAACACTTGGTCATGAGGGACCATTTGGCGAACACTTGGTCACGAGGGACCGCTGGGGCAACCCTTGGTCACGAGGGACCGTTTGGCGAACACTTGGTCACGTGGGACTATTTGGCGAACACGTGGTCACGAGGGACCGTTGGGCCAACCCTTGGCCACGAGGGACTGTTGGGCCAACCCCTAGTCACAAGGGACTGTTGGGAAAACCCTTGGCCACAAGGGACCGTTAGGCGAACACTTGGTCACGAGGGACCATTTGGCGAACACTTGGTCATGAGGGATCATTTGGTGAACACTTGGTCACGAGGGACCGTTTGGTGAACACTTGGTCATGAGGGCCCGTTGGGCCAACCCTTGGCCACGAGGGACCGTTGGGCCAACCCTTGGTCACGAGGGACCATTGGTTCAACACTTGGTCATGAGGGACCATTTGGCCAACACTTATTCATGTGAAAGTGCTCGTGCCAGTGCAGCTATGCAAGGTGCTCCCAGGGAGAACGCTACCTCTCCCAATATATGCTGATTGGGCCAGTTTCAGCCGTACCATCCTGCACCCTTATAAATTTGGTCACGAGGAACCGTTGGGCCAACACTTGGTCACGAGGGACCATTTGGCGAACACTTGGTCATGAGGGACCATTTGGTGATCTCTTGGTCACGAGGGACCGTTGGGCTAACCCTTGCCCACGAGGGACGGTTTGGCCAACCCTTGGTCACGAGGGACCGTTGGTTCAACACTTGGTCACGAGGGACCATTTGGCCAACCACTTATTCATGTGAAAGTGCTCGTGCCAGTGCAGCTATGCAAGGTGCTCCCTGGGAGAATGCTACCTCTCCCCATATACGCTGATTGGGCCAGTTTCAGCCGTACCGTCTGGCACCCTTATAAATTTGGTCACGAGGGACCGTTTGGTGAACACTTGGTCACGAGGGACCATTGGGCCAACAGTTGGGCCAACCCTTGGTCACAAGGGTCTGTTGGTCCAACAGTTGGTCAGGAGGGACCATTTTCCTCTCCCCATATATGCTGATTGGGCCAGTTTGAGCCATACCATCCTGCACCCTTCTAAATTTGGTCACGAGGGATGGTTGGGCCAACCCCAACCCTTGGCCATGAGGGACGGTAGGACCAATAGTTGGTCACAAGGGATGGTTGGGCCAACCCTTGGTTGCGAGGGTCCATTTGGCCAACACTTGGTCACGAGAGTCTGTTGGTCCAACAGTTGGTCACCAAGGACGGTTGGGCCAACCCTTGGACAAGAGGGACCATATGGGCCAATAGTTGGTCACGAGGGACCGTATGGTCAACACTTGGTCACGAGCTGCTCCCAGGGAGAATGCTACCTCTCCGCGTATATGTTGATTGGGCCAGTTTCAGCCAAACCGTCATTTGCACCCTTACAAATTTGGTCTCAAGGGTTCCCCATTCTGCCAACGCTTGGTCACACGGGGGCCCAATTGGCACACACTTGGTCTCACAGGAGCATTCGTGCCAATGCAGCTTTGCAAGGTGCTCCCTTGGAGAGCGCACTATCATGAGAGCACCGTGCGGTGCTCCCAGCGAGAACGCTACCTCTCCCCATGCTGCACGCTTGCGAATTTTGTCACGAGGGTCATGGGTGAGAGCGGAAACCTTGCCAGGAAGGTTGCACTACGGCCTCCGACTTCGTGCGACCTCACATGCAGAGGGGACGTTCACTGCCAACACGACGCAAATTTACGAAAGGGCCTCGTGCATGCATGTGTGTGTGCGCATGTGCCCGTGAAGGGGAAGACAAATGCATGACCCCACGAGATGAGGGTATGAGACGCGGCGAGGCACCTGCGGAGGGAGACAAAGCGAAAGAAAGAGAAGGAGAAAGAGAATGAGGGAGAGAGTGTGAGGATCACGAATCTCGACGATAAGAGGCCGAATCTCAGTGGATCGTGGCAGCAAGGC
>MNCI01034199.1:177823-180323 GCA_015680685.1 Gnetum montanum | reverse complement strand
GGCCTCCACAAGAGTTTCCTCTAGCTTCGCCCTGCTCAGGCATAGTTCACCATCTTTCAGGTTCCAACAGACATGCTCTTACTCAAACCCTTCTCAACAAGATCAAGGTCGGTGGACGGTGCTCTACGCCCACGCACGGATCCCGCCTTTCAGCTTCCTTGCGTAGTGCGGGTTTCCAAACCCGACGACTCGCACGCATGTTAGACTCCTTGGTCCGTGTTTCAAGACGGGTCGAATGGAAAGCCCACGCAATTTGTGTCCTGAGCACATAGGCGCCATAGGACCTTCCCCTCTAGGGGACACGCGCTTGGACCCTCGACCATCGTAGCGGCAGCACGCGTGCAGCCAGCTGTGCACGCTTGTGCCACGGCGCCGATCCATGCAGACTTACCTCCCGGACTGAGTGGCGGACCGAAGTGTACACGCTCCACTCCACATCCATCCAGTAAGCAACATTGGCCTCCATCCGCTTCCCTCTCGACAATTTCAAGCACTTTTTAACTCTCTTTTCAAAGTCCTTTTCATCTTTCCCTCGTGGTACTTGTTCGCTATCGATCTCTCATGCGTATTTTGCCTTGGACAGAAATTACCACCCGCTTAGGGCTGCATTCCCAAACAACCCAACTCACCGATAGTGCCCCATGATGCAGCAGGGTCCGAGCCCGATGGGGCTATCACCCTCTCCGACGCCCCGTTCCAGGGGACTTAGGCTTAGTCTGCCGCAGGGGACGCTTCTGCAGACTACAGTTAGGGCAGCCACCGCCACCAGATTTTCACGCTGGGCTATTCCCGGTTCACTCGCCGTTACTATGGGAATCCTCGTAAGTTTCTCTTCCTCCGCTTAGTTATATGCTTAAACTAGGTGGGTACCCTCACCTGAACTGGGGTCACTGTGAAGAGGGAGCATCACCCCTCCTATGCACGACGCAAAGGAGGAACATCGCCCCTGTCGGTCGCTCGGTCCCGCATCGCACCGAAGGAGAAGGGCAGGGAGGGGGCCAACATACCTCCTACATGCTCAGCGCAGGGAATGCATAGACCACCACCACCATCCATCGCTTCGTCTGGGTAGAAGCCTGAAAACACGATCGATGCAACTTTTCAGGTGACCGCACCTCGGGAGACACGGACGACCACATCTGCTGCCCTCCTCGCACGGGGCGAGGAGGGCGCATCCTAGGATCTTTCATCACACCCATCTAGACGTGCCCTCAACCTAGGCCTCGGGTGCAACTTGCATTCAAAGATTCGATGATTCACGGGATTCTGCAATTCACACAAAGTATCACATTTTGCTACGTTCTTCATCGAAACGAGAGCTGAGATATCCATTGTTGAGAGTCGTGGTTGGGGTCACCAACCCCTGTTGACCGCTGCGACGGATGTTCGTCGCATCCTTGGTGCCACTCGCACCCTTGCATTGGGGAAAGAGAAGCAGGCGCCACCTGAGGGATGCGACCAAGCATCGACGTTCGGACAAGGGTGGTGCCGACCACCCTGCGAACGAGGACCCTGCTACACAACCCACGGGTGTGCAGGACGACAACCCGTGAAGCACCAGCACCATAGCTATTCAGTTTAAGGCCCCCCCACATTTGCCCGAAGTGACGACGTACCCTGCAACCCACAGGCCGAGGGCAGCCGTTTGCTTAGAACACGTGCAACCGGAGAAGAGAGCTGCACCCAGCCATCGTGACTTATCCCCTCCCTCTCGAGGAACCGGATGGCCCAGGGAGGAAAATAGTAGCCCTCGTATGTCCCCCTCGTGTCCCTTTGCGGGTCGCCTATCCTCAATGGACGATGATGATGCATCCTCCATCGGGGGGCAACCTAAGCCCCCACTCCAGAACGACGTCCCAAAGCCTACCTGGGTGATGGCGTGCCCTTCGGGCTATCCATCAATCCGTCGAACGTGCGATGCGTAATTCCGACGCAATGTCTCGCGCCCCAGCCAAGCGCATGCTCTCCCCACAAAGTCCCATCCCGATGCGGCACCACCGTCGTGGTCCCCCTGTCCCCGTCCCCAAGCGTTCCTCATCGCTGCGACGGGAACACAAGACCGTGACCAACGGGACAAAACCATGTGCACGTCAATGATCCTACTGCAGGTTCACCTACGGTAACCTTGTTACGACTTCTCCTTCCTCTAAATGATAAGGTTCAATGATCTTCTCATGACGTCAACGATGGAGAAACCATCATCGTCACCATAATCTAAACATTTCACCAGATCATTCAATCGGTAGGAGTGACGGGCGGTGTGTACAAAGGGCAGGGACGTAGTCAACGCGAGCTGATGACTCACGCTTACTAGGAATTCCTTGTTCAAGACCGATAATTGCAAAGATCTATCCCCATCACGATGCATTTTCACAAGATTTCCCGATCCTCTCGGACCAGGGAAGGAGGCTCGCTGAATGCATCAGTGTAGCGCGCGTGCGGCCCAGAACATCTAAGGGCATCACAGACCTGTTATTGCCTCAAACTTCCATGGCCTGAG
>MNCI01034199.1:160749-176491 GCA_015680685.1 Gnetum montanum | reverse complement strand
GTATTAGCTCTAGAATTACTACGGTTATCAGAGTAGTAAGGTACCATCAAAGAAACTATAACTGATTTAATGAGCCATTCAAAGTTTCACCGTTTGAAGTAAGTTCATACTTAGACATGCATGGCTTAATATTTGAGACAAGCATATGACTACTGGCAGGATCAACCAGGTAATGCTGTCCGCACCCGTGCGGTGGGCGCCATCGTCCTTCCTTACTCGAAAGGCACGATAGACCCTCCACGCACCGATTTCACACAGTATCTTTTGCGGGCACCATTCCCCAGTTCAAGCCTAGGAAACACGGCACCGCAACAGGTGACAAACGTAGCCTCGCTCTTGACCACGGACATGCGACTGCCGAGGGCATCGCGCAAGCGCACAGCTTACTTCCCGCACTGTCCAGCATTCATGCAAACACCCAACATTGAGGAATGCCTACGGGTTCCGCCATCCCCTCGATACGATTACCGAACCCGAGAGCGCTACCTCAAAAATGCTTCTCCATGAGAACAAAGTTCCACGCAGGAACCAGCACACGTCGGACCCACAAAGACCAAAATCAGGGGCCACCAACTGAAAAACGAGCCACGCGAACGTGCATAAAGGACAACAAAACCTCAGTTCTCTAGGTACTCCGGCACGTGCATGTGAACTCGCATCTACCACCCGTGCGCTACTGAGCGGTCCGATCCGTGATCATGAAGAGGAAACATGCACCCGACGCTACCCCGCGGGGGCATCGACATGCTCTGCTACCTCAATCATGCAAACCCAACGCAGTCATTCACACATGCTCAACCGCTATCGCATCAAGAAAAATGGGAGATGCATCCTGGAATCGTGATCCCAACTATGACCCGACGCCGATGGCATCGTTCGCATCACAACGCAGAACAAAAGTGAGGCACCCGCAAATTCATGGAGAACGAGAGACAAAGACACTCTTCATTTCTCACCTCGTCTAGGTGAACTAGCCACTACCACCAATGGGCTACCAGGCAATTGAATTGATGCATAGGCAGAGACGGCATGCGCTGAACGATACCCCGTGGGGATCTCAAGACGCTCTGCCACCTCCACTGCGCCAACTCAACACTACCATTCGCACGAAATCATTCCACATTGAATTGTTCAATCACGTAAAGCCATCTGTGCAGGCTTCAATCTCGCAACTCTATAGAAACAAGTTTCAGGGTCAACTAAATTCCCCGTCACGCGACCTTGCAACAGAAAACTCCTTTGCGAATCATAGAGACACAGTGTGCTGCAGCCAAGACAAGGGATTTTCGAGACATGGCCCTCAAAACATCCCTCTGACTACTTCTCCTAGCCCTTGAACAACTCATGACGTGTTCGATCATGTGCTCAAACTTTGCAAGCTACTCCAAGGGAAGGTGCTACCTGTGTCCTTGCATCCACAAAAGGCTCTTTTCGTTGTGCTACGACCTCGAGACGGTCACCCGAGTCAATAGAGTCCTCAAACCGAAACCAACAATGACAGACCCTCAAGTCCCTTGTCGTTTCTCGACTTGTCCAGGTCAACTCGCCACTACCACCAATGTGCTAATAGGCAATCGAAACGATGCACAGGCAGAGAAGACATGCGCTCGACGCTAGCCCGTGGTGGCATCCAAACACTCTGCCTCCATCACATGTGATTGTTCAATCCTGTAAAGCCATCAGTGCTGGTTCTGGTCTCGCAACTCTATAGAAATGAGTTTCAGGATCAACCGAATTCCCCGTCACGCGACCGAGCAACAGAAAAATCCTTCGCAAATCACAGAGACACAGCGTGCCGTAGCCAAGACAAGGGATTTTCGAGACATGGCCCTCAAAACATCCCTCCGACTGCTTCTCCTAACCCTTGAACAACTTACGATCATGTTTGAGTGTGCACTCAAACTTCGCAAGCTACTCCAAGGGAAGGCGCTACCTGTGTCCTTGAGTCCACAAAAGGATCGTTTCGTTGTGCTATGATCTTAGCACGGTCACCTGAGTCAATAGAGTCCTCAATCAAAAACCAACAATGATGCACCCTCAAGTACCTCATCATTTCTCAACTCGTCCACATCAACTCGCCACTACCACCCATTTGCTACTAGGCAATCGAATCGGTGCACAGGCAAAGACGACATGCGCTCGACGCTACCGCGTGGGGGCGTCCAAACGCTCTGCCTCCTCCACCACACCAAATCAACGATACTGTTTGCACGAACTTGTTCCGCACCAAAGAACAAAATCAGGGGCCACAAACTGAAAAAAAGCCATGCGAACGTGCATAAAGGACAACAGAAACTCAGTCCTCCAGGTACTGCAGCACGTGCATGTGAACTCGCATCTACCACCCGTGCACTACTGAGCTGTCCAATCCGTGATCATGAAGAGGAGACATGCAAAGGACGCTACCCCATGGAAGCGTCGACATGCTCTGCTACCTCAACCACACAAACTAGATGCAACCGTTTGCATGAAATCAACCACTATCACATCAAGAAAAATGGGAGATGAATCCCAAAATCGCAATCCCAACTATGACCCGATGCCGATGGAAATGTTCGCATCACAATGCAAGCCTTTGTCCTTGATTCCACGAAAGGAAATTTTCAAGATGCGATGATCAAAAACCGGGCACCAGAATCAATAAAATCCTCAAACCGAAAACAAAAGCGAGGCACCAGCAAACACATGGAGAACGAGAGACAAAGAGCTCTTCCTTTCTCGCCTCGTCCACGTCAACTCGCCACTACCACCCATGTGCTACTAGGCAATCAAATCGGTGCATTCGCAGAGATGACATGCGCTCGATGCTACCCCATGGGGGTGTCCAAATGCTCTGCCTCCTCCACCGCACCAAATCAACGCTACTGTTCGCACGAAATCGTTCCGCATGGGATCGTTCAATCTCGTAAAGTCGTTAGTGCCGGCTCCGATCTCGCAGCTCTATGGAAACAAGTTTCAGGGTCAACCGAATTCCCCATCACGTGATCGAGCAACAGAAAACTCCTTCACAAAACATAGAGACATAGCGTGCCGTAGCCAAGAAAAGGGAGTTTCGAGACATGGCCCTCAAAACATCCCTCCGACTGCTTCTCCTAGCCCTTGAACAACTCATGACGTGTTCGAGCGTGTGCTCAAACTTCGCAAGCTACTCCAAGGGAAGGCGTTAACTGTGTCCTTGAATCCACAAAAGGCTCTTTCCATTGTGCTACGACCTCAAGGTGGTCACTCGAGACAATAGAGTCCTCAAATCGAAACCAACAATGACACAACCTCAAGTCCCTCATCGTTTCTCGCCTCGTCCACGTCAACTCGCCACTACCACCCATGCACTACTAGGTAATCAAATCGGTGCATAAGCAGAGATGACATGCACTCGACGCTACCCCGTGGGGGCGTCCAAATGCTCTACCTCCTCCACCGCATGAAATCAATGCTACCGTTCACACAAAATCATTCCGCATGGGATCGTTCGATCCTGTAAAGCCGTCAGTGCCAGCTCCAATCTCGCAACTCTATGGAAACGAGTTTCAGGGTCAACCGAATTCCCCATCACGTGATCGAGCAACAGAAAACTCCTTCGCAAAACACAGACACACAGCGTGCCATAGCCAAGACAAGGGAGTTTTGAGACATGGCCCTCAAAACATCCCTCCGACTGCTTCTCCTAGCCCTTGAACAACTCACGACATGTTCGAGCGTGCGCTCAAACTTCGCAAGCTACTCCAAGGGAAGGCGCTAACTGTGTCCTTGAATCCATAAAAGGCTCTTTCCACTATGCTACGACCTCGAGGTGGTCACCTGAGACAATAGAGTCCTCAAACCAAAATCAATAATGACGCACCCTCAAGTCCCTCGTCATTTCTCACCTCGTCCACGTCAACTCACCACTACCACCCATGCGCTACTAGGCAATCGAATCGGTGCATACGCAGAGACGACATGTGCTCGACGCTACCCTATGGGGGTGTCCAAACGCTCTACCTCCTCCACCACACCAAATCAATGCTACCGTTCGCACGAAATTGTTCCGCATGGGATCGTTCGATCCCATAAAGCTGTCAGTACTGGCTCCGATCTCCCAACTCTATGGAAACGAGTTTCAGGGTCAACTGAATTCCCCGTCACGCGACCGAGCAACAAAAAACTCCTTCATGAAACATAGAGACATAGCGTGCCACATCAAAGACAAGGGAGTTTCGAGACATGGTCCTCAAAACATCCCTCCGACTACTTCTCCTAGTCCTTGAACAACTCACGACATGTTCGAGCGTGCGCTCAAACTTCACAAGCTACTCCAAGGGAAGGCGCTAACTGTGTCCTTGAATCCACAAAAGGCTCTTTCCGCTATGCTACGACCTCGAGGCGGTCACCCGAGACAATAGAGTGCTCAAACCGAAACCAACAATGATGCACCCTCAAGTCCCTCATCGTTTCTCACCTCGTCCACGTCAACTCGCCACTACCACCCATGCGCTACTAGGCAATCGAATCGGTGCATACGTAGAGACAACATGCACTCAACACTACCACGTGGGGGCGTCCAAATGCTCTGCCTCCTCCACCACACCAAATCAACGCTACCATTCGCATGAAATCGTTCCGCATGGGATCGTTCGATCTCGTAAAGCCATCAGTGCCGGCTCCGATCTTGCAACTCTTTGGAAATGAGTTTCAGGGTCAACTGAATTCCCCGTCACGCGATCGAGCAACAGAAAACTCCTTTGCGAATCATAGAGACACAGCGTGCCATAGCCAAGATAAGGGATTTTTGAGACATGGCCCTCAAAAAATCCCTCCGACTGCTTCTCCTAGCCCTTGAACAACTCATGATGTGTTCGAGCGTGCACTCAAACTTCGTAAGCTACTCCAAGGCAAGGTGCTACATGTGTCCTTGAGTCCACAAAAGGCTCTTTACGTTGTGCTATGACCTCAAGATGGTCACCCGAGTCAATAGAGTCCTCAAACCGAAACCAACATCGATGCACCCTCAAGTCCCTCATCATTTCCCGCCTCGTCCACGTCAACTCGCCACTACCACCCATGCGCTACTAGGTAATCGAATCGGTGCATTCGCAGAGATGACATGTGCTCGACGCTACCCCGTGGGGGCATCCAAACGCTCTGTCTCCTCCACCACACCAAATCAACGCTACCATTTACACGAAATCGTTCCGCATGCGATCATTCGATCCCGTAAATCCATCAGTTCCAGCTCTGATCTCACAGCTCTATAGAAACGAGTTTCAGGGTCAACCGAATTCCCCGTCACGCGACCGAGAAACAGAAAACTCCTTCGCGAATCATAGAGACACAGCGTGCCATAGCCAAGATAAGGGATTTTTGAGACATGGCCCTCAAAACATCCCTCTGACTGCTTCTCCTAGCCCTTGAACAACTCATGACGTGTTCGAGCGTGCGCTCAAACTTTGCAAGCTACTCCAAGGGAAGGCGCTACCTGTGTCCTTGAGTCCACAAAAGGCTCTTTTCCATATGCTATGACCTCGAGATGGTCGCTCAAGTCAATAGAGTCCTCAAACCGAAACCAACAACAACGCACCCTCAAGTCCCTCGTCGTTTCTCACCTCTTCCACGTCAACTCGCCACTACCACCCATGCGCTACTAGGCAATCGAATCGGTGCATTTGCAGAGATGACATGCGCTCGATGCTAACCCGTGGTGGCGTCCAAATGCTCTGCCTTCTCCACCGCACCAAATCAACGCTACCATTCGCACGAAATCGTTCTGAATGGGATCGTTCGATCCCATAAAGCCATCATTGCCAGATCTGATCTTGCAACTCTATAGAAATGAGTTTCAGGGTCAACCGAATTCCTCATCATGCGACTGAGCAACAGAAAACTCCTCCGCAAATCACAAAGATACAGCGTGCTACAGCCAAGACAAGGGATTTTCGAGACATGGCCCTCAAAACATCCCTCCGACTACTTCTCCTAGCCCTTGAACAACTCACGACATGTTCGAGCATGCACTCAAACTTCGCAAGCTACTCCAAGGGAAGGCGCTACCTGTGTCCTTGAGTCCACAAAAGGCTCTTTTCACTGTTCTATGACCTCGAGACAGTCACCCAAGTCAATAGCATCCTCAAACCAAAACCAACAACGATGCACCCTCAAGTCCCTCATCGTTTCTCGCCTCATCCATGTCAACTCGCCACTACCACCCACGTGCTACTAGGCAATCGAATCGGTGCATACGCAGAGACAACATGCACTCGACGCTTTCCCGTGGGGGCATCCAAATGCTCTGCCTCCTCCACCGCACCAAATCAATGCTACCATTCGCACAAAATCATTCCGCATGGGATCGTTCGATCCTGTAAAGCCATCAGTACCACCTATTTTCGATGTGCTACTAATACGAAATGGTCACCCGAATCAAATCGTAAACAAGGACACCGCCTTCTCCGGGGTTATCCTTCTTCCCAACAAGCCTTGCAAGTCACCCACATGAGCAACCACACTGTGATATCGTGGGCAGGGTAAAACATCCCTGGGGGGAGAAACCCACGTATCACTCTATCACTCCAACCTCTCGTCAACTCTACCTCCCCCTATATATGTTGATTGGGCCAGTTTCAGCCATACCGTCCCGCACCCTTATAAATTTGGTCACGAAGGACCAAATCGATGAGATCACCCTCACCTCCGTTGCTGAACCCACTCAAAGAGGAGGGCGCACTCAAGGAGAATGCTCTCCCAAGGGCCACTCTAAGAGAGGGCGCTCTCCCGGAGAACGTTATTATGGAGGACCCTCTCGAGATGGGCGTCGTTGGGGAGATTGCTCTTATGAAGGGCCTTCTCAATGAGGGCACTCGTACAGAGGCTGCTCACAATGAGGATGCTCTTGAGGAGAACACTTACACGAGGGTGCATGACACTCTCATCGATAGCACTCTCTAGGATGACGCTCTCAGAAAGAGGCCGTCCACTAAGAGGCTGATCTCAAAGACGGAGTTCCAATGGACATAGCTCTCCAAGAGAATGATCTCAACAAGAGTGCTCTTGAAAAAAATGTTCTTAAGGAGGACGCTCTCCAGGAGGGCATCCTCAATGAGACCATTCTTAGGGAATGCATTCTCAAGAAAGGCACTCTTAAGAAGGGCACTCTCTGATACAAGCGTTCTCAACATTGGCACTCTCAAGAAGAACACTCTTGCGTGCATGATGCAAGGTGCTCTCATGGACAATGCTTTCATCGAATCCGCTCTTGAGGAGAACGCTCCTGCAATGGCCACTCTACTGGAGGGCGCTCTTCAACAAAACATTCTTGATGACGACGCTCGGCGGAGAATGCTCAAATGGAAGGCCACTTTAGCAGGGCACTGTCTAGGAGAACGCTCTCAGGGAAGGTGATCTCATGTACAACGCTCTCAAGGAGGACGCTGCCAAGGAGGGCATCTTTCTGGGAGGGCATCCTTCGAGAGCAAGCTCTCAATGAGGGCACTCTCCAGGAGAACACTCTCACATGACTAATGCTAAGCACTCTTGAGGAAGGTGCTCTCAAGGAGAACACTATCCGAAAAGTAGCTCTAATGGAGCGCACTCCTAGAGAGGCCGCTACCATCGAGAACGTTCTTAAGGAGGACGAAGGGCATCCTCAACAATACCGTTCTCAAGGAGGGCACTCTTTGGAACGGAACTCTCTGATCCAAGCGTTCTCAACGACGCCACTCTCAAGGTGAACACTCTCACATGCATAACGCAAGGTGATCCCATGGACAACGCCATCATGGAGGAAGCTCTCAAGGAGAATGCTTTCACAGAGACCGCTCTTAGGAAGAACGATCTCAGCAAAGGCGATCTAAATGAGGGCATCCTTCGATAGAACGATCTCGACGAGGGCACTCTATGAAGAATGATCTGGGAGAGGGCACCCTCAAAGAGAACACTTGTCAAATGGTCGCTCTAACAGAGGGTGCTCTGAAAAAGAACACTCTCAAGGAGAGCGTCCTCAGCCAGACCGATCTCAACGAGGGCACTGTAATGGGGGATGCTCTCCAAGAGAACGCTCCCAACAACAGCACTCTCGGGAAGAACACTATCATGTGCATAACACAAGGTGATCTCAAGTTGAACGCTCTGAGGGTGCTTGCACTAACGAAGATCGTTCTCTAAGAGGGCACCTTTTGAGAAAGAGCTCTCAACGAGGGTGCTCTCAAGAAGAACGCTCTCATGGGCGTAGCACAAGATAATCAGAGAACACGTCCTCAGCAAGAATGTTCTCATAGAGGCCGCTCTCAGGGAAAATGCTCTCATGAAAGGTGCGCTCTAAACGAAGGGACTCTTCGACAAAACGATCTCAACGAGAGCGCTCTTAAAGAGAACGCTCTTCCTAAGGCCCCTCTAATGAAGGGAACTCCTAAAAACAACGCTCTCATCAAGGGCGATGTCATGGAGCCTGCTCTCAAGGAAGGCATTCTAATGGAGGCCACTCTCCAAGATAATGCTCTCAACAAAGGTGTTCTCAGGGAGAACACTCTCACGTGCGCAACGCAAGGTGCTCTAGAGGAGAATTCTCTGAGAAAGGTTGCTCTAAGGGAGAGAGCTCTTAAGGAGAACGCTCTCAAGGAGGGCGATCTCACGTAGAACGCTCTTAAAGAGGGACTCTCTCAACGAGGGTGTCCCCAGCTAAACTGATCTCAATGATGGTGTTCTAATGGACGTAGCTCTCCAAGAGAACAATCTCAACAAGGGTGCTCTCTAGGACAACACTCTCGCATGCATAACGCAGAGTGCACTCAGGGAGGTCCCTTTGAGGGAGAGCACTCGCCCAGAGGGAGCTCTCAATGATGGCACTCCAAGAAGAACGCTCCAGAGCAACCAACCCCATGGAACATGCCCACAACGCTGCAAGCCTTTTATCTCAAATCGTAAACGAGGACACCGCCTTCTCCAGGGCTATCCTTCTTTGCAACCAAGGCTCGCGGGTCACGGACATGAATAATGAGGCCGCGATATCGTGGGCAGGGAAAGGCATCCCTAAGGGGAGAAACCCACGTATCGCTCTATCACTCCGACTGCTCGTCAACTCTACCTCCCCCTATATATGTTGATTGGGCCAGTTTCAGCCATATCGTCCTGCACCCTTATAAATTTGATCACGAAGGACCAGCTCAAGGAGAGCACTCTCACGTGCGTGGCGCAAGGCACTCTCTGGGAGGGCGTTCTCAAAGAGAACGCTCTCCGAAAGGCCACTCTAACAGAGGGCACTCTCACGGAGGGAATTCTTAGGGAGGGTGCTCTTCCAAAGAACACTCTCAATGACGACGCTCTTGAGAAGAACATTCACACGAGGGTGCAAGGCGCTCTTAAGGAGAATGCTCTCATGGAGGCCGCTCTGACGGAGGTAGCTCTCAGGGAGTGCACTCTTCAACACAGTGCTCTCAACCAGGGTGTTACAGGGAGAATGCTCCCACCAAGGGCCCTCTCAAGGAGAAAGCTCTTCGAAAGGCTGCTCTAACGGAGGGTGCTCTCAAGGAGAACGCTCTAGGAGAGGGCACCCCTAGAAAGACTGATCTCAAGAAGTTGGCTCTACAAGAGAACACTCTCAACAAGGGTGCTCTTAAGCAGAACACTCTCACGTGTGCAATGCAAGGTGCAATGTGAGGTCGCTCTAAGAAAGAACTCTCTCAAAGAGGGCATCCCCAGCGACACAGATCTCAGTGAGGGCGTCCACAGTGAGATCGCTCTCAATGAGGGCATGTGTTCTCAGGTAGGGTACTCTTAGGAAGACCGTTCCCAAGGAGACTACTCCCAATGGGGGCGCTCTCAATGAAGGCGCTCCTGGGAGAACGCTCCCGATGAAGGCATTCTCAGGGAGACCATTCTCAGGGAGGGCATTCTCAGGGAGGGCACTCTTATGAAGACCACTCTCAAGTAGATAGCTCCCCATGAGCGTGCTCTCAGAGAGACCGCTCTCAACAAGGGTGCTCCAAGGAGAACGCTACCGATGAGGACGTCCTCAGGGAGACTTCTCCCAAGGAGGGCGTTCTCCAAGAGGACACTCTTAGGGAGAACGCTCTCAAGGAGGGCACTCTTCGATAAAATGCTCTCAATGAGGGTGCTCCAAGGAGAACGCTTCCGATGAGGGCACTGTCACAGAGACCGCTCTCAAGGAGGGCATTCTCCAGGGAGACCGCTCTCAACGAGGGCGCTCCAAGGAGAATGCTCCTGATGAAAGCATCCGCAGTGAGATTGCTCTCAAGGAGGGCATTCTCAGGGAGGGCACTCTTAGGAAGACCGCTCCCAAGGAGACTCCTCTCGACGAGGGCACTCTCAATGAGGGCGCTCTAGGGAGAGCTCTCCCGATGAGGGCGTCCTCAGTGAGGTTGCTCTCAAGGAGGGCGTTCTCAGGGAGGGCACTCTTAGGAAGACTGCTCCCAAGGAGACTCCTCTCGACGAGGGCACTCTCAATGAGGGTGCTCCAAGGAGAGCACTCCCGATGAGGGCGTCCTCAGTGAGATTGCTCTCAAGGAGGGAATTCTCAGGGAGGGCACACTTAGGAAGACCGCTCCCAAGGAGACTACTCCCGATGAGGGTGCTCGAGGGAAGAACGTTCATGATGAAGTCATCCTCAGCAAGATCGCTCTCAAGAAGGGAATTCTCAAGGAGGGCACTCTTACGAAGATCGCTGCCCATGAGCGCGCTCTCAGGGAGACCGCTCTCAAGGAGGGCATTCTCCAGGGAGACTACTCTCCACGAGGGCGCAACAGGGAGAACGCTACCCATGAGGGCGTCTGCAGTGAGATCTCTCTCAAAGAGGGTGTTCTCAGGGAGGGCACTCTTAGGAAGGGCACTCCCAAGGAGACTGCTCCCGATGGAGGCACTCTCAATGAATGCGCTCCAGGGAGAACACTCCTGATGAAGGTGTCCTCAGGGAGACCATTCTCAGGGAGAGCGTTCTTAGGGAGGGTACTCTTATGAAGACCACTCTCAAGTAGACCGCTCCCCATGAGCGCGCTCTCATAGAGACCGCTCTCAACAAGGGCGCTCCAAGGAGAATGCTACCGATGAGGATGTCCTCAGGGAGACCACTCTCAAGGAGGGCATTCTCAGGGAGGACGCTCTTACGAAGGGCGCTCTACGAAATAAAGCTCTCAAGCTAAAAACTCTCGTATGCGTAACGCAAGCTGCTCTCATGGAGAACGCTCTCACGGAGGCCGCTCTAACGGAGGATGCTCTCAGGGAGAACGCTCTCAAGGAGGGCACTCTTCGACAAAACGCTCTCAATGAGGGTGCTACAAGGAGAACGCTCCGATGAGCGCGCTGTCACAAAGATCGCTCTCAAGGAGGGCATTCTCCAGGGAGACCACTCTCAATGAGGACGCTCTAGGGAGAACACTACCCATGAGGGCATTTGCAGTGAGATCGCTCTCAACGAGGGCATTCTCAGGGAGGGCGCTCTTAGGAAGGGCACTCCCAAGGAGACTGCTCCTGATGGGGGTGCTCTCAATGAAGGTGCTCCAGGGAGAACACTCCCAATGAAGGCATCCTCAGGGAGACCGTTCTTAGGGAGTGCACTCTTACGAAGATCGCTCTCAAGTAGACCACTCCCCATGAGCGTGCTCTCAGAGAGACCGCTCTCAACGAGGGTGCTCCAGGGAGACCGCTCCCGATGAAAGTGTCCTTAGTGAGATTTCTCTCAAGTAGGGCATTCTCAGGGAGGGCACTCTTAGGAAGACCGCTCCCAAGGAGACTCCTCCTGACGAGGGTGCTCTCAATGAGGGCGCTCCAAGGAGAGTGCTTCCGATGAGGGCGTCCTCAGTGAGATTGCTCTCAAGAAGGGTGTTCTCAGGGAGGGCACACTTAGGAAGACTGCTCCTGATGAGGGTGCTCAAGAGGAGAACGTTCACGATGCAGTCGTCCTCAGCAAGATTGCTCTCAAGAAGGGTGTTCTCAAGGAGGGCACTCTTACGAAGACCGCTCCCCATGAGCGCGCTCTCAAGGAGTGCGTTCTTTAGGGAGACTGCTCTCAACAAGGGTGTAACAGGGAGAACGCTACCCATGAGGACATCCTCAGGGATACCGCTCTCAAGGAGGACGTTCTCAGGGAGGGCGCTCTTAGGAAGGGTGCTCCCAAGGAGACTGCTCCCGATGGGGGCACTCTCAATGAAGGTGCTCCAGGGAGAATGCTCCCAATGAAGGCATCCTCAGGGAGACCATTCTCAGGGAGGGCACTCTTATGAAGACCGCTCTCAACTAGAACACTCCCCATGAGCGCGTTCTCAGAGAGACCGCTCTCAACGAGGGTGCTCCAAGGAGAACGCTACCGATGAGGACGTCCTCAGGGAGACTGCTCTCAAGGAGGGCGTTCTTAGGGAGGACGCTCTTAGGAAGGGTCCTCTACGAAAGAAAGCTCTCAAGCTGAAAACTCTCACGTGCATAACGCAAGGTGCTCTCATGGAGAACGCTCTCACGGAGGCCGCTCTAACGAAGGATGCTCTTAGGGAGAACGCTCTCAAGGAGGGCACTCTTTGAAAAAACACTCTCAATGAGGGTGCTCCAAGGAGAACGCTTCTGATGAGGGCGTTGTCATAGAGACCGCTCTCAAGGAGGGCGCTCCAGGGAGAATGCTCCCGATGAAAGCATCCTCAGTGAGATTGCTCTCAAGGAGGACGTTCTCAGGGAGGGAACTCTTAAGAAGACCGCTTCCAAGGAGACTCCTCCCGATAAGGGCGCTCTCAATGAGGGCGCTCCAGGGAGAACGCTCTCGATGAGGGCATCCTCAGTGAGATTGCTCTCAAGGATGGGGAGGGCACACTTAGGAAGACCGCTCCCAAGGAGACTGCTCCTGATGAGGGTGCTTGAGGGGAGAATGTTCACGATGAAGTCATCCTCAGGAAGATCGCTCTCAAGAAGGGCATTCTCAAGGAGGGCACTCTTATGAAGACCACTCCCCATGAGCGTGCTCTCAGGGAGACTGCTCTTAAGGAGGGCGTTCTCCAGGGAGACCACTCTCAATGAGGGTGCAACAGTGAGAACGCTACCCATGAGGATGTCCTCAAGGAGACTGCTCTCAAGGAAGGCGTTCTCAGGGAGGGTGCTCTTAGGAAGGGTGCTCTATGATAGAATGCTCTCAACTAGGGTGTTGTAGGGAGAATGCTCCCAGCGAGGGCCCTCTCAAGGAGAAAGATCTTTAGAAGGCCACTCTAATGGATGGCACTCTCAACGAGAATGCTCTCAAGGAGGGCGCCCCTGGTGAGACCGATCTCAAGAAGGGTGCTCTCCAAGAGAACGCTCTCAACAAGTATGCTCTCAAGGAGAACACTCTTAGGTGTGTAATGCAAAGTGCTCTCAAGGAGGTTGCTCTCGGGGAGGGCACCCTTCAAAAAGGAGCTCTCAATGAAGGCACTCTCCAGGAGAACAATGTCACGTGCTAGCCCAAGGCACTCTCAAGGAGAACGCTCTCCGAAAGGCCGCTCTCACTGAGAACGTTCTTTAGGAGATGCCCTCCGAAAGGCCGCTCTCACTGAGAACGTTCTTTAGGAGACGCTCTCGACCAAGCGTTGGCGNACCATCACGTGCGCAGCAAGAAGCACTCCCACGGAGAGTGCTCTCACAAGCGCTGCATGAGGCACTCTCATGAGAGCATGCTCTTGCCAGCGCATCTATGCGAGGTGCTCTCGTGAGAGCGCTCTTACGAGAGCATCGTGCGATGCTCCCAAGAAGAACACTACCTCTCCCTATATATGCTGATTGGGACAATTTTAGCCATACCATCCTGCACCATTATAAATTTGGTCACGAACATCACGTTCTCAAAAAGAGCGTTCTCAGAGAGAGAGAGCACCAAGTAAGGGTGCCCTCAAGGAAAATGCTCTCATAGAGAGAGCTCTTAGGGAGGGCGCTCTCAGCGAGGGACCATTTGGCCAACACTTGGTTACGAGGGTTCTTTGGGCCATCACTTGGTAATGTGAAAGTGCTCGTGCCATTGCAGCTATGCAAGGTGCTCCAAGGGAGAACGCTACCTCTCCCCATATATGCTGATTGGGCCAGTTTCAGCCGTACCATCCTACACCCTTATAAATTTGGTCATGAGGGACCATTGGGCTACCACTTGGTCATGAGGGACCGTTTGGCGAACAATTGGTCACGAGGGACCGTTGGGCCAACCCTTGGTCACGAGGGACCGTTGGGCCGACAGTTGGTCACAAGGGACGGTTGGGCCAACCCTTCGTCACGAGGGACCGTTGGTTCAACATTTGGTTACGAGGGACCGTTTGGCCAACACTTATTCATGTGAAAGTGCTCGTGCCCAGGGAGAATGCTACCTCTCCCCATATATGCTGATTGGGCCAGTTTCAGCCGTACCATCCTACACCCTTATAAATTTGGTCATGAGGGACCATTGGACTACCACTTGGTCATGAGGGACCGTTTGGCGAACAATTGGTCACGAGGGACCGTTGGGCCAACCCTTGGTCGTGAGGGACCGTTTGGCGAACACTTGGTCATGAGGGACCATTGGGCCAACCATTGGCCATGAGGGACCATTGGGCCAACCCTTGGTCATGATTGTCTGTTGGACCAACACTTGGTCATGAGGGACCGTTGGTTCAAGACTTGATCACGAGGAACCGTTAGGCCAACACTTGGTTACGAGGGTCCGTTGGGCCATCACTTGGTCACGTGTAAGTGCTTGTGCCAACGCAGCTATGCACGGTGCTCCCAGGGAGAACACTACCTCTCCCCATATATGCTAATTGGGCCAGTTTCAGCCGTACGATCCTGCACTCTTATAAATTTGGTCATGAGGGACCGTTGGGCCAACACTTGGTCACGAGGGACCGTTTGGCGAACACTTGGTCATGAGGGACCATTGGGCCAACCCTTGACCACGAGGGCCCATTGGGCCAACCCTTGGTCACGATTGTCCGTTGGACCAACACTTGGTCACGAGGAACCGTTGGTTCAAGACTTGGTCACGAGGGACCGTTTGGCCAACACTTGGTTAAGAGGGGCCATTGGGCCATCACTTGGTCACGTGAAAGTGCTCGTGCCAGTGCAGTTATGCAAGGTGCTCCCAGGGAAAATGCTACCTCTCCCCATATATGCTGATTTTTCCAGTTTCAACCATACTATCTTGCACTCTTATAAATTTGGTCACGAGGGACCGTTGGGCCAACACTTGGTCACGAGGGACCGTTGGGCCAACCTTGGTCACGAGGGACCATTTGGAAAACAGTTGGTCATGAGGGATCATTTGGCGAACACTTGGTCACGAGGGACCGTTGGGCCAGCCCTTGGTCACGAGGGACCGTTTGGTGAACACTTGGTCACGAGGGACCGTTTGGTGAATAGTTGGTCACGATGGACCGTTTGGCGAACACTTCGTCACGAGGGACCATTAGGCCAGCCCTTGGTCATGAGCGTCCGTTGCGCCAACACTTGCTCACGAGGGACCGTTGGGCCAACACTTGGTCACGAGGGACCGTTTGGCAAACACTTGGTCATGAGGGACCGTTGGGCCAACCCTTGGCCATGAGGGACAGTTGGGCCAACCTGTGGTCACGAGGGACCATTGGTTCAACACTTGGTCACGAGGGACCGTTTGACCAACACTTGGTTACGAGGGTCCGTTGGTCCATCACTTGGTCACGTGAAAGTGCTCATGCCAGCGCAGCTATGCAAGGTGCTCCCAGGGAGAACGCTACCTCTCCCCATATATGCTGATTAGGTTAGTTTCAGCCGTACCATCCTGCACCCTTATAAATTTGGTCAT
>MNCI01034199.1:143249-155749 GCA_015680685.1 Gnetum montanum | reverse complement strand
AACCTTCTCAACAAGATCAAGGTCGGTGGACGGTGCTCTGCACCCATGCACGGATCCCACCTTTCAGCTTCCTTGCACCGTGCAGGTTTCCAAACCCGACGACTCGCACACATGTTAGACTCCTTGGTCCGTGTTTCAAGATGGGTCGAATGGAAAGCCCACGCAATCTATGTCCCGAGAACGTAGGTGCCACAGGACCTTCCCCTCCAGGGGACACTCGCTTGGACCCTCGACCATCGCAGCGGCAGCACGCGCGTAGCCAGCTGTGCACGCTTGTGCCACGGCACTGATCCACGCAAACTCGCCTCCCGGACCGAGCGGCGGACCGAAGCGTACACGCTCCACTCCACATCCAGCCAGGAAGCAACATTGGCCTTCATCCGCTTCCCTCTCAACAATTTCAAGCACATTTTAACTCTCTTTTCAAAGTCCTTTTCATCTTTCCCTCACGGTACTTGTTCGCTATCGGTCTCTCATGCGTATTATGCCTTGGACAGAAATTACCACCCACTTAGGGCTGCATTCCCAAACAACCCAACTCACCGATAGCGCCCCATGATGCAATAGGGTCTGAGCCCGATGGGGCTATCACCCTCTCCGGCGCCCTGTTCTAGGGGACTTAGGCTCAGTCTACCGCAGGGGACGCTTCTGCAGACTACAATTTGGGCGGCCACTGCCACCATATTTTCACGCTGGGCTATTCCCGGTTCGCTCGCCGTTACTATGGGAATCCTCGTAAGTTTCTCTTCCTCCGCTTAGTTATATGCTTAAACTAGGTGGGTACCCTCACTTGAACTGGGGTCACTGTGAAGAGGGAGCATCACCCCTCCTATGCACGACGCAAAGGAGGAACATCGCCCCTGTCGGTCGCTTGGTCCCGCATCGCACCGAAGGAGAAGGGCAGGGAGGGGGCCAACATACCTCCTACATGCTCAGCGCAAGGAACACACAGACCACCACCACCATCCATCGCTCCGTCCGGGTAGAAGCCAGAAAACATGATCGACGGCAACTTTTCAGGTAACCGCACCTCGGGAGACACGGATGACCACATCTGCTGCCCTCTTCGCACGGGGCGAGGAGGGCGCGTCCTAGGATCTTTCATCACACCCATCTAGACGTGCCCTTGACCTAGGCCTCGGGTGCAACTTGCATTCAAAGATTCGATGATTCATGGGATTCTGCAATTCACACAAAGTATCACATTTTGCTACGTTCTTCATCGAAACGAGAGCTGAGATATCCATTGTCGAGAGTCATGGTTGGGGTCACCAACCCCTGTTGACCGCTACGACGGATGTTCGTCGCATCCTTGGTGCCACTCGCACCCTTGTATTGGGGAAAGAGAAGCAGGCGCCACCCGAGGGATGCGACCAAGCATCGACGTTTGGACAAGGGTGGTGCCGACCACCCTGCGAACGAGGACCTTGCTACACAACCCACGGGTACGCAGAACGACAACCCGTGAAGCACCAGCACCATAGCTATTCAGCTTAAGGCCCCCCCCGCATTTGCCCGAAGCAACAATGTACCCTGCAACCCACAGGCCGAGGGTAGCCGTTTGCCTAGAACATGTGCAACCGGAGAAGAGAGCTGCACCCAGCCATCGTGACTTATCCCCTCCCTCCCGAGGAACCGGATGGCCTGGGGAGAAAAATAGTGGCCCTCGTATGTCCCCCTCGTGTCCAACCTTTGTATTTTAAAAGCTGTTTGACCGCGAACGTAGAGCTCCATGACTCTCTCTCACCTAGGCATACACGCTCCCTTCGCGGGTCACCTATCCTTAATGGATGATGATGATGCATCCTCCATCGGGGGGCAACCTAAGCCCCCACTCCAGAACGACGCCCCAAAGCCTACCTGGGTGATGGTGTGCCCTTCGGACTATCCATCAATCCATCGAACGTGCGATGCGTAATTCCGACGCAATGTCTCGTGCCCCCGCCAAGCGCATGCTCTCCCCACGAAGTCCCGTCCCGGTGCAGCACCACCGTCGTGGTCCCCCTACCCCCGTCCCCAAGCGTTTCTCATCGCTGTGACGGGAATGCAAGACCGTGACCAACGGGACAAAACCATGTGCATGTCAATGATCCTACCACAGGTTCACCTACGGTAACCTTGTTACGACTTCTCCTTCCTCTAAACGATAAGGTTCAATGAGCTTCTCATGACGTCGACGATGGAGAAACCATCATCGTCGCCATAATCTGAACATTTCACCAGATCATTCAATCGGTAGGAGCGACGGGCAGTGTGTACAAAGGGCAGGGATGTAGTCAACGCGAGCTGATGACTCACGCTTACTAGGAATTCCTTGTTTAAGACCGATAATTGCAAAGATCTATCCCCATCACGATGCATTTTCATAAGATTTCCCGATCCTCTAGGACCAGGGAAGGAGGCTCGCTGAATGCATTAGTGTAGCATGCATGTGGCCCAGAACATCTAAGGGCATCACAGACCTATTATTGCCTCAAACTTCCATGGCCTAAGCGGCCATAGTCCCTCTAAGAAGCTATCCGTGAAGGGCGTACCTCCACGTAGCTAGTTAGCAGGCTGAGGTCTCGTTCGTTAATGGAATTAACTAGACAAATCACTCCACCAACTAAGAACAGCCATGCACCACCACCCATAGAATCAAGAAAGAGCTCTCAATATGTCAATCCTTACTATGTCTGGACCTGGTAAGTTTTCCTGTGTTGAGTCAAATTAAGCCACAGGCCCCACTCCTGGTGGTGCCCTTCCATCAATTCCTTTAAGTTTCAACCTTGCGACCATACTCCCCCCAGAACCCAAACACTCTGATTTTTCAAAAGGTGCCGATGAAGTCCTAAGAGCAACATCCGCCGATCCCTAGTCGGCATCATTTATGATTGAGACTAGGACGGTATCTGATCATCTTCGAGCCCCCAACTTTCATTCTTGATTAATGAAAACATCCTTGGCAAATGCTTTCGCACTAGTTCGTCTTTCATAAATCCAAGAATTTCACCTCTGACAATGAAATACGAATGCCCCCAACAGTCCCTATTAATCATTACTCCCATCCCGAAGGCCAACACAACAGGATCGAAATCCTATCGTGTTATTCAATGCTAATGTATTCATAGCATAGGCTTTCTTTGAGCACTCTAGTTTTTTCAAAGTAACAGCGTCGGAGCCGCGACCCAGTCAATTAAGGCCAGCACCATGTCACCGACAGAAGGGACAGAGCGGTCGATGCACACCGCATCAGTGGACCAATCGTCCCATCCCAAGATCCAACTACGATCTTTTTAACTGCAACAACTTAAATATACACTATTGGAGCTGGAATTACCGCGGCTGCTGGCACCAGACTTGCCCTCCAATGGATCCTCATTAAGGACTTTAAATTGTACTCATTCCAATTACCAGACTCGATGAGCCTGGTATTGTTATTTATTGTCACTACCTCGCCGTGTCAGGATTGGGTAATTTGTGCACCTTTTGCCTTCCTTGGATGTGGTAGCCATTTCTCAANTAATTTGTGCACCTGTTGCCTTCCTTGGATGTGGTAGCCGTTTCTCGGGCTCCCTCTCCGGAATCGAACCCTAATTCCCCGTCACCCGTCACAACCATGGTAGGCCTCTATCCTACCATCGAAAGTTGATAGGGCAGAAATTTGAATGAAGCGTCGTCGGTACAAGGGCTGTGCAATCCGTCCAGTTACCATGATTCACCAAGCAAATGAGCAAGCTCACATTGGCCTTTTATCTAATAAATGCATCCCTTCCGAGAGTTGGGATTTACTGCACGTATTAGCTATAGAATTACTACGGTTATCAGAGTAGTAAGGTACCATCAAAGAAACTATAATTGATTTAATGAGCCATTCGCAGTTTCACCGTTTGAAGTAAGTTCATACTTAGACATGCATGGCTTAATCTTTGAGACAAGCATATGACTACTGGCAGGATCAACCAGGTAATGCTGTCCACACCCATGCGGTGGGCACCGTCGTCCTTCCTTACTCGAAAGGCACGATAGACCCTCCACGCACCGATTTCGCATAGCATCTTTTGCGGGCACCATTCCCCAGTTCAAGCCCAGGAAACACGGCACCGCAACAGGTGACAAACGTAGCCTCGCTCTCGACCATGGACGTGCGAGTGCTGAGGGCATCGCGCAAGCACACAACTTACTTCCCGCACTGTCCAGCATTCATGCAAATGCCCAACATTGAGGAATGCCTACAGGTTCCACCATCCCCTTGATACGATTACCGAACCCGAGAGCGCTACCTCAAAAATGCTTCTCCGTGAGAACAAATTTCCACGTAGGAACCAGCACACGCCGCACCCACAAAGACCAAAATCAGGGGCCACCAACTAAAAAAAGAGCCACGCGAACGTGCATAAAGGACAACAGAACCTTAGTCCTCTAGGTAGTCTAGCACGTGCATGTGAACTCGCATCTACCACCCGTGCGCTACTGAGCGGTCCGATCCGTGATCATGAAGAGGAAACATGCACCCGACGCTACCCCGTGGGGGCGTCGACATGCTCTGCTACCTCAATCACACAAACCCAACGTGATCCCAACTATGACCCGACGCCGATGGCATCGTTCGCATCACAACGCAGAACAAAAGTGAGGCACCCGCAAATGCATGGAGAACGAGAGACAAAGACACTCTTCATTTCTCACCTTGTCCAGGTGAACTAGCCACTACCACCAATGGGCTACTAGGCAATCGAATTGGTGCAAAGGCAGAGACGACATGCGCTGAACGATACCCCGTGGGGACCTCAAGACGCTCTGCCACCTCCACTACGCCAAATCAGCACTACCATTCGCACGAAATCATTCCACATCGAATTTTTCAATCACGTAAAGCCATCTGTGCAGGCTTCAATCTCACAACTCTATAGAAACAAGTTTCAGGGTCAACTGAATTCCCCGTCACGCGACCGAGCAACAGAAAACTCCTTCGCGAATCATAGAGACACAGCGTGCTGCAGCCAAGACAAGGGATTTTCGAGACATGGCCCTCAAAAAATCCCTCCAACTGCTTCTCCTAGCCCTTGAACAACTCATGACATGTTCGAGCATGCGCTCAAACTTCGCAAGCTACTCCAAGGGAAGGCGCTACCTGTGTCCTTGCATCCACAAAAGGCTCTTTTTGTTGTGCTACAACCTCGAGACAGTCACCCGAGTCAATAGAGTCCTCAAACCGAAACCAACAATGACGGACCCTCAAGTCCCTCGTCGTTTCTCGACTTGTCCAGGTCAAATCGCCACTACCACCAATGCGCTAATAGGTAATCGAAACGATGCACAGGCAAAGAAGACATGCGCTCGACACTACCCCGTGGGGGCGTCCAAACACTCTGCCTCCACCGCATGTGATCGTTCGATCCTGTAAAGCTATCAGTGCCGGTTCTGGTCTCGCAACTCTATAGAAATGAGTTTCAGGATCAACCGAATTCCCCGTCACGCGACCGAGCAACAGAAAAATCCTTCGCAAATCACAGAGACACAGCGTGCCGCAGCCAAGACAAGGGATTTTCGAGACATGGCCCTCAAAACATCCCTCCGACTGCTTCTCCTAACCCTTGAACAACTTATGATCATGTTCGAGCGTGCACTCAAACTTCACAAGCTACTCCAAGGGAAGGCGCTACCTGTGTCCTTGAGTCCACAAAAGGATCGTTTCGTTGTGCTATGATCTTAGGACGGTCACCCGAGTCAATAGAGTCCTCAAACTGAAACTAACAACGATGCACCCTCAAGTACCTCGTCATTTTTCAACTCGTCCATATCAACTCGCCACTACCACCCATTCGCTACTAGGCAATTGAATCGGTGCACAGGCAAAGACGACATGCGCTCGACGCTACCGCGTGGGGGTGTCCAAATGCTCTGCCTCCTCCACCGCACCAAATCAACGATATTGTTCGCACGAACTTGTTCCGCACCAAAGAACAAAATCAGGGGCCACAAACTGAAAAAAAAGCCATGCGAACGTGCATAAAGGACAACAGAAACTCAGCCCTCCAGGTACTACAGCATGTGCATGTGAACTCGCATCTACCACCCGCGCACTACTGAGCTGTCTGATCCATGATCATGAAGAGGAGACATGCAAAGGACGCTACCCCGTGGGGGCGTCGACATGCTCTGCTACCTCAACCACACAAACTAGATGCAACCGTTCTCATGAAATCAACCACTATCACATCAAGAAAAATGGGAGATGAATCCCAAAATCGCGATCCCAACTATGACCCGACGCCGATGGAAATGTTCGCATCACAATGCAAGCCTTTGTCCTTGATTCCGCGAAAGGAAATTTTCAAGATGCGATGATCAAATACCGGGCACCAGAATCAATAAAATCCTCAAACCAAAAACAAAAGCGAGGCACCAGCAAACACATGGAGAACGAGAGACAAAGAGCTCTTCCTTTCTCGCCTCGTCCACGTCAACTCGCCACTACCACCCATGTGCTACTAGGCAATCAAATCGGTGCATTCGCAGAGATGACATGCACTCAATGCTATCCCATGGGGGCATCCAAATGCTCTGCCTCCTCCACTGCACCAAATCAACGCTACTGTTCGCATGAAATCGTTCCGCATGGGATTGTTCGATCTCGTAAAGCCGTCAGTGCTGGCTCCGATCTCACAACTCTATGGAAACAAGTTTCAGGGTCAACCGAATTCCCCATCACGTGATCGAGCAACAGAAAAATCCTTCACAAAACATAGAGACACAGCGTGCCATAGCCAAGACAAGGGAGTTTCGAGACATGGCCCTCAAAACATCCCTCCGACTGCTTCTCCTAGCCCTTGAACAACTCACGACGTGTTCGAGCGTGTGCTCAAACTTCGCAAGCTACTCCAAGGGAAGGCGTTAACTGTGTCCTTGAATCCACAAAAGGCTCTTTCCGTTGTGCTATGACCTCGAGGTGGTCACTCGAGACAATAGAGTCCTCAAATCGAAACCAACAATGACACAACCTCAAGTCCCTCATCGTTTCTCGCCTCGTCCACGTCAACTCGCCACTACCACCCATGCGCTACTAGGTAATCAAATCGGTGCATAAGCAGAAATGACATGCACTTGACGCTACCCCGTGGGGGCGTCCAAATGCTCTACCTCCTCCACCGCACGAAATCAATGCTACCGTTCGCACGAAATCATTCCGCATGGGATCGTTCGATCCTGTAAAGCCGTCAGTGCTAGCTCCGATCTCGCAACTCTATGGAAACAAGTTTCAGGGTCAACCAAATTCCCCATCACGTGATCGAGCAATAGAAAACTCCTTCGCGAAACACAGACACACAGCGTGCCATAGCCAAGACAAGGGAGTTTCAAGACATGGCCCTCAAAACATCCCTCCGACTACTTCTCCTAGCCCTTGAACAACTCACGACGTGTTCGAGCGTCCGCTCAAACTTCGCAAGCTACTCCAAGGGAAGGCGCTAACTGTGTCCTTGAATCCACAAAAGGCTCTTTCCACTATGCTATGACCTCGAGGTGGTCACCCGAGACAATAGAGTCCTCAAACCGAAACCAACAACGACACACCCTCAAGTCCCTCGTCGTTTCTCACCTCGTCCATGTCAACTCACCACTACCACCCATGCGCTACTAGGCAATCGAATCGGTGCATACGCAGAGACGACATGCGTTCGACGCTACCCTGTGGGGGTGTCCAAACACTCTGCCTCCTCCACCACACCAAATCAATGCTACCGTTCACACGAAATCGTTCCGCATGGGATGGTTCGATCCCATAAAGCTGTCAGTACTGGCTCCGATCTCCCAACTCTATGGAAACGAGTTTCAAGGTCAACTGAATTCCCCGTCATGCGACCAAGCAACAAAAAACTCCTTCATGAAACATAGAGACATAGCGTGCCACAGCAAAGACAAGGGATTTTTGAGACATGGTCCTCAAAACATCCCTCCAACTGCTTCTCCTAGTCCTTGAACAACTCACGACATGTTCGAGCGTGCGCTCAAACTTCACAAGCTACTCCAAGGGAAGGCACTAACTGTGTCCTTGAATCCACAAAAGGCTCTTTCCGCTATGCTATGAGCTCGAGGCGGTCACCCGAGTCAATAGAGTGCTCAAACCAAAACCAACAATGACGCACCCTCAAGTCCCTCATCGTTTCTCACCTCGTCCACGTCAACTCGCCACTACCACCCATGCGCTACTAGGCAATCGAATCGGTGCATACGTAGAGACAACATGAACTCGACACTACCACGTGGGGGCGTCCAAACGCTCTGCCTCCTCCACCACACCAAATCAACGCTACCATTCGCACAAAATTGTTCCGCATGGGATCGTTCAATCTCGTAAAGCCATTAGTGCCGGCTCTGATCTCGCAACTCTATGGAAACAAGTTTTAGGGTCAACTGAATTCCCCTTCACGCGATCGAGCAATAGAAAACTCCTTCGCGAATCACAGAGACATAGTGTGCCATAGCCAAGACAAGGGATTTCTGAGACATGGCCCTCAAAAAATCCCTCCGACTGCTTCTCCTAGCCCTTGAACAACTCACGATGTGTTCGAGCGTGCGCTCAAACTTCGTAAGCTACTCCAAGGCAAGGCGCTACATGTGTCCTTGAGTCCACAAAAGGCTCTTTACGTTGTGCAATGACCTCAAGATGGTCACCCGAGTCAATAGAGTCCTCAAACCGAAACCAACATTGATGCACCCTCAAGTCCCTCATCATTTTCCGCCTCGTCCACATCAACTCGCCACTACCACCCATGCGCTACTAGGAAATCGAATCAGTGCATTCGCAGAGATGACATGTGCTCGACGCTACCCCGTGGGGGTGTCCAAATGCTCTGACTCCTCCACCGCACCAAATCAACGCTACCGTTCACACGAAATCATTCTGCATGCGATCATTCAATCCCGTAAAGCCATCAGTTCCAGCTCTGATCTCACAACTCTATAGAAACGAGTTTCAGGGTCAACCGAATTCCCCGTCACGCCACCGAGCAACAGAAAACTCCTTCGCGAATCACAGAGACACAGCGTGCCATAGCCAAGATAAGGGATTTTTGAGACATGGCCCTCAAAACATCCCTCTGACTGCTTCTCCTAGCCCTTGAACCACTCATGACGTGTTCGAGCATGCGCTCAAACTTTGCAAGCTACTCCAAGGGAAGGCGCTACCTGTGTCCTTGAGTCCACAAAAGGCTCTTTTCCCTATGCTACGACCTCGAGACGGTCGCTTGAGTCAATAGAGTCCTCAAACCGAAACCAACAATGACGTACCCTCAAGTCCCTCATCGTTTCTCGCCTCGTCCACGTCAACTTGCCACTACCACCCATGCGCTACTAGGCAATCGAATCGGTGCATTTGCAGAGACGACATGCACGCGACGCTACCCCGTGGGGGCATCCAAATGCTCTGCCTTCTCCACCGCACCAAATCAACGCTACCATTCGCATGAAATCATTTCGCATGGTTTCGTTCGATCCCATAAAGCCATCAGTGCCAGCTCTGATCTCGCAACTCTATAGAAACGAGTTTCAGGGTCAACCGAATTCCCCATCACGCGACCGAGCAACAGAAAAATCCTCCGTGAATCACAAAGATACAGCGTGCTACAGCTAAGACAAGGGATTTTCGAGACATGGCCCTCAAAACATCCCTCCGACTGCTTCTCCTAGCCCTTGAACAACTCACGACATGTTCGAGCCTGCACTCAAACTTCGCAAGCTACTCCAAGGGAAGGCGCTACCTGTGTCCTTGAGTCCACAAAAGGCTCTTTTCACTGTTCTATGACCTCGAGATAGTCACCCAAGTCAATAGCATCCTCAAACCAAAACCAACAACGATGCACCCTCAAGTCCCTCATCGTTTCTCGCCTTGTCCATGTCAACTCACCACTACCACCCACGCGCTACTAGGCAATCGAATCGGTGCATACGCAGAGACAACATGCACTAGACGCTTCCTCGTGGGGGCGTCCAAACGCTCTGCCTCCTCCACCACACCAAATCAATGCTACCGTTCGCACGAAATTGTTCCGCATGGGATCGTTCGATCCCGTAAAGCCATCAGTGCCACCTATTTTCGATGTGCTACCAGTACGAAATGGTCACCCAAATCAAATCGTAAACGAGGACACCGCCTTCTCCGGGGTTATCCTTCTTCCCAACAATCCTTGCAAGTCACCCACATGAGCAACCATACCGTGATATCGTGGGCAGGGTAAAACATCCCTGGGGGGAGAAACCCACGTATCACTCTATCACTCCAACCTCTTGTCAACTCTACCTCCCCCTATATATGTTGATTGGGCTAGTTTCAGCCATACCGTCCCGCACCCTTATAAATTTGGTCACAAAGGACCAAATCGATGAGATCACCCTGACCTCCATTGCTGAACTCGCTCAAAGAGGAGGGTGCGCTCAACGAGAACGCTCTCCCAAGGGCCACTCTAAGCGAGGGCGCTCTCACGGAGAACGTTATTATGGAGGACCCTCTCGAGATGGGCGTCATCGGGGAGATTTCTCTTATGAAGGGCCTTCTCAACGAGGGCACTCGTACAGAGGCTGCTCACAATGAGGATGCTCTTGAGAAGAACACTTACACGAGGGTGCACGACGCTCTCATCGATAGCACTCTCTAGGATGACGCTCTCAGAAAGAGGCCGTCCACTAAGAGGCCGATCTCAAAGACGGAGTTCCAATGGACATAGCTCTCCAAGAGAACGATCTCAACAAGAGTGCTCTTAAAAAAAACATTCTTAAGGAGGATGCTCTCTAGGAGGGCATCCTCAATGAGACCATTCTCAGGGAATGCATTCTCAAGAAAGGCACTCTTAGGAAGGGCACTCTCTGATACAAGCGTTCTCAACATTGGTGAAACACCACAAAAATTTTGAGTTTGGCGTCACACATGACAATTTTCACTAAGTGTTGTCACAGCGTCTACGCCCAGCGTATACGCCCGGCGTAATACGCCTAGCGTAACTGCTACAGTGTCTGCTACAGTACTGCTACAGTGTTTCAGCGTAAATGCTACAGTAACTGCTACAACGTCTACACCCAGCGTAACACGCCCAGCGTAACACGCCTGGCGTAATTGCTACAGTGTCTGCTACAGTACTGCTACAGTGTTTCAGCGTAACTGCTACAGTACTGCTACAGCGTCTACGCCCAGCATGCACGCCCGGCGTACACGCCCAGCGTAACACACCCGGCATAATTGCTACAGTGTCTGCTACAGTACTGCTATAGTGTTTCAACGTAACTGCTACAGTACTGCTACAGCGTCTACGCCCAGCATACACGCCCGGCGTACACGCCCAGCGTAATACGCCTGGCGTAATACGCCCGGCGTAATGGCTACAGTAACTGCTACAGTAATTGCTACAGTAATTGCTACAGTACTGCTACAGCATCTACGCCCAGCGTGCACGCCCAGCGTACACGGCAAGCGTACACGCCACGTGTCTCCCAGTTCGATTTTCCCGGTAACCCTAACCCTATAAATAGTCCAGTTTTCCGTGAGAGGGGGGGGACAAATTTACGCCAGGAGATCCAGAGCAATTACGCTGCAAGCCCAGAAACCCTTGTACGCTTACGCTTATGCTGGAGAACCCTATACGCCGTATACAGTCTACGCTCCACCTGCCTTGTGTCCCAGCCGAGTCATTCCTGCACACGCCGGGGCCTTTCGTCTGCCTTGTGTCAAAGCCACAACTGCGTTTGAATCGGTGCACTTTGTAATCAATTCTTAATACAAAACAGTTTACATTTTTCTCAGATTTATTGTAGTTTTCTTCGTTTTTCGGTTTACGTTTACAGGCTCATTTACATTATCGTGCTTGTTTACGGTTTACATTTAACGTGCATCGTTTATGCATAACCCAACGTATTGTAGCGGCAAACGTTGGGGAAGTCCTTGTTTGATCCGCGTGCGAACCGTTCAAGGCACTCTGCCTTCGTCCGTTCCAGCTTGCCCTCAAGCGGAGGCAGGGTCGACTCTGCTTGTCCGTAGATCTTTCGGTGCTCGTAACGTTCCAGCCTTGCACCGACGATTTCGGTCGGTACAGTTTTTGGTGCTAGAAGGAGGGCCAAAACTGAAACCCCAGCGTCTACGCTGCCAACAAACTACAGCATCTACGCTGCCAAACTGAAACCCTAGCGTCTACGATGCCAAACTGAAACCCCAGCGTGTACGCTGCAAAACTGAAACCCCAGCGTGTATGCTGCAAAACTGAAACCCCAGCATCTAACGCTGCAAAATTGAAACCCCAGCGTGTACGCTTGCTACAGTGTCCGGCGTATACGCTGCTACAGTGTTCACACGGGGGGCACTTAGAAAAATTTTCAGTGTTCACACGCCGGACACTTAGAAAAATTTTCAGTTAGCCAAATTTTGAGTGTTCACACGCCGGACACTTAGAAACATTTTCAGTGTTCACACGCTGGACACTTAGAAAAATTTTCAGTTAGACAAATTTTGAGTGTTCACACGCTGGACACTTAGA
>MNCI01034199.1:122546-140465 GCA_015680685.1 Gnetum montanum | reverse complement strand
AACATAGACATGTCACAGGTCTTGAAAGAGGAGCCTCTTGAAGCAACACCCACAACGACAAACACAACACCTAGAGCTAAAACGCCCGAACGAGGGGTAAAAACGGAAAGCCTCCCAGAGAAAACTAGCATGCCTCCTAGACCATTCCTGACTAAGAAACAACCGCATAATCAAGACTCCCCTACGGCCAAAGACACATCTAACCACCGCCCACTCTTCACCTATGTTCCTTGTGCATACGTCACCTTAATTTGCATTTTACTAGCTTACGCGCTTGCATATGGCCCGAAAAGGCCTTAAACTAGAACACGTGGCCCGAAAAGGCCTTAAACTAAACCATGGCCCGAAAAGGCCTTAAACTAGAACAAGCGGCCCGAAAAGGCCTTAAACTACCACCTTTTCACTTTATTTTCTATTCACTTGTGCATTTCAATTCATGTTTTCTGCAGTGGCTATTTAACATTGTTTTCTCCAGTTGCTTTTGTTTACAGGATCGTACAGACGCACATGCATGCCTCCACCCTGATCGTCCTGGCATCATGATGATAAACTGATACCACAGCTCGTCCTGGCATCATGACGATAAACTGATACCACGGAACGTCTGCAATGACAATAAACTAGCACCAGTCCGGTATGACAGTAAACTGCCATAGTTTCGTTCATCAGAGTCTGCTAAGACTATAAACTAGTGTGCCTCTTCATAGTCCGCCACGACTATAAACTAGCATTGTACCGCCCGCTACGACGATAAACTGGCAACGTCCAACGGGTTATGACGTAAAACTAACCCACGACAGTCCGCTAAGACTATAAACTGGCAGGATCATTTCTGGCACATTCATCTGCGGCTGTAATTCATGACATTTCTGCACCAACGCCTACTGCATCATTCATCACACCGGCTCCGACAACGCTATGGCTGCTCATTCTGTTTGCCTTAAATTTCACATGGGCCTTCATTTGCATCAGTCACATTCATGTCTGAAGTGTTTGCTAACTCATTCGCCTGTGGTTTTCTTGTCTTCTTCAAGTTGTGTTTGCAGGATGACACCCAGTGGTGCTCGTACATCGATACACTTCATCACGGTGACAAGGTGCCACATTGTTTCTGACGCACGCAACCAGGTTAATCAATCTGGTCAAAAATACATTCTCCATTTTCCCAACACTCTTATTCCCATTCCTACCCAGTTACATTTCCCAGATACACCCAGCACACACCAAAAATTTGAGCCTACTGTTACATGCTATGACACTCTCAAGCAACTGCAACACACAATATGGCATACGAGCATGAGTGCAAAATTGAAAGAAAGCTCTTTACAAAAGAAAAAAAGAGCAAAAAAAAAAAAGAAGAAGAAGAGCAAAGAGCAAGATGAATCACAAGACCCTTGGCACTTCCCATAAGCCCCAGGTGGGAAGGCAGTTGTCTTGGAAACAAACACTCATGTCTCAAAAGCTCAAGTAACATCTCATTGCATAGCTTTGGCTCTTCACAAACAGGTTTTCTTTAACACCAAACAAAGGGCCTATTCCTCCAAAGAATGCAACCCACCATCACATGGTCAACAAGTCCTCTTAAACACTAAACAAGAGTCTCGTTCCGTCAAAAGACACACATTTCATGCCTTGAATCCGAGTATGCTAAACAATGGCTATTGTCAAGGATCAGTATGACCTGTATACACACCAGAGTATCCCCTTTACCATGCATAAACCCTTGATCATGTCCCAAGCCCAACAATTTTTATTTCCCTATCCAGCTACAAACTTCATTTCCCCAATCCGATGTACTTTTGAACATAGTGCGATGACATCTGGTCAAGTGCCAAAGGACAATGTTTCTACCAAGTTCGCTTGTGGTGTTTTGTACTTCTTTGTCGATGCCTCTCGGGTCAATTCCTCCAGACATCAACAAAGAGGGGCCAATGAAACACCACAAAAATTTTGAGTTTGGCATCATACATGACAATTTTCACTAAGTGTTGTCACAGCGTCTATGCCCAGCGTATACGCCCGGTGTAATACGCCTGGCGGTATACGCCCAGCATATACGCCCAACGTAATACGCCCAGCGTAACTGCTACAGTGTCTGCTACAGTACTGCTACAATGTTTCAGCGTAAATGCTACAGTAACTGCTACAGCGTCTACACCCAGCGTAACACGCCCAGCGTAACACGCCCGGTGTAATTACTACAGTGTCTGCTACAGTACTGCTACAATGTTTCAGCGTAACTGCTACAGTACTGCTACAACGTCTACGCCCAGCATGCACGCCCGGCGTACACGCGTAGCGTAACACGCCCGGCGTAATTGCTACAGTGTCTACTACAGTACTGCTACAGTGTTTCAACGTAACTGCTACAGTACTGCTACAGCGTATACGCCACGTGTCTCCCAGTTCGATTTTCTCGGTAACCCTAACCCTATAAATAGTCCAGTTTTCCGTGAGGGGGGGGACAAATTTACGCCAGGAGATCCAGAGCAATTACGCTGCAAGCCCAGAAACCCTTGTACGCTTACGCTTATGCTGGAGAACCCTATACGCCGTATACAGTCTACGCTCCACCTGCCTTGTGTCCCAGCCGAGTCATTCCTGCACACGCCGGGGCCTTTCGTCCGCCTTGTGTCAAAGCCACAACTGCGTTTGGACCGGTGCACTTTGTAATCAATTATTAATACAAAACAGTTTACATTTTGCTCAGATTTATTGCAGTTTTCTTTGTTTTTCGGTTTACGTTTACAGGCTCATTTACATTATCGTGCTTGTTTACGGTTTACATTTAACGTGCATCGTTTACACATAACCCAACGTATTGTAGCAGCAAACGTTGGGGAAGTCCTTGTTTGATCCGCGTGCGGACCGTTCAAGGCACTCTGCCTTCGTCCGTTCCAGCTTTCCCTCAAGCGGAGGCAGGGTCGACTGTGCTTGTCCATAGATCTTTCGGTGCTCGTAACGTTCCAGCCTTGCACCGACGATTTCGGTCGGTACAATTGGCACTCTCAAGAAGAACACTCTTGTGTGCATGTCGCAAGGTGCTCTCATGGACAACGCTTTCATCGAATCCACTCTCGAGGAGAACGCTCCTGCAATGGCCACTCTACTGGAGGGCGCTCTTCAACAAAACATTCTCAATGACGGCACTCCATGGAGAATGCTCAAATGGAAGGCCACTTTAGCAGGGCACTGTCCAGGAGAACGCTCTCAAGGAAGGTGATCTCATGTACAACGCTCTCAAGGAGGACGCTGCCAAGGAGGGCATCTTTCTGGGAGGGCATCCTTCGAGAGTAAGCTCTCAACGAGGGCACTCTCCAGGAAAACACTCTCACATGACTAATGCTAAGCACTCTTGAGGAAGGTGCTCTCAAAGAGAACACTATCTGAAAAGTAGCTCTAATGGAGCACACTCCTAGAGAGGCCGCTACCATCGAGAACGTTCTTAAGGAGGACGAAGGGCATCCTCAACAATACCGTTCTCAAGGAGGGCACTCTTTGGAACGGAACTCTCTGATCCAAGCGTTCTCAACGACGCCACTCTCAAGGTGAACACTCTCACATGCATAACGCAAGGTGATCCCATGGACAACGCCATCATGGAGGAAGCTCTCAAGGAGAATGCTTTCACAGAGACCGCTCTTAGGAAGAACGATCTAAGCAAAGGCGATCTAAATGAGGGCATCCTTCGATAGAACGATCTCGACGAGGGCACTTGATGAAGAATGATCTGGGAGAGGGCACCCTCAAAGAGAACACTTGTTAAATGGTCTCTCTAACAGAGGGTGCTTTGAAAAAGAACACTCTCAAGGAGAGCGTCCTCAGCTAGACCGATCTCAACGAGGGAACTGTAATGGAGGATGCTCTCCAAGAGAACGCTCCCAACAACAACACTCTTGGGAAGAACACTATCATGTGCGTAACACAAGGTGATCTCAAGTTGAATGCTCTGAGGGTGCTTGCACTAACGAAGACCGTTCTCTAAGAGGGCACCTTCTGAGAAAGAGCTCTCAATGAGGGTGCTCTCAAGAAGAACGCTCTCACAGGCGTAGCACAAGATAATCAGAGAACACGTCCTCAGCAAGAACGTTCTCACAGAGGCCGCTCTCAGGGAAAATGCTCTCGTGAAAGGTGCACTCTAAACAAAGGGACTCTTCGACAAAACGATCTCAACGAGAGCGCTCTCAAAGAGAACGCTCTTCCGAAGGCCCCTCTAATGAAGGGAACTCCTAAAAACAATGCTCTCATCAAGGGCGATGTCATGGAGCCCACTCTCAAGGAAGGCATTCTAATGGAGGCCACTCTCCAAGATAATGCTCTCAACAAAGGTGTTCTCAGGGAGAACACTCTCACGTGCGCAACGCAAGGTGCTCTAGAGGAGAACCCTCTGAGAAAGGTTACTCTAAGGGAGAGAGCTCTCAAGGAGAACGCTCTCAAGGAGGGTGATCTCACGTAGAATGCTCTTAAAGAGGGACTCTCTCAACGAGGGTGTCCCCAGCTAAACCGATCTCAATGATGGTGTTCTAATGGACGTAGCTCTCCAAGAGAACAATCTCAACAAGGGTGCTCTCCAGGACAACACTCTCGCATGCATAACGCAGAGTGCACTCAGGGAGGTCCCTTTGAGGGAGAGCACTCGCCCAGAGGGAGCTCTCAACGATGGCACTCCAAGAAGAACGCTCCAGGGCAAGCAACCCCATGGAACATGCCCACAACGCTGCAAGCCTTTTATCTCAAATCGTAAACGAGGACACCGCCTTCTCCGGGGCTATCCTTCTTCGCAACCAAGGCTCGCGGGTCATGGACATGAACAATGAGGCCATGATATCGGGGGCAGGGAAAGGCATCCCTAAGGGGAGAAACCCACGTATCGCTCTATCACTCCGACTTCTCGTCAACTCTACCTCCCCCTATATATGTTGATTGGGCCAGTTTCAGCCATATCGTCCCGCACCCTTATAAATTTGATCACGAAGGATCAGCTCAAGGAGAGCACTCTCACGTGCGTGGCGCAAGGCGCTCTCTGGGAGGGCGTTCTCAAAGAGAACGCTCTCCGAAAGGCCACTCTAACAGAGGGCACTCTCACGGAGGGCATTCTTAGGGAGGGTGCTCTTCCAAAGAACACTCTCAACGACGACACTCTTGAGAAGAACATTCACACGAGGGCGCAAGGCGCTCTTAAGGAGAACACTCTCATGGAGGCCGCTCTGATGGAGGTAGCTCTCAGGGAGTGCACTCTTCGACACAGTGCTCTCAACCAGGGTGTTACAGGGAGAATGCTCCCACCAAGGGCCCTCTCAAGGAGAAAGCTCTTCGAAAGGCTGCTCTAATGGAGGGTGCTCTCAAGGAGAACGCTCTAGGAGAGGGCACCCCTAGCAAGACCGATCTCAAGAAGTTGGCTCTACAAGAGAACACTCTCAACAAGGATGCTCTTGAGCAAAACACTCTCACGTGTGCAACGCAAGATGCAACGCGAGGTCTCTCTAAGGGAGAACGCTCTCAAAGAGGGCATCCCCAGCGACACAGATCTCAGTGAGGGTGTCCGCGGTGAGATCGCTCTCAATGAGGGCATGTGTTCTTAGGTAGGGCACTCTTAGGAAGACCGTTCCCAAGGAGACTGCTCCCGATGGGGGCGCTCTCAATGAAGGTGACCCAGGGAGAATGCTCCTGATGAAGGCATTCTTAGGGAGAATGTTCTCAGGGAGGGCATTCTCAGGGAGGACACTCTTACGAAGACCACTCTCAAGTAGACTGCTTCCCATGAGCGCGCTCTCAGAGAGACCGCTCTCAACAAGGGTGCTCCAAGGAGAACGCTACCGATGAGGACATCCTTAGGGAGACTGCTCCCAAGGAGGGCATTCTCCAGGAGGACACTCTTAGGGAGAACGCTCTCAAGGAGGGCACTCTTCGACAAAACGCTCTCAATGAGGGTGCTCCAAGGAGAACGCTTCCGATGAGGGCACTGTCACATAGACCGCTCTCAAGGAGGGCATTCTCTAGGGAGACCGCTCTCAACGAGGGCGCTCCAGGGAGAACGCTCCTGATGAAAGCATCCTCAGTGAGATTGCTCTCAAGGAGGGCATTCTCAGGGAGGGCACTCTTAGGAAGACCGCTCCCAAGGAGACTCCTCCCAATGAGGGCGCTCTCAATGAGGGCGCTCTAGGGAGAGCTCTCCTGATGAGGGCGTCCTCAGTGAGGTTGCTCTCAAGGAGGGTGTTCTCAAGGAGGGCACACTTAGGAAGACCACTCCCAAGGAGACTACTCCCGATGAGGGCACTCGAGGGGAGAACATTCATGATGAAGTCATCCTCAGCAAGATCGCTCTTAAGAAGGGCATTCTCAAGGAGGGAACTCTTATGAAGACCGCTGCCCATGAGTGCACTCTCAAGGAGACTACTCTCAATGAGGGCATTCTATAGGGAGACTGCTCTCCACAAGGGCGCAACAGGGAGAACGCTACACATGAGGGCATCTGCAGTGAGATCGCTCTAAACGAGGACATTCTCAGGGAGGGTGCTCTTAGGAAGGGCGCTCCCAAGGAGACTACTCCTGATGGGGACGCTCTCAATGAAGGCGCTCCAGGAAGAATGCTCCCGATGAAGGCGTTCTCAGGGAGGGCATTCTCAGGGAGGGCACTCTTAAGAAGACCGCTCCCCATGAGCGCTCTCTCAGAGAGACTGCTCTCAATGAGGGCACTCCAAGGAGAATGCTACTGATGAGGACGTCCTCAAGGAGACTACTCTCAAGGAGGACGTTCTAAGGGAGGATGCTCTTAGGAAGGGTACTCTACGAAAGAATGCTCTCATGCTAAAAACTCTCATGTGCGTAACGCAAGGCACTCTCATGGAGAACGCTCTCACGGAGACCGCTTTAACGGAGGATGCTCTCTGGGAGAACGCTCTCAAGGAGGGCACTCTTCAACAAAACACTCTCAATGAGGGTGCTCCAAGGAGAACGCTTCCGATGAGGGCGCTGTCATAGAGACCGCTCTCAAGGAGGGCATTCTCCAGGGAGACCGCTCTCAACGAGGGCGCTCCAGGGAGAATGCTCCCGATGAAAGCTTCCTTAGTGAGATTGCTCTCAAGGAGGACACTCTTAGGAAGACTGCTCGCAAGGAGACTCCTCCCAACAAGATCGCTCTCAATGAGGGCACTCCAAGGAGAGTGCTCCTGATGAGGGTATCCTCAGTGAGATTTCTCTCAAGGAGGGAATTCTCAGGGAGGGCACACCTAGGAAGACTGCTCCCAAGGAGACTGCTCCCGATGAGGGCGCTTGAAGGGAGAACGTTCACGATGAAGGTGCTATCACAGAGACCTCTCTCAAGGAGGGCATTCTCCAGGGAGACCGCTCTCAACGAGGGCACTCCAGGGAGAACGCTCCCAATGAAAGCGTCCTTAGTGAGATTGCTCTCAAGGAGGGCATTCTCAGGGAGGGCACTCTTAGGAAGATCACTTCCAAGGAGACTCCTCCCGATGAGGGTGCTCTCAATAAGGGCACTCCAGGGAGAGCGCTCCCGATGAGGGTGTCCTCAGTGAGATTGCTCTCAAGTAGGGCGTTCTCAGGGAGGGCACACTTAGGAAGATCGTGTTCCTGAGGAGACTGCTCCCGATGAGGATGCTCATGGGGAGAACGTTCACGATGAAGTCATCCTCAGCAAGATTGCTCTCGAGAAGGGCGTTCTCAATGAGGGCACTCTTACGAAGACCGATCCCCATGAGCGCGCTCTCAGGGAGACCGCTCTCAAGGAGGGCATTCTCCAGGGAGACCGCTCTCCATGAGGGCATTCTCTAGGGAGAACGCTATCCATGAGGGCATCCGTAGGGAGATCGCTCTCAACGAGGGTGTTCTCAGGGAGGGCACTCTTAGGAAGGGTGCTCCCAAGGAGACTACTCCCGATGGGGGCACTCTGAATGAAGGTGCTCTAGGGAGAACGCTCCCGATGAAGGCATCCTCAGGGAGACCGTTCTCAAGGAGGGCACTCTTACGAATACCACTCTCAAGTAGACCACTCCCCATGAGTGCACTCTCATAGAGACCGCTCTCAACAAGGGTGCCCCAAGGAGAATGCTACCGATGAGGACGTCCTCAGGGAGACCGCTCTCAAGGAGGGTGTTCTCAGGGAGGATGCTCTTACAAAGGGCACTCTACGAAAGAACGTTCTCAAGCTGAAAACTCTCACATGCGTAATGCAAGGTGCTCTCATGGAGAACACTCTCACAGAGGCCACTCTAACGGAGGATGCTTTCAGGGAGAACACTCTCAAGGAGGGCACTCTTTGACAAAACACTCTCAATGAGGGTGCTCCAAGGAGAACGCTCCGATGAGGGCGCTGTCGCAAAGAATGCTCTCAAGGAGGGCATTCTCCAGGGAGACCACTCTCAACGAGGGCACCTCCAGGGAGAACACTACCCATGAGGGCATCTACAGTGAGATCGCTCTCAATGAGGATGTTCTCAGGGAGGGCGCTCTTAGGAAGGGCGCTCCCAAGGAGACTGCTCCCGATGGGGTGCTCTCAATGAAGGTGCTCCAGGGAGAACGCTCCTGATGAAGGCGTTCTCAGGGAGGGCACTCTTACGAAGACCGCTCTCAAGTAGACCGCTCCCCATGAGCGCGCTCTCAGAGAGACCACTCTCAAGTAGACCACTCCCCATGAGCGCGCTCTCAGAGAGACCTCTCTCAACGAGGGCGCTCCAAGGAGAACACTACCGATGAGGACATCCTCAAGGAGACCGCTCTCAAGGAGGGTGTTCTCAGGGAGGACGCTCTTATGAAGGGTGCTCTATGAAAGAACTCTCTGAAGCTGAAAACTCTCACGTGTGTAACGCAAGGTGCTCTCATGGAGAACGCTCTCACGGAGGCCGCTCTAATGGAGGATGCTCTCAGGGAGAACGCTCTCATGGAGGGCACTCTTCGGCAAAATGCTCTCAATGAGGGCACTCCAAGAAGAATGCTTCCCATGAGGGTGCTATCACAGAGACCGCTCTCAAGGAGGGCATTCTCCAGGGAGAACGCTCCCGATGAAAGCGTCCTCAGTGAGATTGCTCTCAAGGTGGGCATTCTCAGGGAGGGCACTCTTAGGAAGACCGCTCCCAAGGAGACTCCTACCAATGAGGGCACTCTAGGGAGAGCACTCCCGATGAGGGCGTCCTCAGTGAGATTTCTCTGAAGGAAGGCATTCTCAGGGAGGGCACACTTAGGAAGATTGCTCCCGATGAGGGCGCTCGAGAGGAGAACATTCACGATGCAGTCATCCTTAGCAAGATCACTCTCAAGAAGGGTGTTCTCAAGGAGGGCACTCTTATGAAGACTGCTCCCCATGAGCGTGCTCTTAAGGAGGGCGTTCTTCAGGGAGACCGCTCTCAACGAGGGCGCAACAGGGAGAACGCTACCCATGAGGACATCCTCAGGGACACCGCTCTCAAGGAGGGCATTCTCAGGGAGGGCACTCTTAGGAAGGGCGCTCCCAAGGAGACTGCTCTCGATGGGGAAACTCTCAATGAAGGTGCTCCAGAGAGAATGCTCCCGATGAAGGCATCCTCAGGGACACCATTCTCAGGGAGGGCATTCTCAGGGAGGGAACTCTTACGAGGACCGATCTCAAGTAGACCGCTCCCCATGAGCGCGCTCTCACAGAGACCGCTCTCAACGAGGACGCTCCAAGAAGAACACTACCGATGAGGACATCCTCAGGGAGGAAGCTCTTAGGAAGGATGCTCTATGAAAGAATGCTCTCAAGTTGAAAACTCTCACGTGCGTAACGCAAGGTGCTCTCATGGAGAATGCTCTCACGGAGGCTGCTCTAACGGAGGATGCTCTCAAGGAGAACACTCTCAAAGAGGGCACTCTTCGACAAAATGCTCTCAATGAGGGTGCTCCAAGGAGAATGCTCCAATGAGGGCGCTGTCACAGAGACCGCTCTCAAGGAGGCCATTCTCCAGGGAGACCGCTCTCAACGAGGGTGCTCCAGGGAGAACGCTCCCGATGAAAGCGTCCTCAGTGAGATTGCTCTCAAGGAGGGCGTTCTCAGGGAGGGCACTCTTAGGAAGACCGCTCCCAAGGAGACTACTCTTGATGAGGGTGCTCGAGAGGAGAACGTTCACGATGCAGTCGTCCTTAGCAAGATCGCTCTCAAGAAGGGCGTTCTCAAGGAGGGCACTCTTACGAAGACCGCTCCCCATGAACGCCCTCTCAAGGAGGGCGTTCTTCAGGGAGACCGCTCTCAACGAGGGCACAACAGGGAGAACGCTACACATGAGGACATCCTCAGGGACACTGCTCTCAAGGAGGGCATTCTTAGGGAGGGCGCTCTTAGGAAGGGCACTCCCAAGGAGACTGCTCCCGATGGGGGGGCTCTCAATGGGGGCACTCTCAATGAAGGCGCTCCAGGGAGAATGCTCCTGATGAAGGCATCCTCAGGGAGACCATTCTTAGGGAGGGCATTCTCAGGGAGGGCACTCTTATGAAGACTGCTCTCAAGTAGACCGCTCCCCATGAGTGCACTTTCAGAGAGACCGCTTTCAATGAGGGTGCTCCAAGGAGAATGCTATCGATGAGGACGTCCTCAGGGAGACCGCTCTCAAGGAGGGCATTCTTAGGGAGGACGCTCTTAGGAAGGGTGCTCTACAAAAGAACGCTCTCAAGCTCAAAACTCTCACGTGCGTAACGCAAGGTGCTCTCATTGAAAACGCTCTCACGGAGGCCACTCTCAGGGAGAATGCTCTCAAGGAGGGCACTCTTCGACAAAACGCTCTTAATGAGGGTGCTCCAAGGAGAACGCTTCCGATCAGGGTGCTATCACACAGACCGCTCTCAAGTAGGGCATTCTCTAGGGAGAAAACTCTCAATGAGGGTGCTCCAGGGAGAATGCTCCCAATGAAAACGTCCTCAGTGAGATTGCTCTCAAGGAGGGCATTCTCAGGGAGGGCACTCTTAGGAAGACCGCTCCCAAGGAGACTCCTCCCAACGAGGGCGCTCTCAATGAGGGCACTCCAGGGAGAGCGCTCTCGATGAGGGCGTCCTTAGTGAGATTGCTCTCAAGGAGGGCGTTCTCAGGGAGGGCACACTTAGGAAGACTGCTCCCAAGGAGACTGCTCCCAATGAGGGCGCTCGAGGGGAGAACGTTCACGATGAAGTCGTCCTCAGCAAGATCGCTCTCAAGAAGTGTGTTCTCAAGGAGGACACTCTTACGAAGACCACTCCCCATGAGCGCGCTCTCAGGGAGATCGCTCTCAAGGAGGGCATTCTCCAGGGAGACCACTCTCAACAAGGGTGCAACAGGGAGAACGCTACCCATGAGGACGTCCTCAGAGAGACCGCTCTCAAGGAGGGTGTTCTCAGGAAGGGTGCTCTTAGGAAGCGTGCTCTACGACAGAATGCTCTCAACCAGGGTGTTAGAGGGAGAATGCTCCCAGTGAGGGCCCTCTCAAGGAGAAAGCTCTTCAGAAGGCCACTCTAACGGAGGGTGCTCTCAATGAGAACGCTCTCAAGGAGGGCACCCCTGGTGAGACCAATCTCAATAAGGGCACTTTCCAAGAGAACGCTCTCAATAAGTACGCTCTCGAGAAGAAGACTCTCAAGTGCGCAACGCAAGGTGCTCTCAAGGAGGTCACTCTCGAGGAGGGCATCCTTCGAAAAGGAGCTCTCAACGAAGGTGCTCTCCAGGAGAACAATGTCATGTGCTAGCCCAAGGCACTCTCAAGGAGAACACTCTCCAAAAGGCCGCTCTCACCGAGAACATTCTTTAGGAGATGCTCTCGACCAAGCGTTGGCCGAATGGAGCTTCATGACCAAATTTATAAGGGCACGGGACAATATGGCTAAAACTGGCCCAATCAACATATACAGGGAGAGATAGGAACATTCTTTAGGAGATGCTCTCGAGGAGGGCGCTCTCTAGGAGAGCATTCTCATGGAGGGCGCTCCCACCGAGAGCATGCTCAAGGAGGGTGCTCTCATGAAGAACGCTCTCAAGGAGGGCATTCTCGAGGAGAATGCTTTCAGGGAGGCCACTCCCAGAAATAGCGCTCTACAACAAAATGCTCTCAATGAGGGCTCTCTCATTGAGAACGCTCTCAAATGCGTAATGCAAGCAAGGCTCTCTGATGGAGGACACTCCTTGAGAGAACACCATCACATGTGCAGTAAGAAGCACTCCCACGGAGAGTGCTCTCGCAAGTGCTGCATGAGGTGCTCTCATGAGAGTGCGCTCTTGCCAGGGCAGCTATGCGAGGCACTCTCGTGAGAGCGCTCTCGCGAGAGCATCATGCGATGCTCCCAGGAAGAACGCTACCTCTCCCTATATATGATGATTGGGCCAGTTTTAGCCATACCGTCCTGCACCCTTATAAATTTGGTCACGAACACCGCATTCTCAAAAAGAGCGTTCTCAGAGAGAGAGAGCACCAAGTAAGGGCGCCCTCAAGGAAAATGCTATCATAGAGAGAGCTCTCGGGGAGGGTGCTCTCAGCGAGAACGCTCTAACAAAGGCTGCTCTCCATGAGAATGCTCTCAATGAGCATGCTCTCGAGGAGAACATTCTTATGTGTGTAACGCAAGGCACTCTCAAAGAGGGTGCACTCAGCGAGAACGCTCTCAGGAACACCCCTATAACAGAGGGTGCTCTTTGAGAGAACACTTTCAATGAGGGTGCTCTCAAGGAGAACACTCTCATGAGCATAGCACAAGATGCTCTTGGGGAGGGTGATCTCAAGGAGAATGCTCTCAGGGAGGCTTCTCTAATAGAGGCCGCTCTCACAGAGAACGATCTCGCAAAGGGCAGTCTTAAGGAGGATGCTATTGGAGAGGGCGTCCTCAGTGAGCCCATTCTCAGGGAGGGCACTCTCATGAAGGGTGCGCTCCGAGAGAACGCTCTCAATGAGGGTGCTCTCCAAGAGACCACTCTCATGTGTGTAGCGCAAGGTGTACTCAGGGAGAACGCTCTCAGGGAGCATGCTCTCGAGGAGGGCGTCCTCACGTGTGTAACGCAAGGTGCTCTCAGAGAGGGTGCACTCAGTGAGAAAGCTCTTAGGAACACCACTCTCATGGAGGGCATCCTCACATCCGTAATGTAAGGTGCTCTCTGAGAGGGTGCACTCAGCGAGAACACTCTCAACAAGGGTGCTCTCAAGGAGACCGTTCTCAAGGAGGGCACTCTCAAGGAGAACGCTCTCACGGAGCACGCTCTCGAGGAGGGCATCCTCATGTGTGTAACGCAAGGCGGTCTTAGAGAGGATGCACTCAGCGAGAACGCTCTCAAGAACATCTCTCTCATGGAGGGAATCTTCACGTGCGTAACGCAAGGTGCTCTCAGAGAGGGTGCACTCAGCGAGAACGCTCTCAACAAGGGCACTCTCGAGGAGACCGTTCCCAAGGAGGGAACTCTCCAAGAGAAGGCTCTCAATGAGGACACTTTCGAGGAGAAAGCTCTCATGTGCGTAGTGCAAGGCGCTCTCAGGGAGGGCGCTCCCAAGGGTAATGCTCTCACGTGCGTAGCGTACGGTGCTCTCGGGGAGAACGTTGTCAGTGAGAACGCTCTATAGGAGAGAGTTCTCATGGAGTGCGCTCCCACAGAGAGCGCCCTCATGTTCAGCATGCTTAGGGAGGGAACTCTCACAGAGAACACTCTCAAGGAGGGCATTCTCAAGAAGAATGCTTTCAGGGAGGCCACTCCCAGGAAGAATGCTCTCGAACGGAATGCTCTCAATGAGGCCTCTCTCATTGAAAATGCTCTCAAATGCGCAACACAAGGCTCTCTCGGGGAGTACACTATAAGAGAGAACACCATCACGTTGCATAGCAAGAGGCACTCCCACGGAGAGTGCTCTCGCAAGAACTACATGAGACGCNCGCTCTCGCGAGAGCACCGTGCGATGCTCCCAGGAAGAACGCTACCTCTCCCCATATATGCTGATTGGGCCAGTTTCAGCCATACCATCTTGCACCCTTATAAATTTGGTCACGAAGCTCCGTTGGGCCAACCCTTGTTCTCAAGGAGGGCACTCCTAGGAAGGGCATGCTCCGAGAGAATGCTCTCACATGTGTAGCGCAAGGCACTATCAAGGAGAAAAATTTGAGGGAGGCTGCTCTCAGGGAGAGCGCTCTCCAGGAGGGTGCTCTCAAGGAGAACACTCTTACATGCGTACCGGGAAGGCACTCTCAAGGAGAACGCTCTCTGGGAGGGCGTCTGTTTGGCCAGCACTTGGACTCGTGAGAGCGCTCATGCCAGCGCAGCTATGCGAGGTGCTCCCATGGAGAGCACTCTCACGAGAGCACCATGCGGTGCTCCCAGGGAGAATGCTACCTCTCCCCATATATGTTGATTGGGCCAGTTTCAGCCGTACCATCCTGCACCCTTATAAATTTGATCACGAGGGACCGTTGGGCTACCACTTGGTCATGAGGAACCGTTTGGTGAACACTTGGTCACGAGGGACCATTGGGCCAACCCTTGGTCACGAGGGACTGTTTGGCAAATAGTTGGTCATGAGGGACCGTTTGGCGAACACTTGGTCACGAGGGACCGTTGGGCCAACCCTTGGTCACGAGGGACCATTTGGTGAACACTTGGTCAAGAGGGACCGTTGGGCCAACCCTTGGTCATGAGGGACCGTTTGGCGAACTGTTGGTCATGAGGGACCATTTTGCGAACACTTAGTCATGAGGGACCGTTGGGCCAACCCTTGGTCACGAGGGACCGTTTGGCAAACAATTGGTCACGAGGGACTATTTGGCGAACACTTGGTCATGAGGGACCGTTGGGCCAACCCTTGGCCACGAGGGACCGTTGGGCCGACCCGTGGTCATGATTGTCTGTTGGGCCAACCCCTGGTCACAAGGGACCGTTGGTTCAACACTTGGTCACGAGGGACCGTTTGGCCAACACTTGGTTACGAGGGTCTGTTGGGCCATCACTTGGTCACGTGAAAGTGCTCGTGCTAGCACAGCTATGCAAGGTACTCCCAGGGAGAACGCTACCTCTTCCCATATATTCTAATTAGGCCAATTTCAGCTGTACCATCCTCCACCCTTATAAATTTGGTCACGAGGGACTGTTGGGCTACCACTTGGTCACGAGGGACCGTTTGGCGAACACTTGGTCACGAGGGACCGTTGGGGCAACCCTTGGTCACGAGGGACCGTTTGGCGAACAGTTTCTCATGAGGGACCATTTGGTGAACACTTGGTCACGAGTTTCAGTTGGGTCAACCCTTGGTCACGAGCATCCGTTGCGCCAACACTTGGTCACGAGGGACCGTTGTGCCAACACTTAGTCACGAGGAACCGTTNCTTGGTCATGAGGGACCGTTGGGCCAACACTTGGTCACGAGGGATCGTTTGGCGAACACTTGGTCACGAGGGACCGTTGGGGCAACTCTTGGTCATGAGGGACTGTTTGGCGAACACTTCGTCATGAGGAACTGTTTGGCGAACACTTGGTCATGAGGGACCGTTGGGCCAACCCGTGGTAACGATTGTCTATTGGGCCAACCCCTGGTCACGAGGGACTGTTGGTTCAACACTTGGTCACGAGGGACCGTTTGGCCAACTCTTGGTTATGAGGGTCCGTTGGGCCATCACTTGGTCACGTGAAAGTGCTCGTGCCAGTGCAGCTATGCAAGGTGCTCCCAGGGAGAACCCTACCTCTCCCCATATATGCTGATTGGGCCAGTTTCAGCTGTACCATCCTACACCCTTATAAATTTGGTCACGAGGGACCATTGGGCCAACACTTGGTCATCAGGGATCGTTTGGCGAACACTTGGTCATGAGGAACCTTTGGTCCAACCCTTGGCCATGAGGGACCGTTGGGCCAACCCTTCGTCACAATTGTCTGTTGGACCAACACTTGGTCATGAGGGACCATTGGTTCAAGTCTTGGTCACGAGGGACCCTTTCGCCAACACTTGGTTACACGGGACCGTTGGGCCAACCCTCTGCCACGATTGTCTATTGGACAAACACTTGGTCACGAGGGACCGTTGGTTCAACACTTGGTCACGAGGGACTGTTTGGCCAACACTTGGTTACGAGGGTCCATTGGGCCATCACTTGTTCATGTGAAAGTGCTTGTGCCAGTGCAGCTATGCAAGGTGCTCCCAGGGAGAACGCTACCTCTCCCCATATATGCTGATTAGACCATTTTTAGTTGTACTGTCCTGCACCCTTATAAATTTGGTCACGAGGGACCGTTGGGCCAACACATGCTCACGAAGGACCCATTGGCGAACACTTGGTCACGAGGGACCGTTTGGCCAACCCTTGGTCACGAGGGACCGTTGGGGAAACCCTTGGCCACAAGGGACCATTAGGAAAACACTTGGTCACGAGGGACCATTTGGCAAACACTTGGTCACGAGGAACCGTTGGGGCAATCCTTGGTCACGAGGGACCGTTTGGCGAATAGTTGGTCACCAGGGACCATTTGGCGAACACTTCGTCACGAGGGACTGTTAGGCCAACCCTTGGTCACGAGTGTCCGTTGCGCCAACACTTGGTCACGAGGGACCGTTGGGCCAACAGTTGGTCATGAGGGACCCGTTTGGCGAACAGTTGGTCATGAGGGACTATTGGGGCAACCCTTGGTCACGAGGGACCGTTTGGCAAACACTTGGTCACGAGGGACTATTTGGCAAACACTTGGTCACAAGGGACCGTTGGGCCAACCCTTGGCCATGAGGGACCATTGGGCCAACCCGTGGTCATGATTGTCTGTTGTGCCAACCCCTGGTCACGAGGGACCGTTTGGCCAACACTTGGTTACAAGGGTCCGTTGGGCCATCACTTGGTCACGTGAAACTGCTCGTGCCAGCACAGCTATGCAAGGTGCTCCTAGGGAGAATGCTACCTCTCACCATATATGCTGATTGGGCCAGTTTCAGCCGTACCGTCCTGCACCCTTATAAATTTGGTCACGAGGGACCGTTGGGCTACCACTTGGTCACTGTACCGACCGAAATCGTCGGTGCAAGGCTGGAACGTTACGAGCATCGAAAGATCTACGAACAAGCACAGTTGACCCTGCCTCCGCTTGAGGGCAAGCTGGAACGGACGAAGGCAGAGTGCCTTGAACGGTCCGCACACGGATCAAACAAGGACTTCCCCAACGTTTGCCGCTACAACGCGTTGGGTTATACGTAAACGATGCACGTTAAATGTAAACCGTAAACAAGCGTGATAATGCAAATGAGCCTGTAAACGTAAACTGAAACACAAAGAAAACTGCAATAAATCTGAGCAAAATGTAAACTGTTTTGTACTAAGAATTGATTACAAAGTGCACCGGTCCAAACGCAGTTGTGGCTGAGCACAAGGCGGACGTAAAGCCCCGGTGGGTGCAGGGATGACTCGGCTGGTTCGCAAGGCAGGTGGAGCGTAGACTGTGTACGGCGTATAGGGTTCTCCAGCGTAAGCGTAAGCGTACAAGGGTTTCTAGGCTTGCAGCATAATTGCTCTGGATCTCCTAGCGTAAATTTGTCCCCCCTCCCCCCCTTTCACGGAAAACTGGACTATTTATAGGGTTAGGATTATCGGGAAAATCGGACTGGGAGACACGTGGTGTATACGCTGGGCGTGTTACTGTAGCTGTTACTGTAGCATTTACGCTGAAACACTGTAGCAGTTACTGTAGCAGACACTGTAGCAGTTACGCTGGGCGTGTACGCTGGGGCGTAGACACTGGGCGTATTACGCTGGGCGTGTTACTGTAGTAGTTACTGTAGCATTTACGCTGAAACACTGTAGCAGTTACTGTAGCAGACACTGTAGCAGTTACGCTGGGCGTGTTACGCTGGGCATGTTACGCCGGGCGTATACGCTGTGACAACACTTAGTGAAAATTGCCATGTATGACGCCAAACTTAAAATTTTTGTGGTGTTTCAGTCACGAGGGACCGTTTGGCGAACACTTGGTCATGAGGGACC
>MNCI01034199.1:72546-117546 GCA_015680685.1 Gnetum montanum | reverse complement strand
TGATTAGTCTTTCGCCCCTATACCCAAGTCAGACAAACGATTTGTACGTCAGTATCGTGATGGGCCTCCACTAGAGTTTCCTCTGGCTTCACCCTACTTAGGCATAGTTCACCATCTTTCAAGTTCCAATAGGCATGCTCTCACTCGGACCCTTCTCAACAAGATCAAGGTCGGTGGATGGTGCTCCACGCCCGTGCATGGATCCTGCCTTTCAGCTTCCTTGCGCCGTGTGGGTTTCCAAACTCGACGACTCGCATGCATGTTAGACTCCTTGGTCCGTGTTTCAAGACGGGTCAAATGGAAAGCCCACATAATCCACGTCCCTAGCACACAGGCACCATAGGACCCGCCCCTCCAGGGGATGCGCACTTGGACCCTCGACCATTGCAGTGGCAGCACACATGCAGCCAGCTGCGCACGCTTGTGCCACGGTGCCGATCCAAGCAGACTCGCCTCCAGGACCGAGCGGCGGACCAAAGCGTACATGCTCCGCTCCACATCCAGTCGGGAAGCAACGTTGGCCTCCATCTGCTTCCCTCTCAACAATTTCAAACACTTTCTAACTCTCCTTTCAAAGTCCTTTTCATATTTCCCTCGCGGTACTTGTTTGCTATTGGTCTCTCGCACGTATTTAGCCTTGGACGGAATTTACCATCCGCTTATGGCTGCATTCCCAAACAACCCAACTTGTCAATAGCACCCCATGATGCAGCAGGTTCCGAGCCCGATGCGGCTATCACCCTCTTTGGCGCCCCATTCCAGGGGACTTAGGCTCGGTCCACCGCAGGGGACGCTTCTGTAGACTACAATTCAGGCGGCCACCGCCGCCAGATTTTCACGTTGGGTTGTTCCCGGTTCACTCGCTGTTACTAGGGGAATCCTCGTAAGTTTCTCTTCCTCCGCTTAGTTATATGCTTACACTCAGTGGGTACCCTCGCCTAAACTGGGGTCACTGCGAAGAGGGAGCATCACCCCTCCTATGCACGACGTAATGGAGGAACATCGCCCCCGTTGGTCACTCGGTCCTACATCATACCGAAGGAGAAGGGTGGGGAGGGGGCCAATGTACCTCTTGCGCGCTCAGCGCAGGAAACACATAGACCACCACCACCATCCATCACTCCATCCAGGTAGAAGCTAGAAAACACGATCGACGACAACTTTTCAGGTGACCGCACCTCGGGAGACACGGATGACCACATCCGCTGTCCTCCTCGCATGGGGCAAGGAGGGCACACCCTAGGATCTTTCATCACACCCAGCCAGACGTGCCCTTGACCTAGGCCTCAGGCACAACTTGCGTTCAAAGATTTGATGATTCATGGGATTCTACAATTCACACAAAGTATTGCATTTCGCTACGTTCTTCATCGAAACGAGAGCTGAGATATCCATTGTCGAGAGTCGTGGTTGGGGTCACCAACCCCGGTTGACCGCCGCAGCGGACGTTCATCGCATCCTTGGTGCCACTCGCACCCTTGCATTGGGGAAAGAGAAGCAGGCGCCACCCGAGGGATGCGACCAAGTGTCGATGTTTAGACAAGGGTGGTGCTGACCACCCTGCGAACGAGGACCCTGCTACGCAACCCATGGGTGCGCGGGACGACAACCCGCGAAGCACCGGCACCATGGCTGTTCGGCTCAAGGCCCCCCCGCATTTGCCCAAAGTGACGACGTACCCTGGAACCCATAGGCTGAGGGCAGCTGTTCACCTAGAACACGTGCGACCGGAGAAGAGAGCTGCACCTAGCCATCGCGACTTATCCCCTCCCTCCCGCGGAACCAGATGGCCCGGGGAGGAAAATAGCAGTCCTCGTATGTCCCCCTCACGTCCAACCTTTGTATTTTAAAATCCATTTAACCGCGAACGTAGAGCTTCATGACTCTCTCTCACCCAAGAGTACACGCTCCCTTCACAGGTCGCCTATCCTCAATGGACGATGACGACACATCCTCCATCAGGGGACAACCTAAGCCCCCACTCCGGAACAACGTCCCGAAGCCTGCCTGGGTGATGGCGTGTCCTTCGGGCCATCCATCGATCCGTCAAATGTGCGAGACGTAATTCCGACGCAACGTCTCGTGCCCCCACCAAGCACACGCTCTCCCCATGAAGTCCCATCCCAATGCGGCACCACCGTCGTGGTCCACCCACCCCTGCCCCCAAGCATTCCTCGTCGCTACGACGGGAACACAAGACCGTGACCAACGGGACAAAACCATGTGCACGTTAATGATCCTAGCATAGGTTCACTTACGGTAACCTTGTTACGAATTCTCCTTCCTCTAAACGATAAGGTTCAATGAGCTTCTAATGACGTCGACGATGGTGAAACCATCATCGTCACCATAATCCGAACATTTCACCGGATTGTTCAATCGGTAGGAGCGATGGGCGGTGTGTACAAAGGGCAAGGACGTAGTCAATGTGAGCTGATGACTCACACTTACTAGGAATTCCTTGTTCAAGACCGATAATTGCAAATATCTATCCCCATCATGATGCATTTTCACAAGATTTCCCAATCCTCTCGGACCAGGGAAGGAGGCTCATGCGAATGCATCAGTGTAGCACGTGTGTGGCCCAGAACATCTAAGGGCATCATAGACTTGTTATTGCCTCAAACTTCCATGGCCTGAGCGGCCATAGTCCCTCTAAGAAGCTTTCCACAAAGGGCATACCTCCACGTAGCTAGTTAGCAGGCTGAGGTCTCATTCATTAATGGAATTAACCAGACAAATCACTCCACCAACTAAGAATGGCCATGAACCACCACCCATAGAATCAAGAAAGAGCTCTTAATATGTCAATCCTTACTATGTCTGGACCTGGTAAGTTTTCCTGTGTTGAGTCAAATTAAGCTGTAGGCTCCACTCCTGGTGGTGCCCTTCCATCAATTCCTTTAAGTTTCAGCCTTGCGACCATACTCCCCCCAGAACCCAAACACTCTGATTTCTCGGAAGGTGCCGAAGGAGGCCTAAGAGCAACATCCACTGATCCCTGGTCGGCATCGTTTATGGTTGAGACTAGGACGGTATCTGATCGTCTTCGAGCCCCCAACTTTCATTCTTGATTAATAAAAAAAACCTTTTCAAATGCTTTCGCACTAGTTCGTCTTTCATAAATCCAAGAATTTCACCTCTGACAATGAAATACGAATGCCCCCGATAGTCCCTATTAATCATTACTCCCATCCCGAAGGCCAACACAACAGGATCGAAATCCTATCGCGTTATTCCATGCTAATGTATTCACAACATAGGCTTGCTTTGAGCACTCTATTTTTTTCAAAGTAACAGCATCGGAGCCGCGACCCAGCTAATTAAGGCCAGCACCACGTCGTCGATAGAAGGGATGGAGCGGTCGATGCACACCGCATCGGTGGACCGACTGCCCCATACCAAGATCCAACTATGAGCTTTTTAACTGCAACAACTTAAATATACACTATTGGAGTTGGAATTACCATGGCTACTAGCATCAGACTTGCCCTCTAATAGATCCTCATTAAGGGCTTTAAATTGTACTCATTCCAATTACCAAACTCGATGAGCCCGGTATTGTTATTTATTGTCACTACCCCCCCATGTCAGGATTGGGTAATTTGTGTGCCTTCTGCCTTCCTTGGATGTGGTAGCCGTTTCTTAGGCTCCCTCTCCAGAATCGAACCCTAATTACCCATCACCCGTCACAACCATGGTAGGCCTCTATCCTACCATCGAAAGTTGATAGGGTAGAAATTTGAATGAAGCGTTGCCAGCACAACGGCCGTGCAATCCGTCCAATTACCATGATTCATCGAGCAAACGATCAAGCTTGCATTGGCCTTTTACCTAATAAATGCATCCCTTCCGAGAGTTAGGATTTTCTGCACGTATTAGCTCTAGAATTACTATGGTTATTCGAGTAGTAAGGTACCATCAAAGAAACTATAACTGATTTAATGAGCCATCCGCAGTTTCACCGTTTGAAGTAAGTTCATACTTAGACATGCATGGATTAATCTTTGAGACAAGCATATGACTAATGGTAGGATCAACTAGGTAACGCCATCTGCACCCCTGCGGTGGGCACTGTCGTCCATCCTTACTCAAAAGGCACGACAGACCCTCCACGCACCAATTTCGCACAGCATATTTCGCAGGCACCATTCCCCGATTCAAGCCCAGGAAACACAGCATCGCAACAGGCAACAAACACAGCCTCGCTCTCGACCACGGACGTGTGAGTGCCGAGGGCATCGCACAAGCGCATAGCTTACTGCCCACACCGTCCAGCATTCACACAAATGCCCAACATCGAGGAACGCCTACAGGTTCCACCATCCCCTCGATACGATTACCGAACCCGAGAGTGCTACCTCAAAAATGCTTCTCCGTGAGAACAAAGTTCCATGCAGGAACCAACACACGCCGCATCCACAAAGACCACAATCAAGGGCCACCAACTGAAAAACAAGCCATGCAAACATGTATAAAGGACAACAGAACCTCAGTCCTCCAGGTACTCTGGCACGTGCACGTGAACTCGCATCTACCACCCGCGTGCTACTAAGCGGTCCGATCTATGATCATGAAGAGGAAACATGCACCCGACGCTACCCCATGGGGGCGTCGACATGCTCTGCTACCTCAACCACACAAATCCGATGTAACCGTTCGCACGTTCTCAACTGCTATCGCATCAAGAAAAATGGGAGATGCATCCCGTAATCACGATCCCAACTATGACCCGACACCAATGGCATCGTTCGCATCAGAATGCAGAACAAAAGCGAGGCACCTGAAAATGCATGGAGAACGAGAGACAAAGACGCTCTTCATTTCTCGCCTCGTCCAGGTGAACTAGCCACTACCACCAATGGGCTACCAGGCAATCGAATCGGTGCATAGGCAGAGACAGCATGGACTGAACGATACCCCATGGGGACCTCAAGACACTCTGCCACCTCCACTGCGCCAACTCAATGCTACCATTTGCACGAAATCGTTCCGCATCAAATCGTTCAATCACGTAAAGCCATATGTGCAGGCTCCGATCTCGCAACTCTATAGAAATGAGTTTCAGGGTCAACTGAATTCCCTGTCACGCGACTGAGAAATAGAAAACTCCTTCGCGAATCACAGAGACACAGCGTGCCACAGCCAAGATAAGGGATTTTCGAGACATGGCCCTCAAAACATCCCTCTGACTGCTTCTCCTAGCCCTTGAACAACTCATGACGTGTTCAAGCATGCACTCAAACTTTGCAAGCTACTCCAAGGGAAGGCGCTACCTATGTCCTTGCATCCACAAAAGGCTCTTTTCATTGTGCTACGACCTCAAGACGGTCACCCGAGTCAATAAAGTCCTCAAACCGAAACCAACAATGACAGACCCTCAAGTCCCTCGTCATTTCTCGACTCGTCCAGGTCAACTCGCCACTACCACCAATGTGCTACTAGGTAATCAAAATGATGCACAGGCAGAGAAGACATGTGCTCGACGCTACCCCGTGGGGGCATCCAAATGCTCTGCCTCCACCACATGTGATCGTTCGATCCCGTAAAGCCATCAGTTCCGGCTTCGGTCTCACAACTCTATAGAAATGAGTTTTAGGGTCAACCAAATTCCCCGTCACACGACCGAGCAACAGAAAACTCCTTCACGAATCACAGAGACACAGCGTGCCGCAGCCAAGACAAGGGATTTTCGAGACATGGCCCTCAAAACATCCCTTCAACTGCTTCTCCTAACCCTTGAACAACTTACGACCGTGTTCGAGCGTGCACTCAAACTTCGCAAGCTACTCCAAGGGAAGGTGCTATCTATGTCCTTGAGTCCACAAAAGGATCATTTCGTTGTGCTACGACCTCGGGACGGTCACCCGAGCCAATAGAGTCCTCAATCCAAAACCAACAACGATGCACCCTCAAGTACCTCGTCGTTTCTCAACTCGTCCACGTTAACTTGCCACTACCATCCATTTGCTACTAGGCAATCGAATCGGTGCACAGGCAAAGATGACATGCGCTCGACGCTACCGCGTGGGGGCGTCCAAACGCTCTACCTCCTCCACCACACGAAATCAATAATACCATTCACATGAACTTGTTCTACACCAAAGAACAAAATCAGGGGCCACAAACTGTAAAACGAGCCACGCGAACGTGCACAAAGGACAACAGAAACTCAGTCCTCTAGGTATTGCAGCACGTGCACGTGAACTCGCATCTACCACCCGTGCGCTACTGAGCTGTCCTATCCGTGATCATGAAGAGGAGACATGCACCCAACGCTACCCCGTGGGGGCATCGACATGCTCTGCTACCTCAACCACACAAACTAGATGTAACCGTTCGCACGTAATCAACCGCTATCGCATCAAGAAAAATAGGAGATGAATCCCAACATCGCGATCCCAACTATGACCCGACGCTGATGGCAACGTTCGCATCACAATACAAGCCTTTGTCCTTGATTCCACGAAAGGCAATTTTCAAGATGCAACAATCACGAACCGGTTACCAGAATTAATAAAATCCTTGAACTGAAAACAAAAGCAAGGCACCAGCAAATGCATGGAGAACGAGAGATAAAGAGCTCTTCCTTTCTCGCCTCGTCCACATCAACTCGCCACTACCACCCATGCGCTACTAGGCAATCGAATCGGTGCATTCGCAAAGATGACATGTGCTCGATGCTACCCCGTGAGGGTGTCCAAACGCTCTGCCTCCTCCACCGCACCAATTCAACGCTACCGTTCACACGAAATCGTTCCGCATGGGATCGTTCGATCCTGTAAAGCCATCAATGCCAGCTCTGATCTTGCAACTCTATAGAAACGAGTTTCAGGGTCAACTGAATTCCCCTTCACGCGACCGAGCAACAGAAAACTCCTTCGCGAATCATAGAGACACAGCGTGCCACAGCCAAGACAAGGGATTTTTGAGACATGGCCCTCAAAACATCCCTCCGACTGCTTCTCCTAGCCCTTGAACAACTCACAACGTGTTCGAGCATGCGCTCAAACTTCGCAAGCTACTCCAAGGGAAGGAGCTACCTGTGTCCTTGAGTCCACAAAAGGCTCTTTTTGCTGTGCCATGACATCAAGATGGTCACCTGAGTCAATAGAGTCCTCAAACTGAAACCAACATAGACGCACCCTTAAATCCTTGTCATTTCCAGCCTCGTCCACGTCAACTTGCCACTACCACCCATGCGCTACTAGGCAATCGAATCGGTGCATACGCAGACATGACATGTGCTCGACGCTACCCCATGGGGGCATCCAAATGCTCATCCAACCATTGCACCAAATCAATGCTACCGTTTGCACGAAATCGTTCCTCATGGGATCGTTCAATCCCGTAAAGCCGTCAGTGCCGGCTCCGATCTCGCAACTCTATGGAAACGAGTTTCAGGGTCAACCGAATTCCCCGTCAAGCGACTGAGCAACAGAAAACTCCTTCGTGAAACACAAAGACACAACATGTCGTAGCCAAGACAAGGGAGTTTCGAGACATGGCCCTCAAAACATCCCTCCGACTGCTTCTCCTAGCCCTTGAACAACTCACGACGTGTTCGAGCGTGCGCTCAAACTTTGCAAGCTACTCCAAGGGAAGGTGCTAACTGTGTCCTTGAATCCACAAAAGGCTCTTTCCACTATGATATGACCTCAAGGAGGTCACCCGAGACAATAGAGTCCTCAAACCGAAACCAAAAATGACGCACCCTCAAGTCCCTCGTCGTTTCTCACCTCGTCCACGTCAACTCGCCAATACCACCCATGCGCTACTAGGTAATCAAATCGGTGCATATGCAGAGACGACATGCGCTTGACGCTACCCCGTGGGGGCATCCAAACACTCAGCCAACCACCGCACCAAATCAATGCTACCATTCGCACGAAATCATTCCGCATGGGATCGTTCGATCCCGTAAAGCTGTCAGTGCCAGCTCCGATCTCGCAACTCTATGGAAACGAGTTTCAGGGTCAACCGAATTTCCCGTCAAGTGACCGAGCAATAGAAAACTCCTTCGTGAAACACAGAGACACAGTGTCCTGCAGCCAAGACAAGGGAGTTTCAATACATGGCCCTCAAAACATCCCTCTGACTACTTCTCCTAGCCCTTGAACAAATCACGACGTGTTCGAGCGTGCGCTCAAACTTTGCAAGCTACTCCAAGGGAAGGCGCTAACTGTGTCCTTGAATCCACAAAAGGCTCTTTCCACTGTGCTATGACCTCAAGGTGGTCACCCGAGACAATAGAGTCAAACCGAAACCAACAACGATGCACCCTCAAGTCCCTCATCGTTTCTCGCCTTGTCCACGTCAACTCGCCACTACCACCCACGCGCTACTAGGCAATCGAATCGGTGCATACGCAGAGATGACATGTGCTCGAGGCTTCCCCGTGGGGCATCCAAATGCTCTACCTCTGCCACCGCACCAAATCAATGCTACCACTCGCATGAAATAGTTCCACATGGGATCATTCAATCCCATAAAGCCATCAGTGCCGCCTATTTTCGATGTGCTACCAGCATGAAACGGTCACCCGAATCAAATCGTAAATGAGGAAAACGCCTTCTCTGGGGTTATCCTTCTTCCCAACAAGCCTTGAAAGTCACCCACATGAGCAACCACGCCATGATATCGTGGGCAGGGCAAAACATCCCTGGGGGGAGAAACCCACATATCACTCTATCACTCCAACCTCTTGTTAACTCTACCTCCCCCTATATATGTTGATTGGGCCAGTTTCAGCCATACCGTCCCACACCCTTATAAATTTGGTCACGAAGGACCAAATCGATGAGATCGCCCTCACCTCCATCGCTGAACCCGCTCAAAGAGGAGGGCGCGCTCAATGAGAACACTCTCCCAAGGGCCACTCTAAGCGAGGGCACTCTCACGGAGAACATTATTATGGAGGACCCTCTCGAGATGGGCGTCCTCGGGGAGATTGCTCTCATGAAGGGCCTTCTCAACGAGGGAACTCGTACGTAGGCTGCTCACAACGAGGATGCTCTTGAGGAGAACACTCACACAAGGGTGCATGGCGCTCTCATCGATAGCACTCTCCAGGATGACGCTCTCAGAAAGAGGTTGTCCACTAAGAGGCCGATCTCAAAGACGGAGTTCCAATGGACATAGCTCTCCAAGAGAACGATCTCAACAAGAGTGCTCTCAAAAAAAACATTCTTAAGGAGGACGCTCTCTAGGAGGGCATCCTCAATTAGACCATTCTCAGGAAATGCGTTCTCAAGAAAGGCACTCTTAAGAAGGGAACTCTTTGATACAAGCGTTCTCAACATCGGCACTCTCAAGAAGAACACTCTTGCGTGCATGATGCAAGGTGCTCTCATGGACAACACTTTCATCGAATCCGCTATTGAGGAGAACGCTCCTGCAATGGCTGCTCTACTGGAGGGCGCTCTTCAACAAAATGTTCTCGATGACGGTGCTCCATGGAGAACGCTCAAATGGAAGGCCACTTTAGCAGGGTGCTATCTAGGAGAACGCTCTCAGGGAAGGTGATCTCACATACAACGCTCTCAAGGAGGGCATCTTTCTGGGAGGGCATCCTTCAAGAGAAAGCTCTTAACAAGGGCACTCTCCAGGAGAACACTCTCATGTGACTAATGCTAAGCACTCTCGAGGAAGGTGCTCTCATGGAGAACACTATCCAAAAAGCAGCTCTAATGGAGCGCGCTCCTAGAGAAGCCGCTACCACCGAGAACGTTCTTAAGGAGGACGAAGGGCATCCTCAACGACACCGTTCTTAGGGAGGGCACTCTTTGGAACAGCACTCTCTGATCCAAGCGTTCTCAATGATGGTACTCTCAAGGTGAACACTCTCACATGCATAACGCAAGGTGATCCCATGGACAATGCCATCATGGAGGAAGCTCTCAAGGAGAACACTTTCACAGAGACCACTCTTAGGAAGAACGATCTCAACAAAGGCAATCTAAATGAGGGAAACCTTCAATAGAAAGATCTCGATGAGGGCACTCTATGAAGAAGGATCCAGGAGAGGGCACCCTCAAAGAGAACACTTGTCAGATGATCGCTCTAACAGAGGGTGCTCTGAAGAAGAACACTCTCAAGGAGAGCGTCCTCAGCCAGACTGATCTCAACGAGGGCACTGTAATGGAGGATGCTCTCCAAGAGAACACTCCCAACAATAGCACTTTCGGGGAGAACACTATCATGTGCGTAACACAAGGTGATCTCAGGTCGAACGCTCTGAGGATGCTTACACTAACGAAGACCGTTCTCTAAGAGGGCACCTTCTGAGAAAGATCTATCAACGAGGGCTCTCTCAAGAAGAACGCTCTCACAGGCGTAGCACAAGATAATCAGAGAACACTTCCTCAACAAGAACGTTCTCACAGAGGCCACTCTCAGGGAAAATGCTCTCGTGAAAGGTGCGCTCTAAACGAAGGGACTCTTCGACAGAACGATCTCAACGAGAGCACTCTCAAAGAGAACGCTCTTCCGAAGGCCCCTCTAATGAAGGGCACTCCTAAAAACAACGCTCTCATCAAGGGCAATGTCACGGAGCCCGCTCTCAAGGAATGCATTCTAATGGAGGCCACTCTCCAAGAGAATGCTCTCAACAAAGGCGTTCTCAGGGAGAACACTCTCACGTGCGTAACGCAAGGTGCTCTAGAGGAGAACCCTCTGAGAGAGGTCGCTCTAAGGGAGAGAGCTCTCAAGGAGAACACTCTCGAGGAGGGCGATCTCACATAGAACACTCTTAAAGAGGGACTCTCTCAACGAGGGTGTCCCCAGCTAAACTAATCTCAATGACGGTGTTCTAATGGAGGTAGCTCTCCAAGAGAACAATCTCAACAAGGGTGCTCTCCAGGAGAACACTCTCACGTGCATAACGCAAAGTGCACTCAGGGAGGTCCCTTTGAGTGAGAGCATTCACCCAGAGGGAGCTCTCAACGATGGCGCTCCAAGAAGAAAACTCCAGGGCAACCAACCCCATGGAAGATGCCCACAACGCTGCAAGCCTTTTATCTCAAATCGTAAACAAGGACACCGCCTTCTCCGGGGCTATCCTTCTTCGCAACCAAGGCTCACGGGTCACGGACATGAACAATGAGGCTATGATATTGTGGGCAAGGAAAGGAATCCCTGAGGGGAGAAACCCACGTATCACTCTATCACTCCGACCACTCGTCAACTCTACCTCCCCCTATATATGTTGATTGGGCCAGTTTCAGCCATACCGTCCCGCACCCTTATAAATTTGATCACGAAGGACCAGCTCAAGGAGAGCGCTCTCACGTGCGTGGCGCAAGGCGCTCTCTGGGAGGGCTTTCTCAAAGAGAATGCTCTCTGTAAGGCCACTCTAACAGAGGGCGCTCTCATGGAGGGTGCTCTTCCAAAGAACACTCTCAATGACAACGCTCTCAAGGAGAACATTCACACGAGGGCACAAGGTGCTCTTAAGGAGAATGCTCTCGTGGAGGCCGCTCTGATGGAGGTAGCTCTCAGGGAGCGCACTCTTTGACACAGTGCTCTCAACCAGGGTGTTATAGGGAGAATGCTCCCACCGAGGGTCCTCTCAAGGAGAAAGCTCTTCGAAAGGCCGCTCTAATAGAGGGTGCTCTCAAGGAGAACGCTCTAGGAGAGGGCACCCCTAGCAAGACCGATCTCAAGAAGGGGGTTCTACAAGAGAACGCTCTTAACAAGGGCACTCTCAAGGAGAACACTCTCATGTGCGCAACGCAAGGTGCAACACGAGGTCGCTCTGAGGGAGAATGCTCTCAAAGAGGGCATCCCCAACGACATCGATCTCAGTGAGGGCGTTCGCAGTGAGATCGCTCTCAACGAGGGCATGCGTTCTCAGGGAGGGCACTCTTAGGAAGACTGCTCCCAAGGATACTGCTCCTTATGGGGATGCTCTCAATGAAGGCACTCCAGGGAGAATTCTCCCGATGAAGGCGTCCTCAGGGAGACCATTCTTAGGGAGGGCGTTCTCAGGGAGGTAACTCTTACAAAGACCACTCTGAAGTAGACCACTCCCCATGAGTGCGCTCTCAGAGAGACTGCTCTCAATGAGGGCGCTCCAAGGAGAACGCTACCGATGAGGACATCCTCAGGGAGACCGCTCCCAAGGAGGACGTTCAACAGGAGGATGCTCTCCAAGAGAACGCTCTCAAGGAGGGCACTCTTCGACAAAACGCTCTCAATGAGGGTGCTCCAAGGAGAACGCTTCCGATGAGGGTGCTGTCACAGAGACCGCTCTCAAGGAGGGCATTCTCCAGGGAGACCGCTCTCAATGAGGGAACTCTAGGGAGAACACTCCTGATGAAAGCTTCCTCAGTGAGATTGCTCTCAAGGAGGGCATTCTCAGGGAGGGCACACTTAGGAAGACTGCTCTAAAGGAGACTGCTCCCGATGAGGGTGCTCGAGGGGAGAACGTTCACGATGAAGTCATCCTTAGAAAGATCGCTCTCAAGAAGGGCGTTCTTAAGGAGAGCACTCTTACGAAGACTGCTGCCCATGAGCGCGCTCTCATGGAGACTGCTCTCAATGAGGGCATTCTCCAAGGAGACTGCTCTCCATGAGGGTGCAACAGGGAGTACGCTACCCATGAGGGCTTCCGCAGTGAGATCACTCTCAACGAGGGTATTCTCAGGGAGGGTGCTCTTAGGAAGTGCGCTCCCAAGGAGACTGCTCCTGATTGGGGCGCTCTCAATGAAGGCGCTCCAGGGAGAACACTCCCGATGAAGGCGTCCTTAGGGAGACCATTCTCAGGGAGGGCATTCTCAGGGAGGGCACTCTTACGAAGACCGCTCTCAAGTAGACTGCTCCCGATGAGGGCACTCGAGGGGAGAACGTTCACGATGAAGTCATCCTCAGCAAGATCGCTCTCAATAAGGGCATTCTCAAGGAGGGAACTCTTATGAAGACTGCTCCCCATGAACGCACTCTCAGGGAGACCGCTCTCAAGGAGAGCGTTCTCCAGGGAGACCGCTCTCAACAAGGGTACAACAGGGAGAACACTACCCATGAGGACATCCTCAGGGAGACCGCTCTCAAGGAGGACATTCTCAGGGAGGGTGCTCTATGACAGAATGCTCTCAACCAGGGTGTTACAGGGAGAACGCTCCCAGTGAGGGCCCTCTCAAGGAGAAAGCTCTTCAGAAGGCCACTCTAACGGAGGGCACTCTCAATGAGAATGCTCTCAAGGAGGGTGCCCCTGGTGAGACTGATCTCAAGAAGGGTGCTCTCCAAGAGAACGCTCTCAACAAGTATGCTCTTAAGGAGAACACTCTCAGGTGTGCAATGCAAGGTGCTCTCAAGGAGGTCGCTCTCAGGGAGGGCATCCTTCGAAAAGGAGCTCTCAACAAAGGTGCTCTCCAGGAGAACAATGCCACGTGCTAGCCCAAGGCACTCTCAAGGAGGACGCTCTCCAAAAGGCTGCTCTCACCGAGAACATTCTTTAGGAGACGCTCTCGACCAAGCGTTGGCTGAATGGAGCTTCGTGACCAAATTTATAAGGGCGCGGGACAGTGTGGCTAAAACTGGCCCAATCAACATATATAGGAAGAGATAGTGTTCTCCCCAGGAGCGCACTCTCAAGGAGGGTGCTCTCTAGGAGAGCGTTCTCATGGAGGGCGCTCCCACTGAGAGTGTGCTCAAGGAGGGTGCTCTCATGAAGAACGCTCTCAAGGAGGGCATTCTCACGGAGAATGCTTTCAGGGAGGCCACTCCCAGAAATAGCGCTCTACAACAAAATGCTCTCAACGAGGGCTCTCTCATTGAGAACGCTCTCAAATGCGCAATGCAAGAAAGGATCTCTGATGGAGGACACTCCTTGAGAGAACACCATCACGTGTGCAGCAAGAAGCACTCCCACAGAGAGTGCTCTCGCAAGCGCTGCATGAGGTGCTCTCATGAGAGCGCGCTCTTGCCAACGCAGCTATGCGAGGCACTCTCGTGAGAGCACTCTCACAAGAGCATCGTGCGATGCTCCCAGGAAGAACGCTACCTCTCCCTATATATGTTGATTGGGCCAATTTTAGCCATACCATCCTGCACCCTTATAAATCTGATCATGAACACCGCGTTCTCAAAAAGAGCATTCTCAGAGAGAGAGAGCACCAAGTAAGGGCACCCTCAAGGAAAATGCTCTCATAGAGAGAGCTCTCGGGGAGGGCACTCTCAGCGAGAATGCTCTAACAAAGGCAGCTCTCCATGAGAATGCTCTCAACGAGCATGCTCTCGAGGAGAACATTCTCACATGCGTAATGCAAGGCACTCTCAAAGAGGGTGCACTCAGTGAGAACGCTCTCAGGAACACCCCTATAACAGTGGGTGCTCTTTGAGAGAACGCTTTCAATGAGGGCGCTCTCAAGGAGAACACTCTCATGAGCATAGCACAAGGCACTCTTAGGGAGTGTGATCTCAAGGAGAATGCTCTCAGGGAGGGTGCGCTCCGAGAGAACGCTCTCAACGAGGGCACTCTCCAAGAGACCACTCTCATGTGCATAGTGCAAGGTGTACTCAGGGAGAACGCTCCCACAGAGGGAGCTCTCTCAGGAGAATGCTCCCATGGAGGGAGCTATCTCAGGAGAATGCTCTCAGGGAGCATGCTCTCGAGGAGGGATTCCTCATGTGTGTAACACAAGGTGCTCTCAGAGAGGGTGCACTCAGTGAGAATGCTCTCAGGAACACCACTCTCACGGAGGGCATCCTCACGTGCGTAACACAAGGTGCTCTTCGAGAGGGTGCACTCAGCGAGAACGCTCTCAACAAGGACGCTCTCAAGGAGACCATTCTCAAGGAGGGCACTTTCAAGGAGAACGCTCTCATGGAGCACGCTCTCGAGGAGGGTGTCCTCATGTGCGTAATGCAAGGCGCTCTCAGAGAGGGTGCACTCAGCGAGAACGCTCTCAGGAACACCGCTCTCACGGAGGGTATCCTCACGTGCGTAATGCAAGGTGCTCTCAGAGAGGGTGCACTCAGCGAGAACACTCTCAACAAGGGCACTCTCGAGGAGACCTTTCCCAAGGAGGGCACTCTCCAAGAGAATGCTCTCAATGAGGATGCTTTCGAGGAGAAAGCTCTCACGTGCGTAGCACAAGGCACTCTCAGGGAGGGCGCTCCCAAGGGTAACGCTCTCATGTGCGTAGCGTAAGGTGCTCTCAAGGAGAATGTTGTCAGTGAGAACACTCTATAGGAGAGGGTTATCATGGAGGGCACTCCCATAGAGAGCGCGCTCATGTTGAGCATGCTTAGGGAGGGCACTCCCACGGAGAACACTCTCAAGGAGGGCATTCTCGAGAAGAATGCTTTCAGGGAGGCCACTCCCAGGAAGAGCGCTCTCCAACGGAATGCTCTCAATGAGGCCTCTCTCATTGAAAATGCTCTCAAATGCGCAAGACAAGGCTCTCTCAGGGAGTACACTCTAAGAGAGAACACCATCACGTTGCGTAGCAAGAGGCACTCCCACGGAGAGTGCTCTCACAAGCACTACATGAGACGCTCTTGTGAGAGCACACTTGCCAGCACAGCTATCTGAGGTGCTCTCGTGAGAGCGCTCTTGCGAGAGCACCGTGCGATGCTCCCAGGAAGAATGCTACCTCTTCCCATATATGTTGATTGGGCTAGTTTCATCCATACCATCTTGCACCCTTATAAATTTGGTCACGAAGCTCTGTTGGGCCAACCCTTGTTCTCAGGGAGGGCACTCCTAGGAAGGGCATGCTCCGAGAGAATGCTCTCACATGTGTAGCGCAAGGCACTATCAAGGAGAACACTCTGAGGGAGGCCACTCTTAGGGAGAGTGCTCTCCGAGAGGGTGCTCGCAAGGAGAACACTCTCACGTGCGTACTGGGAAGGCACTCTCAAGGAGAACGCTCTCTGGGAGAACGCTCTCAGGGAGGGTGTCCATTTGGCCAGCACTTGGACTCATGAGAGCACTCCTGCCAGCACAGCTATGCGAGGTGTTCCCATGGAGAGCACTCTCACGAGAGCACCGTGTGATGCTCCCAGGGAGAACACTACCTCTCCCCATATATGCTGATTGGGCCAGTTTCAGCCGTACCATCTTGCACCCTTATAAATTTGGTCACGAGGGACCGTTGGGCTACCACTTGGTCACGAGGGACCATTTGGCGAACACTTGGTCACGAGGGACCGTTGGGCCAACCCTTGGTCATGAGGGACTGTTTGGCGAATAGTTGGTCACGAGGGACCATTTGGCGAACACTTGGTCATGAGGGACCGTTGGGCCAACCCTTGGTCACGAGGGACCGTTTGGCGAACACTTGGTCACGAGGGACCGTTGGGCCAACACTTGGTCACGAGGGACCATTGGGCCAACCCTTCAAAACGAGGGACTGTTGGGCCAACCAGTGGTCACGATTGTCTATTGGGCCAACCCCTGGTCACGAGGGACTGTTGGTTCAACACTTGGTCACGAGGGACCATTTGGCCAACACTTGGTTATGAGGCTCCATTGGGCCATCACTTGGTCACGTGAAAGTGCTCGTGCTAGCGCAGCTATGCAAGGTGCTCCTAGGGGGAATGCTACCTCTCCCCATATATGCTGATTGGGCCAGTTTCAGTCGTACCATCCTGCACCCTTGTAAATTTGATCACGAGGGACTGTTGGGCTACCATTTGGTCATGAGGAACCGTTTGGCAAACACTTGGTCACGAGGGACCATTGGGGCAACCCTTGGTCACGAGGGACTGTTTGGCGAACAGTTGGTCACGAGGGACCATTTGGCAAACACTTGGTCACGAGGGATCATTGGTCCAACCCTTGGTCACGAGGGACCGTTTGGCCAATACTTGGTTACGAGGGTCCGTTGGGCCATCACTTGGTCACGTGAAAGTGCTCGTGCTAGCGCAGCTATGCAAGGTGCTCCTAGGGGGAATGCTACCTCTCCCCATATATGCAGATTGGGCCAGTTTCAGTCGTACCATCCTGCGCCCTTGTAAATTTGATCACGAGGGACTGTTGGGCTACCATTTGGTCATGAGGAACCGTTTGGCAAACACTTGGTCACGATGGACCATTGGGGCAACCCTTGGTCACGAGGGACCATTGGGCAACCCTTGGTCACGAGGGACCGTTTGATGAACACTTGGTCACGAGGGACCGTTGGGTGAACAGGTGGTCAGGAGGGACTGTTTGGCGAACACTTGGTCATGAGGGACTATGTGGTGAACACTTGGTCACGATGGACTGTTGGGCCAACCCTTGGCCACGAGGGACCGTTGGGCCAACCCATGGTCACGATTGTCTGTTGGGCCAACCCCTGGTCATGAGGGACCATTGGTTCAACAGTTGGTCACGAGGGACCGTTCGGAAAACACTTCATCATGAGGGACCATTAGGCCAACCCTTGGTCACGAGCGTCCGTTGCGCCAACACTTGGTCACGAGGGACCACTGGGCCAACCCTTGGTCACGAGGGACCATTGGGCAACCCTTGGTCACGAGGGACCATTGGGGCAACCCTTGGTCACGAGGGACTGTTTGGCGAACAGTTGGTCACGAGGGACCATTTGGCAAACACTTGGTCACGAGGGACCGTTTGGTGAACAGTTGGTCACGAGGGACCGTTTGGCAAACACTTGGTCACGATGGACCATTGGGGCAACCCTTGGTCACGAGGGACCGTTTGGACAACAGTTGGTCACGAGGGACCATTTGGCGAACACTTGGTTACAAGGGACCGTTGGGCCAACCCTTGGTCACGAGGGACCGTTTGGTGAACAGTTGGTCATGAGGGACTGTTTGGCGAATAGTTGGTCACGAGGGACCATTTGGCCAACACTTGGTTATGAGGCTCCATTGGGCCATCACTTGGTCACGTGAAAGTGCTCGTGCTAGCGCAGCTATGCAAGGTGCTCCTAGGGGGAATGCTACCTCTCCCCATATATGCTGATTGGGTCAGTTTCAGTCGTACCATCCTGCACCCTTGTAAATTTGATCACGAGGGACTGTTGGGCTACCATTTGGTCATGAGGAACCGTTTGGCAAACACTTGGTCACGAGGGACCGTTGGGCCAACCCATGGTCACGATTGTCTGTTGGGCCAACCCCTGGTCATGAGGGACCATTGGTTCAACAGTTGGTCACGAGGGACCGTTTGGCCAACACTTGGTTACGAGGGTACGTTGGGCCATCACTTGGTCACGTGAAAGTGCTCGTGCTAGCGCAGCTATGCAAGGTGCTCCTAGGGGGAATGTTACCTCTCCCCATATATGCTGATTGGGTCAGTTTCAGTCGTACCATCCTGCACCCTTGTAAATTTGATCACGAGGGACTGTTGGGCTGCCATTTGGTCATGAGGAACCGTTTGGCCAACACTTGGTCACGAGGGACCACTGGGCCAACCCTTGGTCACGAGGGACCATTGGGCAACCCTTGGTCACGAGGGACCGTTTGGTGAACAGTTGGTCATGAGGGACTGTGTGGCGAACACTTGGTCACGAGGGACCGTTAGGGCAACCCTTGGTCACGAGGGACTATTTGGCGAACACTTGGTCATGAGGGACCATTGGGCCAACCCTTGGTCAGGAGGGACCGTTTGGCGAACAGTTGGTCACGAGGGATCATTTGATGAACACTTGGTCACGAGGGACCGTTGGGCCAACCCTTGGTCACGAGGGACCGTTTGGCGAACACTTGGTCATGAGGGACCATTGGGCCAACCCTTGGTCACGAGGGACCATTTGGTAAATAGTTGGTCATGAGGGACCGTTCGGAAAACACTTCATCATGAGGGACCATTAGGCCAACCCTTGGTCACGAGCGTCCGTTGCGCCAACACTTGGTCACGAGGGACCGTTGGGCCAACACTTGGTCACGAGGGACCATTTGGCGAACACTTGGTCATGAGGGACCATTGGGGCAACCCTTGGTCACGAGGGACTATTTGGCGAACACTTGGTCATGAGGGACTGTGTGGTGAACACTTGGTCATGAGGGACCGTTGGGCCAACCCTTGGCCACGAGGGACCGTTGGGCCAACCCATGGTCACGATTGTCTGTTGGGCCAACCCCTGGTCATGAGGGACCATTGGTTCAACACTTGGTCACGAGGGACCGTTTGGCCAACACTTGGTAACGAGGGTCCGTTGGGCCATCACTTGGTCACGTGAAAGTGCTCGTGCCAGCACAGTTATGCAAGGTGCTCGCAGGGAGAACGCTACCTCTCCTCATATATGCTGATTGGGCCAGTTTCAGCCGTACCATCCTGCACTCTTATAAATTTGGTCATGAGGGACCTTTGGGCCAACACTTGGTCACGAGGGACCATTTGGCGAACACTTGGTTACAAGGGACCGTTGGGCCAACCCTTGGTCACGAGGGACCGTTTGGTGAACAGTTGGTCATGAGGGACTGTTTGGCGAACACTTGGTCACGAGGGACCATTGGGCCAACCCTTGGTCACGAATGACCGTTTGGCGAACAGTTGGTCACGAGGGACCGTTTGGCAAACACTTGGTCACGAGGGACTGTTGGGCCAACCCTTGGTCAGGAGGGACCATTTGGCAAACACTTGGTCATGAGGGACCATTGGGGCAACCCTTGGTCACGAGGGACTGTTTGGCGAACACTTGGTCATGAGGGACTATGTGGTGAACACTTGGTCACGAGGGACTGTTGGGCCAACCCTTGGTCAGGAGGGACCATTTGGCAAACACTTGGTCACGAGGGACTGTTGGGCCAACCCTTGGCCACGAGGGGCCGTTGGGCCAACCCGTGGTCACGATTGTCTATTGGGCCAACCCCTGGTCATGAGGGACTGTTGGTTCAACACTTGGTCACGAGGGACCGTTTGGCCAACACTTGGTTACGAGGGTCCGTTGGGCCATCACTTGGTCACGTGAAAGTGCTCGTGCCAACACAGTTATGCAAGGTGCTCGCAGGGAGAATGCTACCTCTCCCCATATATGCTGATTGGGCCAGTTTCAGCCGTACCATCCTGCACTCTTATAAATTTGGTCATGAGGGACCTTTGGGCCAACACTTGGTCACGAGGGACCGTTTGGCGAACACTTGGTCACGAGGGACCGTTGGGCCAACCCTTGGTCACGAGGGACTGTTTGGCGAACAGTTGGTCACGAGGGACCATTTGGCGAACACTTGGTCACGAGGGACCATTGGGCCAACCCTTGGTCACGAATCACCGTTTGGCAAATAGTTGGTCACGAGGGACCGTTTCGCAAACACTTGGTCACGAGGGACGGTTGGGCCAACCCTTGGTCAGGAGGGACCGTTTGGCAAACACTTGGTCACGAGCGACCGTTGGGCCAACCCTTGGTCAGGAGGGACCGTTTGGTGAACAGTTGGTCACGAGGGACCATTTGGTGAACACTTCGTCACGAGGGACCATTAGGTCAGCCCTTGGTCACGAGCGTCCGTTGCACCAACACTTGGTCACGAGGGACCGTTGGGCCAACACTTGGTCATGAGGGACCATTTGGCAAACACTTGGTCACGAGGGACCGTTAGGGCAACCCTTGGTCACGAGGGACCATTTGGCGAACACTTGGTCACGAGGGACTGTTTGGCAAACACTTGGTCACGAGGGACTATTTGGCGAACACTTGGTCACGAGGGACCGTTGGACCAACCCTTGGCCACGAGGGACCGTTGGGCCAACCCGTGGTCATGATTGTCTGTTGGGCCAACCCCTGGTCACGAGGGACCGTTGGTTCAACACTTGGTCATGAGGGACCATTTGGAGAATACTTCGTTACGAGGGTGCGTTGGGACATCACTTGGTTACGTGAAAGTGCTCGTGCCAGCGCAGCTATGTAAGGTGCTCCCAGGGAGAATGCTACCTCTCCCCATATATGCTGATTGGGCCAATTTCAGCCGTACCATCCTGCACCCTTATAAATTTGATCACGAGGGACCGTTGGGCTACCACTTGGTCACGAGGGACCGTTTGGCGAACACTTGGTCACGAGGGACCATTTGGCAAACACTTGGTCACGAGGGACTGTTGGGCCAACCCTTGGTCACGAGCGACGGTTGGGTCGACAGTTGGTCACAAGGGACGGTTGGGCCAACCCTTGGTCACGAGGGACCGTTGGTTCAACACTTGGTCACGAGGGACTGTTTGGCCAACACTTATTCACGTGAAAGTGCTCATGCCTAGGGAGAACGCTACCTCTCCCCATATATGCTGATTGGGCCAGTTTCAGCCATACCGTCCTGCACCCTTATAAACTTCATCACAAGGGACCGATGGGTCAACACTTGGTCACGAGGGACCATTTGGCGAATACTTTGTCATGAGGGACCGTTGGGCCAACCCTTGGTCACGAGGAACCGTTAGGCCAACCCTTGGTCACGAGAAAGTGCTCGTGCCAGCGCAGCTATGTAAGGTGCTCCCAGGGAGAACGCTACCTCTTCCCATATATGTTGATTAGGCTAGTTTCAGCCGTACCATCCTGCAGCCTTATAAATTTGGTCACGAGGGACCGTTGGGCTACCACTTGGTCACGAGGGATTTTTTCGAGAACACTTGGTCATGAAGGACCGTTGGGGGAACCCTTGGTCACGAGGGACTATTTGGCAAACAGTTTGTCACGAGGGACCATTTGGCGAACACTTGGTCACGAGGGACTATTGGGCCAAGACTTGGTCACGAGGGACCATTTCGCGAACACTTGGTCACGAGGGACCGTTGGGGAAACCCTTGGTCATGAGGGACCTTTTGGCTAACACTTGGTTACGAGGGACCGTTGGGCCAACCCTTGGCCACGAGGGATTGTTGGGCCAACCCTTGGTCACGATTGTCTGTTGGACCAACACTTGGTCATGAGGGACCGTTGGTTCAAGACTTGGTCACGAGGGACCGTTTGGCCAACGCTTGGTTACAAGGGTCTCTTGGGCCATCACTTGGTCACATGAAAGTGCTCGTGCTAGTGCAGCTATGCAAGGTGCTCCCAGGGAGAATGCTACCTCTCCCCATATATGCTGATTGGGCCAGTTTCAGCCGTACCATCCTGCACCCTTATACATTTGGTCACGAGGGACAGTTGGGCCAACCCTTGGTCACGAGGGACCGTTTGGCGAACAGTTTTTCATGAGGGACCGTTTGGCGAATAGTTTTTCACAAGGGACCGTTTGGCCAACCCTTGGTCACGAGGGACCGTTTGGCGAACACTTGGTCACGAGGGACCGTTGGGCCAACCCTTGGTCACGAGGGAACGTTTGGCGACCAGTTGGTCACGAGGGACCGTTTGGCGAACTCTTGGTCATGAGGGACCATTAGGCCAACCCTTGGTCATGCGGGACCGTTTGGCGAACACTTGGTCACGAGGGACCGTTTGGCGAACAGTTGGTCACGAGGGAGCGTTTGGCGAACACTTCGTCACGAGGGACCGTTAGGCCAACCCTTGGTCACGAGCGTCCGTTGCACCAACACTTGATCACGAGGGACCATTGGGCCAACACTTGGTCACGAGGGACCGTTTGGCGAACACTTGGTCACAAGGGACTGTTGGGGCAACCCTTGGTCACGATGGACCGATTGGCGAACAATTGGTCACCAGGGACAATTTGGCGAACACTTGGTCACGAGGGACCGTTGGGTCAACCCTTGGCCATGAGGGACCATTGGGCCAACCCGTGGTCATGATTGTCTGTTGGGCCAACCCCTAGTCATGAGGAACCATTGGTTCAACACATGGTCACGAGGGACTGTTTGGCCAACACTTGGTTACGAGGGTCTGTTGGGCCATCAGTTGGTCACATGAAAGTGCTTGTGCCAGCGTAGCTATGCAAGGTGCTCCCAGGGAGAATGCTACCTCTCCACATATATGCTGATTGGGCCAGTTTCAGCCGTACCATCCTACACCCTTATAAATTTGTTCATGAGGGACCGTTGGGCTACCAAGTGGTCACGAGGGACCGTTTGGTGAACACCTGGTCACGAGGGACCATTGGGGTAACCCTTGGTCACGAGTGATCGTTTGGCAAACACTTGGTCACGAGGGACCGTTTGGCGAACACTTGGTCACGAGGGACCGTTGGGCCAACCCTTGGTCACGAGTGTCCGTTGCGCCAACACTTGGTCACACGGGATCGTTGGGCCAACACTTGGTCACGAGGGACCGTTTGGCGAAAACTTGGTCACCAGGGACCGTTTCACGAACACTTGGTCAAGAGGGACCGTTGGGACAACCCTTGGTCACGAGGGACCGTTTGGCGAACACTTGGTCATGAGGGACTGTTTGGCGAACACTTGGTCACGAGTGACCGTTGGGCCAACCCCTGGTCACAAGGGATCGTTGGTTTAACACTTGGTCCCAAGGGACCGTTTGGCCAACAATTGGTCATGAGGGACCGTTGGGCCAACCCCTGGTCACGAGGGACCGTTGGTTCAAGACTTCGTCACGAGGGACCGTTTGGCCAACACTTGGTTACAAGGGTCCATTGGGCCATCACTTGGTCACGTCAAAGTGCTCGTGCTAGCGCAACTATGCAAGGTGCTCCCAGGTAGAACGCTACCTCTCCTCATATATGCTGATTGGGCCAGTTTAAGCTGTACCATCATGCACCCTTATAAATTTGGTCACGAGGGACCGTTGGGCTACCACTTGGTCATGAGGGACCATTTGGCGAACACTTGGTCACGAGGGACCATTGGGGCAACCCTTGGTCACGAGGGACCGTTTGACGAATAGTTGGTCATGAGGGACCATTTGGCGAACACTTGGTCACGAGTTTCCGTTGGGCCAACCCTTGGTCACAAGCATCCATTGCGCCAACACTTGGTCACGAGGGACCGTTGCGCCAACCCTTGGTCACGAGGGACCGTTTAGCGAACACTTGGTCACGAGGGACCATTGGGCCAACCCTTGGTCACGAGGGAGCGTTTGGTGAACACTTGGTCATGAGGGACCGTTGGGCCAACCCCTGGTCACGAGGGACCATTGGTTCAAGACTTGGTCACGAGGGACCGTTGGGGCAACCACTGGTCACGAGGGACCATTTGGTGAAAACTTGGTCACGAGGGACCGTTGCACCAACCCTTGGTCACGAGGGACCGTTTGACGAATAGTTGGTCAGGAGGGACCATTTGGCGAACACTTGCTCACGAGTTTCCGTTGGGCCAACCCTTGGTCACGAGGGACCGTTTGGCCAACCCTTGGTTACGAGGGTCCAGTAGGCCATCACTTGGTCCCATGAAAGTGCTCGTGCCAACACAGCTATGCAAGGTACTCCCAGGGAGAACACTACCTCTCCCCATATATGCTGATTGGGCCAGTTTCAGCTGTACTATCCTGCGCCCTTATAAATTTTATCATGAGGGACCGTTTGGCGAACACTTGGTCACGAGGGACCGTTGGGGCAACCCCTGGTCACGAGGGACCATTTGGTGAAAACTTGGTCACGAGGGACCGTTTGGCAAAAACTTGGTCACGAGGGACCGTTGGTTCAAGACTTGGTCATGAGGGACCATTTGGCCAACGCTTGGTTACAAGGGTCTCTTTGGCCATCACTTGGTCACATGAAAGTGCTCGTGCCAACGTAGCTATGCAAGGTGCTCCCAGGGAGAACGCTACCTCTCCCCATATATGCTGATTGGGCCAGTTTCAGCCGTACCATCCTGCACCCTTATAAATTTGGTCACGAGGGACCGTTGGGCCAACCCTTGGTCACGAGGGACCATTTGGAGAACAGTTTTTCACGAGGGACCATTGGGCCAACCCTTGGTCATGAGGGACCGTTTGGCGAACACTTGGTCACGAGGGACCATTGGGCCAACCCTTGGTCACGAGGGACCGTTTGGCGACCAGTTGGTCACGAGGGACCGTTTGGCAAACACTTGGTCACGAGGGACCGTTGGGCCAACCCTTGGTCACGAGGGACCGTTTAGCGAACACTTGGTCACGAGGGACCGTTTGGCGAACAGTTGGTCATGAGGGACCATTTGGCGAACACTTCATGATGAGGGACTGTTAGGCCAACCCTTGGTCACGAGCATCCGTTGCGCCAACACTTGGTCACAAGGGACCATTGGGCCAACACTTGGTCACAAGGGACCGTTTGGCGAACACTTGGTCACGAGGGACAGTTTGGTGAACACTTGGTCATGAGGGACCGTTGGGTCAACCCTTGGCCACGAGGGACCGTTGGGCCAACCCGTGGTCACGATTGTCTGTTGGGCCAACCCCTAGCCACGAGGGACCGTTGGTTCAACACATGGTCACGAGGGACTGTTTGGCCAACACTTGGTTATGAGGGTCTATTGGGCCATCACTTGGTCATGTGAAAGTGCTCGTGCCAGAGCAGCTATGCAAGGTGCTCCCAAGGAGAATGCTACCTCTCCCCATATATGCTGATTGGGCCAGTTTCATCCGTACCATCCTACACCCTTATAAATTTGGTCACGAGGGACCATTGGGCTACCAAGTGGTCACGAGGGACCGTTTGGTGAACACTTGGTCACGAGGGACCGTTGGGGTAACCCTTGGACACGAGTGACTGTTTGGCGAACACTTGGTCACGAGGGACCGTTTGGCGAACACTTGGTCACGAGGGACCGTTGGGCCAACCCTTGGTCACGAGTGTCCATTGCGCCAACACTTGGTCACGTGGGATCGTTGGGCCAACACTTGGTCACGAGGGACCATTTGGTGAAGTCTTGGTCACAAGGGACTATTTCGCAAACACTTGGTCACGAGGGACCGTTTGGCGAATAGTTAGTCATGAGGGACCATTTGGCGAACACTTGGTCATGAGTTTCCATTGGACCAACCCTTGGTCACGAGCATCCGTTGCGCCAACACTTGGTCACGAGGGACCGTTGGGCCAACCCTTGGTCACGAGGGACCGTTTGGTGAACACTTGGTCACGAGGGACCGTTGTGGCAACCCTTGGTCATGAGGGACCATTTGGTGAACACTTGGTCACGAGAGACTATTTGGCAAACACTTGTTCACGAGGGACCGTTTGGAAAAAACTTGGTCACGAGGGACCGTTCGTTCAAGACTTGGTCACGAGGGACCGTTTGGCCAACGATTGGTTACAAGGGTCTCTTTGGCCATCACTTGGTCACATGAAAGTGCTCATGCTAGCGTAGCTATGTAAGGTGCTCCCAGGGAGAACGCTACCTCTCCCCATATATGCTGATTGGGCCAGTTTCAGCCGTACCATCCTGCACCCTTATAAATTTGGTCACGAGGGACTGTTGGGCCAACCCTTGGTCACGAGGGACCATTTGGAGAATAGTTTGTCACGAGGGACCATTAGGCCAACCCTTGGTCACGAGGGACCGTTTGGCGAACACTTGGTCACGAGGGACCGTTGGGCCAACCCTTGGTCACAAGGGACCGTTTGGCGACCAGTTGGTCATGAGGGACCGTTTGGCGAACACTTGGTCACGAGGGACCGTTGGGCCAACCCTTGGTCACGAGGGACCGTTTAGCGAACACTTGGTCACGAGGGACCGTTTGGCAAATAGTTGGTCACGAGGGACCATTTGGCGAACACTTCGTCATGAGGGACCATTAGGCAAACCCTTGGTCACGAGCATCCATTGCGCCAACACTTGGTCACGAGGGACCGTTGGGCCAACACTTGGTCACAAGGGACTATTTGGTGAACACTTGGTCACGAGGGACCGTTGGGGCAACCCTTGGTCACGATGGACCGTTTGGCGAACACTTGGTCACGAGGGACAGTTTGGCGAACACTTGGTCATGAGGGACCATTGGGTCAACCCTTGGCCACGAGGGACCGTTGGGCCAACCCGTGGTCACGATTGTCTATTGGGCCAACCCCTGGTCACGAGGGACCGTTGGTTCAACACATGGTCACGAGGGACCGTTTGGCCAACACTTGGTTATGAGGGTCTGTTGGGCCATCACTTGGTCACGTGAAAGTGATCCTTGACAATAGCCATTATTTAGCAGACTTGGATTCAAGGCATGAGATGTGCGTCTTTTAGCAGAACAAGACTCTTGTTTAGTGTTTAAGAGGACTTGTTGACCATGTGATGGTGGGTTACGGTCTCTGGGGGAAAAGGCTCTTTGTTTGGTGTTAAAGAAAACCTGTTGGTGAAGAGCCAAAGCTACGCAATGAGATGTTACTTGAGCTTTTGAGACATGAGTGCTTGTTTCCGAGACAACTGCCTTCCCGCCTAGGGCTTATGGGAAGTGCCAAGGGTCTTGTGATTCATTTTGCTCTTTGTTCTTTTCCTTTTTTTTTTGCTCTTTTTTGTTTTTTTTTGGAAAGAGCTTTCTTTCAATTTTACACTCATGCTCATGTGCCATATTGTGTGTTGCAGTTGCTTGAGAGTGTCGCAGCATGTAACAGTAGGCTCAAAGTTTTGGGGTGTACTGGGAACTGTAACTGGGTAGGAAAGGGAATAAGAGTGTTGGGGGAATGGAGAATGTATTGGGAATGGGAAATGTACTTTTGAACAAATTGATTAACCTACTTACGTGCATCAGAAACAATGTGGCACCTTGTCGCCGTGATGAAGTGTATCGATGTACGAGCACCACTGGGTGTCATCCTGCAAACACAACTTGAAGAAGACAAGAAAACCACAAGTGAATGAGTTAGCGAACACTTCAGACATGAATGTGACTGATGCAAATGGAGGCCCCATGTGAAATTTAAGGCAAACAGAATAAGTAGCAATAGTGTTGTGGGAGCCAGTGTGATGAATGATGCAGTAGGCGTTGATGTAGAAATGTCATGAATTACGGTCGCAGATGAATGTGCCAGAAATGATCTTGCCAGTTTATAGTCTTAGCGGACTGTCATGGGTTAGTTTTACATCATAACCCATTGGACGTTGCCAGTTTATCGTCGTAGCGGATGGTACGATGCTAGTTTATAGTCGTGGTAGACTACGAAGAGGCAAACTAGTTTATAGTCTTAGCGGACTCTGATGAATGAGATTGTGGCAGTTTAATGTCATATCGGATGGGTGCTTTGTGGTGTCGGTTTATCGTCATGACACCAGGACATTCTATGGTATCAGTTTTAAGTCATGATGCCAGGACTGTTCTATGGTATTAGTTTTACGTCATAATCTAGGACTATGGCGGGTGGATGCATGCATGTGTGTCCGTACGATCCTGTAAACAAAAGCAACTGGAGAAAAAAATGTTAAATAGCCACTGCAGAAAACATGAATTGAAATGCACAAGTGAATAGAAAATAAAGTGAAAAGGTGGTAGTTTAAGGCCTTTTCGGGCCATGGTTTAGTTTAAGGCCTTTTCGGGCCATATGCAAGCGCGTAAGCTAGTATAATGCAAACTAAGGTGACGTATACACAACGAACATAGGTGAAGAGTGGGCGGTGGTTAGATGTGTCTTTGGCCGCAGGGGAGTCTTGATTATGCGGTTGTTTCTTAGTCAGGCATGGTCTAGGAGGCATGCTAGTTTGCTCTGGGAGGCTTTCAGTTTTTACCCCTCATTCAGATTTTTTAGCTCTAGGTGTTGTGTTTGTTCTTGTGGGTGTTGCTTCAAGAGGCTCCTCTTTCAAGACCTGTGACATGTCTATGTTGTGGTCAGCTTGAAAAGGAGCGTTTTTGCCATGTATAATGACTTGTCCACCTTCATATGGAAGGCAGATTTCCTGATGTATCGGTGAGGAAACGGCTTGTTGTTGTGCTAGCCAAGGTCTACCAAGAATCATGTTGAAACTAGGCATCTCTTCTATGACAGTGAACTCCGCGCTGGTGGGGAATTGTTCACCTGCCACAAAGGCTAAGTTGATTTTGCCCTTGACGGTGACACATGATCCATTGAAAGATTTTAAACACATGGTCTTTGTTGGCCTGATCTCATCGGCCATGCCTAGTTTGTCGATGACGGAGTATAGAACTACGTTTGTTGCCGCACCATCATCAATGTGCACTCTGTGAATGGTACATTGCCCAACACGTACACTAATCGATAATGGAGCTGTTGTGACCTCCCCTCGTTTGGGGTTGACTTTGACTGCATCATCACGGAAGGCTAAGGTGTTGGAACCCGATTCTTGTGGTGTGTGTTGTGAAATCACTGCACGGATGGATTCTATGTTAGCAGGGATGTCCTTTGTAATGGGAATGGATGCTAACATTTGTGCTAAGGCTTCACGATGAGCCGATGAAGCCATGACCAAATCGTACAAGCTCATGGTTGTGTTCTTTTGTTTGAGCGTTTGTTTCACCTGGGCCAGTGTAGCTATAAAGTCCATGTTATCTGTCATTGTGTTGGTTGCCTCTGTGTGGGTTGAGGGCTTAGGACTGGTTTGTTTGGGATTAGGGGCAGGGCCCCCAGTGTTTAGTTGTTGTATACTAGGTGTGTCCTTTGTTTCAGCTGCGGGTATTATTCGTTGCTCGTTTGTCCTCTTCTGCTGCCATTTGGTAGGCTTATCTATGTTGTTGTCAAGGTTGACTCTTGAGGGAGGATAGATTGAGACGTTTCCTATGGTTGGGCTCTGGGTAGGTGAGGGGCCATTGCGCGGTGGCACTTTTATGACAAATGGCAGTTTAGGAGGTGTTGTTGTTGTTGTTTGACTAGCCTGTTGTGGCACCTTGATAACGAAAGGTTTCTTAGCTGTTGTCGTTGGTGCGTCGTGCCAGTTTAATGTCTTAGCGGACGACTGTGGTGGTACTTTGACCACAAAGGGTGTTTTCGGTGCTCGGGATTACATTGAATCTTGCCAGTTTAACGTCTTAGCAGACGTGTGATGTGGTGGTACTTTGACCACGAAAGGTGTTGTTGGTGCTCGAGGTGGCACCTTGATGACGATGGGAGGCCCCTTACTCATGGAGGTGGAGGGGATTGTTGCCTTGCTAGGAGGCACACGGATCACAAAAGGTTGCTACATAGGTTTAGGCTTACTATCTATGCCAATGGAGTTTATGACATAGGAGGCATCATCTGTGCTCGGTTGATTCAGGGTGTTTAGTTGGCCCTGTTCTATCATTGCTTGTAGATCATCCTTTAACACACGACAGGTGTTGGTATTGTGACCAGACATCTGGTGGTAATGACAGAATTGGTCTAGCTTGAAGTGTCATGGAACCGGGGGCTCGTTTGGTGCTGCTAAGGTGGGATTCCTTAGTAGCTCGCAGTACCTATCGTGTCGGCGGCGAGCATTCTCTGCTACCTGTTTGTATTGGATTTGCCCAGTTCTAAGGAGTTTCTCTAGTAGTTCCGAAGGTCACGCAGGTAGTGATGTGTACTTAGAGCGATCCTTGCGTTGAAAATTGGACCTAAAGGTGGCCCCTGTTGTTGTAGGTAGGTTGGTACTAGTGTTAGTTGTTTTTGTGCTTGCGGCCACAGTTTCCATTGTTGTCTGTTATTTGGCAACATGTTGGTTCTTGTAAGCCACATAGGCGGGATCATTGCTGGTTTGCGCAGCTTGTTCAATGTCCTTGATCTGTGTGAATGCTTGGCTTAATGTGTGAGCGCTTAGGTAGTACAGTTTTGACTTAATGAAGTCATTCACGGCTCCCTTCAGAATTGTAAGCTTATACTTTTCAGGGATGGGCTCATGAAGTTCGTTAAGGGCTGCACTCCATCGTTGGATGAATTTTTGCACAGGCTCAAGTGGTGCTTGTTTCACCTGTATCAGACTGTCTAGTGTGGCTTCAGGCTTGAGGTTGTACTTAAACTGGGTAACGAACTGATGTAACAGATCCTCCAGAGAGGATATGGAGTTACGAGACAGGGCTCGGTACCAGTCTAAGGCTACGCTTGTTAAGGACATAGCGAACACTCGCAAGATTGCGTGGGGCCAAGCTTGAAGCAATAGAGTTTCTGATCGAAATGTAACTAAGTGAGCATTTGGATCTCCCTCCCCATTGTACTTGGTTAACTGGGGTAATGCGATTCCCTTGGGTAAAGCTAATGGTGTCACTGAAGAGCTAATTGGATCGTCGCGATAGAAATCTAGTACTTTAACTTGTTCAGTGTTGTCAGCTTTGAGTTGCTTTACCTCATCTGCTAATTCTTGCATCATCTATTTTACTTCTACCCACTCTTGAGTGGTAGGTAGATTAGTTGGTTGGGGAGGTTGTTGGGTTGTCATTTGTTGCTGTGGAGCGATGTTCAGAGTTGCGGTTGTGGGGTGTGGCACGTTGAAGTGAGTGGGTTGTTGAACAAGGGGTATGGCCCCTTGCCTGGCCACAAACTGTGAAGTGACACCCTGGATGTGTGGGGCCGATGTAGTGAAATTGGCCCCATGCATTTGCACGTGCAGTATGTAATGGGTGGAGATGGGGGTGGGTAATCTCTGTTGGGGTACTGGTGCTTCTGTGCTCATTGACACTTGGTGAGTGGTTGTCTGTCCCATGTGAGGATGGAACAATGGGTTCACGTGAGTATGGGGACTGAGGGTGTGGTGTGAATCCTCAGGTTTAGAGTATGCTTCGAAGTTATCTTCGTCATGTCAGTTTTGGGGCTCCTCAATGGGTCATCGGGAGTTTTGGCTCCTTGCCAGAAGGAGTTGGGAGATGAGTTTATGCTGAGACTCAGAAAGGGGGATGATGTCATATACAGAGGGGACAAATTCGTGACCTCCCATGTATATGTGCTCGAAGTTTTGTTTTGCCTCATGTTCTATGGTGTCAAGAGGAAGGTTGGCCTGAATCTTCACACAGATGTAGTTATACTGTTCTTGTGTGGGGATTACGAAGGTGCATGAGTTAGAGGTCTGGGATGACTCCATGGTGATGTGTGATGAGGAAACGTATGAGTTGGTTAATAAGTGCCGAGTGTGTTTTGGGCTAAGTGTACAGCATGTCTAGCGTGTGAACACTGAAAATATCCGGCGTGTGGACACTGAAAATTTTTCTAAGTGTCCGGCGTGTGAACACTGAAAATTTTTCTAAGTGTCCGGCGTGTCAACACTGAAAATTTTTCTAAGTGTCCGGCGTGTGAACACTGAAAATTTTTCTAAGTGTCCGACGTGTGAACACTGAAAATTTTTCTAAGTGTCCGGCGTGTGAACGTACACGCTGGGGTTTCAGTTTGACAACGTAGATGCTGTAGTCTGTTAGTAGCGTACACACTGGGGTTTTAGTTTGACAACGTAGACACTGTAGTCTATTAGCAGCGTAGATGTTGGGGTTTCAGTTTGGCCCTCCTTCTAGCGCCAAAAACTATGCTGACCGAAATTGTCGGTGCAAGGCTGGAATGTTACGAGCACCGAAAGATCCACAGACAAGCATAGTTGACCCTGCCTCCTCTTGAGGGCAAGCTAGAATGGATGAAGGCAGAGTGCCTTGGATGGTCCGCACGCGGATCAAACAAGGACTTCCCCAACGTTTGCCGCTACAATACGTTGGGTTATATGTAAACGATGCATGTTAAATGTAAACCGTAAACAAGCGCGATAATGTAAATGAGCCTGTAAACGTAAACTGAAACACAAAGAAAACTACAATAAATCTGAGAAAAATGTAAACTATTTTGTATTAAGAATTGATTACAAAGTGCACCGGTCCAAACGCAGTTGTGGCTGAGCACAAGGTGGACGTAAAGCCCCGGTGGGTGCAGGGATGCGGCTGGTTGGCACGGTAGGCAGAGCGTAGACTGTGTACGACATATAGGGCTCTCCAGCGTAAGCGTAAGCGTACGAGGGTTTCTGGGCTTGCAGCGTAATTGCTCTGGGTCTGCTCTGGTGGATTTTTTCCATCCTCAAAAATGTGGAAAACTGGGCTTTTTATAGGGTTAGGGTTACCGAGAAAATCGGACTGGGAGACAGGTGGACGTGTACGCTGGGCATGTACGCTGGGCGTGTACGCTGGGCATATACGCTGGGCATGTACGCTAGGCGTGTATGCTGGGCGTATATGCTAGGCATGTACACTGGGCGTGTACGCTGGGCATGTATGCTGTGGATGCTGAGCGTAGAGGATGCTAGCGTAAGTGTACAACGTAAGCGTACAGGATGCCAGCGTAAGCCAAAAATGTACCCAGCGTATACACATGAAAATGCTTCATTTTAAGGTCAAAAATTGATTTTTGGGTGCCCAAGAGCTGCTGGAAACCTTGGGGAAGGTTTTGGGGTGTCTGGACACTCCACTTTAGCCTGTTTTGATGAGTTTTTGAGCCCTGAAAGTTGCTGTACGTCGGGCCTTACGCTGGGCATGTGTAGGCCGGCGTACAGGATGCATACTTAGTGAAAACCAAGTATTTTGAGCTCAAGATTTGCCAAGTTTGATGCTAGATGTCATCGTAGTCTTCTGTGGGTCCCAGGGAACTTTTACTTGCTTGCTTTGACTTCGTTTGATGTTATTTTTGAGGCTTTCAAGCTTGGTCATGCTGAGGATCAACATGACTTAGCTTAATTTCTGTCTTCAAGTGTTAACCAAACTTTTTGTGGTGTTTCAGGACCGTTTGGAAAAAACTTGGTCACGAGGGACCGTTGGGCCAACCCTTGGCCACGAGGGACCGTTGGGCCAACCCTTGGTCATGATTATCTGTTGGACCAACACTTGGTCACGAGGGAACGTTGGTTCAACACTTGGTCACGAGGGACCGTTTCGCCAAAACTTGGTTACGAGGGTCCGTTGGGCCATCACTTGGTCACCTGAAAGTGCTCGTGCCAGTACAGCTATGCGAGGTGCTCCCAGGGAGAATGCTACCTCTCCCCATATATGCTGATTGGGCCATTTTTAGCCGTACCATCCTGCACCCTTATAAATTTGGTCACGAGGGACCGTTGGGCTACCACTTGGTCACGAGGGACCGTTTGGCAAACACTTGGTCACGAGGAACCGTTTGGCAAACACTTGGTCACAAGGGACCGTTGGGCCAGCCCTTGGTCATGAGGGACCGTTGGGCCGACAGTTGGTCATAAGGGATGGTTGGGCCAACCCTTGGTCACAAGGGACCGTTGGTTCAACACTTGGTCACGAGGGACCGTTTGACCAACACTTATTCACGTGAAAGTGCTCGTGCCCAGGGAGAACACTACCTCTCCCCATATATGCTGATTGGGTCAGTTTCAGCCATACCGTCCTGCACCCTTATAAATTTCATCACGAGGGACCGTTGGGCCAACACTTGGTCACAAGGGACCGTTTGGCGAACACTTGGTCATGAGGGACCATTGGGCCAACCCTTGGTCATGAGGGACCGTTGGGCCAACCCTTGGCCACGAGGGACCATTGGGTGAACACTTGGTCACGAGGGACCGTTTGGCGAACAATTGGTCACGAGGGACCGTTTCGTGAACACTTGCTCACGAGGGACCGTTTCGTGAACACTTGCTCACGAGGGACCGTTGGGCCAACCCTTGGCGACGAGGAAGCGTTGGGCCGACAGTTGGTCATAAGGGACGGTTGGGCCAACTCTTGGTCACGAGGGACCGTTGGTTCAACACTTGGTCACGAGGGACTGTTTGGCCAACAGTTATTCATGTGAAAGTGCTCATTCCCAAGGAGAACGCTACCTCTCCCCATATATGCTGATTGGGCCAGTTACAGCTGTACCATCCTGCACCCTTATAAATTTCGTCACGAGGGACCGTTGGGCCAACACTTGGTCACGAGGGACTGTTGGGCCAACACTTGGTCATGAGGGACCGTTTGGCGAACACTTGGTCACGAGGGACCGTTGGGCCAACCCTTGGCCACGAGGGACCATTGGGCCAACCCCTGGTCACAAGGGATCATTGGTTCAACACTTGGTCACGAGGGACCGTTCGGCCAACACTTGGTCACGAGGGACCATTGGGCCAACCCCTGGTCACGAGGGACCATTGGTTCAAGACTTGGTCACGAGGGACCGTTTGGCGAACACTTGGTTATGAGGGTCCATTGGGCCATCACTTGGTCACGTGAAAGTGCTCGTGCCAGTGTAGCTATGCAAGGTGCTCCCAGGGAGAATGCTACCTCTCCTCATATATGCTAATTGGGCCTGTTTCAGTCGTACCATCCTGCACCCTTATAAATTTGGTCACGAGGGACCGTTGGGCTTCCACTTGGTCACGAGGGACCGTTTAGCGAACACTTGGTCATGAGGGACCATTGGGGCAACCCTTGGTCATGAGGGATCATTTGGCGAACAGTTGGTCATGAGGGACCGTTTGGCGAACACTTGGTCACGAGTTTCCGTTGGGCCAACCCTTGGTCACGAGTGTTCGTTGCGCCAACACTTGGTCACGAGAGACCGTTGGGCCAACCCTTGGCCATGAGGGACCATTTGGTGAACACTTGGTCATGAGGGACCATTGGGGAAACCCTTGGTCATGAGGGACCGTTTGGCAAACACTTGGTTACGAGGGACTATTTGGCGAACACTTGGTCATGAGGGACCATTGGGCCAACCGTTGGCCACAAGGGACCGTTGGGCCAACCCTTGCTCACAAGGGACCATTGGTTCAACACTTGGTCACGAGGGACCGTTTCACGAACACTTGGTCATTAGGGACCATTGGGCCAACCCTTGGTCATGAGGGACCATTGGTTCAAAACTTGGTCACGAGGGACCGTTTGGCCAACGCTTGGTTACGAGGGTCCGTTGCGCCATCACTTGGTCACATGAAAGTGCACGTGCCAACACAGCTATGCAAGGTGCTCCCAGGGAGAATGCTACCTCTCCCCATATATGCTGATTGGGCCAGTTTCAACCGTACTATCCTACACCCTTATAAATTTGATCACGAGGGACCGTTTGGCGAACACTTGGTCACAAGGGACCGTTGGGGCAACCCTTCGTCACGAGGGACCGTTGGTTCAACACTTGGTCACGAGGGACCGTTTGGCAAAAACTTGGTCACGAGGGACCGTTGGGCGAACCCTTGGCCATGAGGGACCATTGGGACAACCCTTGGTCATGATTGTCTATTGGACCAACACTTGGTCACGAGGGAACGTTGGTTCAACACTTGGTCACGAGGGACCGTTTTGCCAGAACTTGTTTACGAGGGTCCGTTGGGCCATCACTTGGTCACGTGAAAGTGCTCGTGCTAGCACAGCTATGCAAGGTGCTCCCAGGGAGAACGCTACCTCTCCCCATATATGCTGATTGGGTCTGTTTCAGCCGTACCATCCTGCACCCTTATAAATTTGGTCACGAGGGACTGTTGGGCTACCAGTTGGTCACGAGGGACCGTTTGGCGAACACTTGGTCACGAGGGACCATTTGTCAAACACTTGGTCACGAGGGAGCGTTTGGCAAACACTTGGTCACGATGGACCGTTGGGCCAACCCTTGGTCACGAGGGACCATTGGGCCGACATTTGGTCACAAGGGACGGTTGGGCCAACCCTTGGTCACGAGGGACCGTTGGTTCAACACTTGGTCACGAGGGACCGTTTGGCCAACACTTATTCACGTGAAAGTGGTCGTTCCCAAGGAGAACGCTACCTCTCCCCATATATGCTAATTGGGCCAGTTTTAGCCGTACTGTCTTGCACCCTTATAAATTTCGTCACGAGGGACCATTGGGCCAACACTCGGTCACGAGGGACCATTTGGCGAACACTTGGTTACGAGGGACCGTTGGGCCAACCCTTGGTCATGAGGGACCGTTGGGCCAACCCTTGGCCACGAGGGACCATTGGGCGAACACTTGGTCATGAGGGATCGTTTGGCGAACAATTGGTCACGAGGGACCATTTCGTGAACACTTGGTCACGAGGGACGGTTGGGCCAACCCTTGGCCACGAGGGACCGTTGGGCCGATAGTTGGTCACAAGGGATGGTTGTGCCAACCCTTGGTCACGAGGGACCGTTGGTTCAACACTTGGTCACGAGGGACTGTTTGGCCAACACTTATTCACGTGAAAGTGCTCGTGCCCAGGGAGAACGCTACCTCTCCCCATATATGCTGATTAGGCCAGTTTCAGCCGTACCATCCTGCACCCTTATAAATTTCATCACGAGGGACTGTTGGGCCAACACTTGGTCACGAGGGACCGTTTGGCGAACACTGGGTCACAAGGGACCGTTGGGCCAACCCTTGGCCACGAGGGACCATTAGGCCAACCCCTGGTCACAAGGGATCCTTGGTTCAACACTTGGTCACGAGGGACCGTTTGGCCAACACTTGGTCACGAGGGACCGTTGGGCCAGCCCCTGGTCACGAGGGACCGTTGGTTCAAGACTTGGTCACGAGGGACCGTTTGGCGAACACTTGGTTACGAGGGTCCATTGGGCCATCATTGGGTCATGTGAAAGTGCTCGTGCCAGCGTAGCTATGCAAGGTGCTCCCAGGGAGAATGCTACCTCTCCTCATATATGCTGATTGGGCCAGTTTCAGCCATACCATCCTGCACACTTATAAATTTGGTCACGAGGGACCGCTGGGCTACCACTTGGTCACGAGGGACCGTTTGGCGAACACTTGGTCATGAGGGACCATTGGGCCAACCCTTGGTCACGAGGGACCATTTGGCGAATAGTTGGTCATGAGGGACCTTTTGGTGAACACTTGGTCACAAGTTTCTGTTGGGCCAACCCTTGGTCACGAGCATCCGTTGCGCCAACACTTGGTCACGAGGGATTGTTGGGCCAACCCTTGGTCACGAGGGACCATTTGGTGAACACTTGGTCACGAGGGACCGTTGGGGCAACTCTTGGTCACGAGGGACCGTTTGGTGAACACTTGGTCACGAGGGACTATTTGGCGAGCACTTGGTCACGAGGGACCATTGGGCCAACCGTTGGCCACAAGGGACCGTTGGGCCAACCCCTACTCACAAGGGACTGTTGGTTCAACACTTGGTCACAAGGGACCGTTTGGCGAACACTTGGTCACGAGGGACCATTGGGCCAAGCCCTGGTCACGAGGGATCATTGGTTCAAGTCTTGGTCATGAGGGACCATTTGGCCAACCCTTGGTTACGAGGGTCCGTTGGGCCATCACTTGGTCACATGAAGGTGCTCGTGCCAACACAGCTATGCAAGGTGCTGATTGGGCCAGTTTCAACCGTACTATCCTACACCCTTAAAAATTTTATCACGAGGGACCGTTTGGCGAACACTTGGTCACGAGGGACCGTTGGGGCAACCCCTAGTCACGAGGGACCATTTGGCGAACACTTGGTCACGAGGGACCGTTGGGCCAACCCTTGGTCACGAGGGACCGTTTGGTGAACAGTTGGTCATGAGGGACCTTTTGGCGAACACTTGGTCACGAGTTTCTGTTGGGCCAACCCTTGGACACGAGTGTCCGTTGTGCCAACACTTGGTCACGAGGGACCATTGGGCCAACCCTTGGTCATGAGTGATCGTTTGGTGAACACTTGGTCACGAGGGACCATTGGGGCAACCCTTGGTCACGAGGGACCGTTTGGCGAACACTTGGTCACGAGGGACTATTTGGCGAACACTTGGTCACAAGGGACCATTGGGCCAACCGTTGGCCACAAGGGACTGTTGGGCCAACCCCTGCTCACAAGGGACCGTTGGTTCAACACTTGGTCACGAGGGACCGTTTGGCGAAAACTTGGTCACGAGGGACCGTTGGGCCAACCCCTAGTGACGAGGGACCATTGGTTCAAGACTTGGTCACGAGGGACCGTTTGGCCAATCCTTGGTTACGAGGGTCCGTTGGGCCATCACTTGGTCACATGAAAGTGCTCGTGCCAACACAGCTATGCAAGGTGCTCCTAGGAGGAACTCTACCTCTCCCCATATATGTTGATTGGGCCAGTTTCAGCTGTACTATCCTGCACCCTTATAAATTTTATCACAAGGGACCATTTGGTGAACACTTGGTCATGAGGGACCGTTTGGAAAAAACTTGGTCACGAGGGACCGTTGGGCAAACCCTTAGCCATGAGGTACCGTTGCGCCAACCCTTGGTCATGATTGTCTGTTGGACCAACACTTGGTCATGAGGGAACGTTGGTTCAACACTTGGTCACGAGGTACCGTTTGGCCAAAACCTGGTTATGAGGGTCCGTTGGGCCATCACTTGGTCATGTGAAAGTGCTCGTGCCAACACAGCTATGCAAGGTGCTCCCAGGGAGAACGCTACCTCTCCCCATATATGCTGATTAGGCCTATTTCAGCCGTACCATCCTGCACCCTTATAAATTTGGTCACGAGGGACCGTTGGGCTACCAGTTGGTCATGAGGGACCATTTGGCGAACACTTGGTCACGAGGGACCGTTTGGCAAACACTTGGTCACGAGGGACCGTTGGGCCAACCCTTGGTCATGAGGGACCGTTGGGCCGACAGTTGGTCACAAGGGACGGTTGGGCCAACCCTTGGTCACGAGGGACCGTTGGTTCAACACTTGGTCACGAGGGACCATTTGGCCAACACTTATTCACGTGAAAGTGCTCGTGCCCAGGGAGAACACTACCTCTCCCCATATATGCTGATTGGGCTAGTTTCAGCCATACCATCCTGCACCCTTATAAATTTGGTCACGTGAAAGTGCTCGTGCCAGTGCAGCTATGCAAGGTGCTCCCAGGGAGAACACTACCTCTCCCCATATATGCTAATTGGGCTAGTTTCAGCCGTATCATCCTGCACCCTTATAAATTTGGTCACGAGGGACCATTGGGCCAACACTTGGTCATGAGGGACCGTTGGGCCAACCCTTGGTCACGAGGGACTGTTGGGCCAACACTTTGTAACGAGGAACCATTTGGCGAACACTTGGTCATGAGGGACCGTTGGGCCAACCCTTGGTCATGAGGGATCATTTGGTGAACACTTGGTCACGAGGGACCGTTGGGCCAACCCTTGGTCACGAGGGACCATTGGGCCAACCCCTGGTCACAAGGGACCGTTGGGGCAACCCTTGGCCCTGAGGGATTGTTAGGCGAACACTTGGTCACGAGGGACCGTTTGGCAAACACTTGGTCACGAGGGACCGTTGGGCCAACCCTTGGTCACGAGGGACCATTGGGCCAACCCCTGGTCACAAGGGACCGTTGGGGCAACCCTTGGCCCTGAGGGATTGTTAGGCGAACACTTGGTCACGAGGGACCGTTTGGCCAACACTTATTCATGTGAAAGTGCTCGTGGCAGTGCAGCAATGCAAGGTGCTCCCATGGAGAATGCTACCTCTCCCCATATATGCTGATTGGGCCATTTTCAGTCGTACCGTCCTGCACCCTTATAAATTTGGTCACGAGGGACCGTTGGGCCAACGCTTGGTCACGAGGGACCGTTTGGCGAACACTTGATCATGAGGGACCGTTGCGCCAACCCTTGGTCACGACGGACCGTTGGTTCAACACTTGGTCACGAGGGACCATTTGGCCAACACTTGGTCACGAGGGACCGTTTGGCCAACCCTTGGTCACGAGCGTCCATTGCGCCAACACTTGGTCACGAGGGATCGTTGGGCCAACTCTTGGTCATGAGGGACTGTTGGTTCAACACTTGGTCACGAGGGACCATTTGGCCAACACTTATTCACGTGAAAGTGCTCGTTCCAGTGTAGCTATGCAAGGTGCTCCCAAGGAGAACACTACCTCTCCCCATATATGCTGATTGGGCTAGTTTCAGCCATATCATCCTGCACCCTTATAAATTTGGTCACGAGGAACCATTGGGCCAACACTTGGTCATGAGGGACCGTTGGGCCAACCCTTGGCCATGAGGGATCGCTAGGCGAACACTTGGTCACGAGGGACTGTTTGGCGAACACTTGGTCATGAGGGACCATTACGTGAACACTTGGTCACGAGGGACCATTGGGCCAACCCTTGGCCACGAGGGACCGTTGGGCCAACCCTTGGTCATGACGGACCGTTGGTTCAACACTTGATCACGAGGGACCGTTTGGCCAACACTTATTCACGTGAAAGTGCTCGTGCCAGTGCAGCTATGCAACGTTCTCCCAGGGAGAACGCTACCTCTCCCCATATATGCTGATTGGGCCAGTTTCAGCTGTACCTTCCTGCACCCTTATAAATTTGGTCACGAGGGACCGTTGGGCCAACACTTGGTCACAAGGGACCGTTTGGCGAACACTTGGTCACGAGGGACCGTTGGGCCAACCCTTGGTCACAAGGGACCGTTGGGGCAACCCTAGGCCACGAGGGACCGTTAGGCGAACACTTGGTGACGAGGGACCATTTGGCGAACACTTGGTCACGAGGGACCGTTACGTGAACACTTGGTCACGAGGGACTGTTGGGCCAACCCTTGGCCACGAGGGACTGTTGGGCCAACCCTTAGTCACGAGGGACTGTTGGTTCAACACTTGGTCAAGAGGGACCGTTTGGCCAACACTTGATCACGAGGGACCATTCGGCGAACACTTATTCACGTGAAAGTGCTCGTGCCAGTGCAACTATGCAAGGTGCTCCTAGGGAGAATGCTACCTCTCCCCATATATGTTGATTGGGCTAGTTTTAGCCATACCATCCTACACCCTTATAAATTTGGGGACGAGGGACCATTGGACCAACACTTGGTCACGAGGGACCATTTGGCGAACACTTGGTCACGAGGGACCGTTGGGCTAACCCTTGGTCACGAGGGACTGTTGGGTCAACCCTTGGCCACGAGGGACCATTGGGCGAACACTTGGTCACGAGGGACTGTTTGGCGAACACTCGGTCACGAGGGACAGTTTCATGAACACTTGGTCACGAGGGACCTTTGGGCCACCCCTTGGCCATGAGGGACCGTTGGGCCGACAGTTGTTCACAAGGGACGGTTGGGCCAACCCTTGGTCACGAGGGACCGTTGGTTCAACACTTGGTCACGAGGGACCGTTTGGCCAACACTTATTCACGTGAAAGTGCTCGTGGCAGCGTAGCTATGCAAGGTGCTCCCAGGGAGAATGCTACCTCTCCGCAAATATGCTGATTGGGCTAGTTTCAACCGTACCGTCCTGCACCCTTATAAATTTGGTCACGAGGGACCGTTGGGCCAACACTTGGTCACGAGGAACAGTTTGGCGAACACTTGGTCATGAGGGACCGTTGGGCCAACCCTTGGCCATGAGGGACCGTTGGGCCAACCCTTGGTCATGATTGTCTATTGGACCAACACTTGGTCATGAGGGGCCATTGGTTCAAGACTTGGTCATGAGGGACCGTTTGGCCAAGACATGGTTACAAGGGTCTCTTGGGCCATCACTTGGTCACCTGAAAGTGCTCATGCCAGCGCAGCTATGCAAGGTTCTCCCAGGGAGAACGCTACCTCTCCCCATATATGCTGATTGGGCCAGTTTCAGCTGTACCATCCTGCACCATTATAAATTTGGTCATGAGGGACCGTTGGGCTACCACTTGGTCACAAGGGACCGTTTGGCAAACACTTGGTCATGAGGGACCATTGGGCCAACCCTTGGTCACGAGGGACCGTTTGGCGAACAGTTGGTCATGAGGGACCGTTTGGCGAACACTTGGTCACGAGGGACCGTTAGGCCAACCCTTGGTCACGAGCGTCCGTTACGCCAACACTTGGTCACAAGGGATTGTTGGGCCAACCCTTGGTCACAAGGGACCGTTGGTTCAACGCTTGGTCACGAGGGACCGTTTGGCCAACACTTATTCATTTGAAAGTGCTTGTGCTAGCGCAGCTATGCAAGGTGCTCCCAGGGAGAACGCTACCTCTCCCCATATATGCTGATTGGGCCAGTTTCAGCTATATCATCCTGCACCCTTATAAATTTGGTCACGAGGGACCGTTGGGCCAACCCTTGGCCCCGAGGGATCATTAGGCGAACACTTGGTCATGAGGGACCATTTGGCGAACACTTGGTCACGAGGGACCGTTACGTGAACACTTGGTCACGATTGTCTGTTGGACCAACACTTGGTCACGAGGGACCGTTGGTTCAAGACTTGGTCATGAGGGACCCTTTGGCCAACACTTGGTTACGAGGGTCTGTTGGGCCATCAGTTGGTCATGTGAAAGTGCTTGTGCCAGCGCAGCTATGCAAGGTGCTCCTAGGAAGAACGCTACCTCTCCCCATATATGCTGATTGGGCCATTTTCAACCGTACCATCCTACACCCTTATAAATTTGGTCACAAGGGACCGCTTGGTGAACACTTGGTCATGAGGGACCGTTGGGCCAACCCTTGGTCACGAGGGACCGTTTGGCGAACAGTTTGCCACGAGGGACCATTTGGCGAACACTTGGTCACGAGGGACCGTTGGGCCAACACTTGGTCACGAGGGACCGTTTCGCGAACACTTGGTCACGAGGGGCCGTTGGGCCAACCCTTGGTCACGAGGGATCGTTTGGCGAACACTTGGTCATGAGGGACCTTTGGGCCAACCCTTGGCCATGAGGGACCGTTGCCCCAACCCTTGGTCACGATTGTTTGTTGGACCAACACTTGGTCACGAGGGACTATTGGTTCAAGTCTTGGTCACGAGGGACTGCTTGGCCAACACTTGCTTATGAGGGTCCATTAGGCCATCACTTGGTCACATGAAAGTGCTCGTTCTAGCCCAGCTATGCAAGGTGCTCCCAGGGAGAACGCTACCTCTCCCCATATATGCTGATTGGGCCAATTTTAGCCGTACCATCCTGTACCCTTATAAATTTGGTCACGATGGACCGTTTGGTGAACACTTGGTCACGAGGGACCGTTGGGCCAACCCTTGGTCACGAGGCACCGTTTGGCGAACAGTTGGTCACAAGGGACCGTTTGGCGAACACTTGGTCACGAGGGACCGTTGGGCCAACCCTTGGTCACGAGGGACCATTTGGCGAACAGTTGATCATGAGGGACCGTTTGGTGAACACTTCGTCACGAGGGACCATTAGGCCAACCCTTGGTCATGAGCATCCGTTGCGCCAACACTTGGTCACGAGGGATCGTTGGGCCAACACTTGGTTACGAGGGACCGTTTGGCGAACACTTGGTCATGAGGGACCATTGGGGCAGCCCTTGGTCACGAGGGACCGTTTGACGAACACTTGGTCATGAGGAACTATTTGGCGAACACTTGGTCACGAGGGACCATTGGGCCAACCCTTGGCCACGAGGGACCGTTGGGCCAACCCGTGGTCACGATTGTCTGTTGGGCCAACCCCTGGTCACGAGGGACCGTTGGTTCAACACTTGGTCACGAGGAACCGTTTGGCCAACACTTGGTTACGAGGGTCTGTTGAGCCATCACATGGTCACGTGAAAGTGCTCGTGCCAGCGCAGCTATGCAAGGTGCTCCCAGGGAGAACGCTACCTCACCCCATATATGCTGATTGGGCTAGTTTTAGCCGTACCATTTTGCACCCTTATAAATTTGGTCACGAGGGACCATTGGGCTACCACTTGGTCACGACGGACCGTTTGGCGAACACTTGGTCACGAGGGACCGTTGGGCGAACACTTGGTCACGAGGGACCGTTGGGCGAACACTTGGTCACGAGGGACCGTTGGGCCAACCCTTGGTCATGAGCGTTCGTTGCACCAACACTTGGTCACGAGGGACCGTTGGGCCAACCCTTGGTCATGAGCGTTCGTTGCACCAACACTTGGTCACGAGGGACCGTTGGGCCAACACTTGGTCATGAGGGACCATTTGGTGAACACTTGGTCACGAGGGACCATTGGGGCAACCCTTGATCACGAGGGACCATTTGGCGAACACTTGGTCACGAGGGACCGTTTGGCAAACACTTGGTCACAAGGGACCGTTGGGCCAACCCTTGGCCACGAGGGACCATTGGGCCAAGCCTTGGTCACAAGGGACCGTTGGGGCAAACATTGGCCACGAGGGACCGTTAGGCAAACACTTGGTCATGAGGGACCGTTTGGCGAACACTTGGTCACGAGGGACCATTGGTTCAAGACTTGGTCACGAGGGACCATTGGGCCAACCCTTGGTCACAAGGGACCGTTGGTTCAACACTTGGTCACGAGGGACCATTTGGCCAACACTTATTCATGTGAAAGTGCTTGTGCCAGTGCAACTATGCAAGGTGCTTCTAGGGAGAATGCTACCTCTCCCCATATATGCTGATTGGGCTAGTTTCAGCCATACCATCCTGCACCCTTATAAATTTGGTCATGAGGGACCGTTGGGCCAACACTTGATCACGAGGGACCGTTTGGCAAACACTTGGTCACAAGGGACCGTTGGGGCAAACATTGGCCACGAGG
>MNCI01034199.1:45046-67546 GCA_015680685.1 Gnetum montanum | reverse complement strand
AATGTTCAGACAAGGGTGGTGCCGACCACCCTACGAATGAGGACCCTGCTACGCAACCCATGGGTGCACGGGACGACAACCCGCAAAGCACTAGCATTGCGGTTGTTCAGCTCAAGGTCCCCCCGCATTTGCCCGATGCGACGATGTACCTTGCAACCCATAGGCCGAGGGCAGCCATTTGCCTAGAACACGTGTGACCGGAGAAGAGAGCTGCACCAAGCCATCACGACTTATCCCCTCCCTCCCGTGAAATCGGATGGCCCGGGGAGGAAAATAGCGACCCTCGTATGTCCCCCTCACGTCCAGCCTTTGTATTTTAAAAGTTGTTTGACCGCAAACATAGAGCTCCATGACTCTCTCTCACCCAGGTGTACATGCTCCCTTCGCAGGTTGCCTATCCTCAACGAACGACGACAACGCGTCCTCCATCGGGGGGCAACCTAAGCCCCCACTCCAGAACGACGCCCTGAAGCCTGCCTGGGCGATGGCATGTCCTTCGGGCCATCCATCGATCTGTCGAACGTGCGAGGCGTAATTTCGACGCAACGTCTCGCACCTCCGCCAAGCGCACGCTCACCCCACGAAGTCCCGTCCCGATGCGGCACCACTGTCGTGGTCCCCCTGCCCCCGCCCCCAAGCATTCCTCGTCGCTGCGACGGGAACGCAAGATCGTGACCAATGGGACAAAACCATGTGCACATCAATGATCCTACCATAGGTTCACCTACAGTAACCTTGTTACGACTTCTCCTTCCTCTAAACGATAAGGTTTAATGAGCTTCTCACAACGTCGACGATGGCGAAACCATCATCATCGCCGTAATCCGAACATTTCACTGGATCGTTCAATCGGTAGGAGCGACGGGCGGTGTGTACAAAGGGAAGGGACGTAGTCAACGTGAGCTGATGACTCATGCTTACTAGGAATTCCTCCTTCAATACCGATAATTGCAAAGATCCATCCCCATCATGATGCATTTTCACAAGATTTCCCGATCCTCTCGGACCAGGGAAGGAGGCTCGCTAAATGCATCAGTGTAGCGCATGTGCAGCCCAGAACATCTAAGGGCATCACAGACCTGTTATTGCCTCAAACTTCCATGGCATGAGCGGCCATAGTCCCTCTAGGAAGCTATCTACGAAGGGTGTACCTCCACGTAGCTAGTTAGCAGGCTGAGGTCTCGTTCGTTAATGGAATTAACCAGACAAATCACTCCACCAACTAAGAATGGCCATGCACCACCACCCATAGAATCAAGAAAGAGCTCTCAATCTGTCAATCCTTACTATGTTTGGACCTGGTAAGTTTTCCCGTGTTGAGTCAAATTAAGCCGCAGGCTCCACTCCTGGTGGTGCCCTTCCGTCAATTCCTTTAAGTTTCAGCCTTGCGACCATACTCCCCCTGGAACACAAACACTCTAATTTCTCGGAAGGTGCTGACAGAGTCCTAAGAGCAACATCCGCCGATCCCTGGTCGGCATCGTTTATGGTTGAGACTAGGATGGTATCTGATCATCTTCGAGCCCCCAACTTTCATTCTTGATTAATGAAAACATCCATGGCAAATGCTTTCGCACTAGTTCTTCTTTCATAAATCCAAGAATTTCACCTCTGACAATGAAATACAAATGCCCCCGATAGTCCCTATTAATCATTACTCCCATCCCAAATGCCAACACAACAGGATCAAAATCCTATCGCGTTATTCCATGCTAATGTATTCACAGCATAGGCTTACTTTGAGCACTCTAGTTTTTTCAAAGTAACAGTGTCGGAGCCGCGACCCAGCCAATTAAGGCCAGCACCACGTTGCCAACAAAAGGGATGGAGCGATCGATGCACACCGCATCGGCGGACTGACCGCCCCATCCCAAGATCCAACTACAAGCTTTTTAACTACAACAACTTAAATATACGCTATTAGAGCTGGAATTACCGTGGCTGTTGGCACCAGACTTTCCCTCCAATGGATCCTTGTTAAGGGCTTTAAATTGTACTCATTCCAATGGATCCTCGTTATTTATTGTCACTACCTCCCCATGTCAGGATTGGGTAATTTGTGTGCCTGCTGCCTTCCTTGGATGTGGTAGCCGTTTCTTAGGCTCCCTATCTAGAATCAAACCCTAATTCCCCATCACCCGTCACAACCATGGTAGGCCTCTATCCTACCATCGAAAGTTGATAGGGCAGAAATTTGAATGAAGCGTCGCCGGCACAAGGGCCATGCGATCCATCCAGTTACCATGATTCACCAAGCAAACAAGCAAGCTCGCATCGGCCTTTTATCTAATAAATGCATCCCTTCCGAGAGTCGGGATTTGCTACACGTATTAGCTCTAGAATTACTACGGTTATCCGAGTAGTAAGGTACCATCAAAGAAACTATAACTAATTTAATGAGCCATCCACAGTTTCATTGTTTGAAGTAAGTTCATACTTAGACATGCATGGCTTAATCTTTGAGAAAAGCATATGACTACTGACAGGATCAACCAGGTAACACCGTCGTCTACACCCGTGTGGTGGGCACCGTCATCCTTCCTTACTCGAAAGGCACGACAGACCCTCCATGCACCGATTTTGCACAGCATCTTTCGTGGGCACCATTCCCTAGTTCAAGCCCAGGAAATGCCGCACCGTAATAGGCAAAAAACGCAACCTCGCTCTCGACCACAGACGTGCGAGTGCCGAGGGCATCGCGCAAGCGCATAGCTTACTGCCCGTACCATCCAGCATTCATGCAAATGCCCAACATCGAGGAACGCCTACGAGTTCTGCCATCCCCTTGATATGATTACCGAACCCGAGAGTGCTACCTCAAAAATTCTTCTCCGAGAGAACAAAGTTCCACGCAGGAACCAGCACACACCGCACCCATAAAGACCACAATCAGGGGCCACCAACTAAAAAATGAGCCACACGAATGTGCATAAAGGACAACAGAACCTCAGTCCTCCAAGTACTCCAACACATGCACATGAACTCGCATCTACCACCCGCACGCTACTGAGCAGTCCGATCCGTGATCATGAAGAGGAAACATGCACCCAAAGCTACCCTGTGGGGGCATCGACATGCTCTGGTACCTCAACCACACAAACTCGATGCAGCCGTTCACACGTGCTCAACCGCTATCGCATCAAGAAAAATGGGAGATGCATCCCTGAATCACGATCCCAACTATGACCCGACGCCGATGGCATCGTTCGCATCACAACGCAGAACAAAAGAGAGGCACCCGAAAATGCATGGAGAACGAGAGACAAAGACGCTCTTCGTTTCTCGCCTCGTCTAGGTGAACTAGCCACTACCACCAATGGGCTACTAGGCAATCGAATCGGTGCATAGGTAGAGATGGCATGCACTGAACAATACCCTGTGGGGACCTCGAGATGCTCTGCCACCTCCACCGCGCCAAATCAACGCTACCATTCACATGAAATCGTTCCGCATTGAATCGTTCAATCGCGTAAAGCCATCAGTGCTGGCTCCGATCCCGCAACTCTATAGAAACGAGTTTCAGCATTAACCGAATTCCCCGTCATGTGACCGAGCAACAGAAAAATCCTTTGCAAAACACAGAGACACAGCGTGCAGTAGCCAAGACAAGGGATTTTTGAGACATGGCCCTCAAAACATCCCTCCGACTACTTCTCCTAACCCTTGAACAACTCACGACATGTTCGAGCGTGTGCTCAAACTTCGCAAGCTACTCCAAGGGAAGGCGCTACCTGTGTCCTTGCATCCACAAAAGGCTCTTTTCATTGTGCTACGACCTTGAGACGGTCACCCGAGCCAATAGAGTCCTCAAACAGAAACCAACAACGATAGACCCTCAAGTCCCTCGTCGTTTCTCGACTCATCCAGGTCAACTCACCACTACCACCAATGCACTACTAAGTAATCAAAACGGTGCACAGGCAGAGAAGACATGCACTCGACGCTACCCCGTGGGGGTGTCCAAATGCTCTGCCTCCACCACATGGGATCGTTCAATCTTGTAAAGCCATCAATGCCAGCTCCGGTCTTGCAACTCTATAGAAATGAGTTTCAGGGTCAACCGAATTCCCCGTCACACGACCGAGCAATAGAAAACTCCTTCGCAAATCACAAAGACACAACGTGCCGCAGTCAAGACAAGGGATTTTTGAGACATGGCCCTCAAAACATCCCTCCGACTACTTCTCCTAACCCTTGAACAACTTACAACTGTGTTCGAGCATGCGCTCAAACTTCGCAAGCTACTCCAAGGGAAGGTGCTACCTCTGTCCTTGAGTCCACAAAAGGATCGTTTTGTTGTGCTATGACCTCGGGACGGTCACCTGAGTCAATAGAGTCCTTAATCCAAAACCAACAATGATGCACCCTCAAGTCCCTCGTTGTTTCTCAACTCATCCACGTCAACTCGCCACAACCACCCATTCGCTACTAGGAAATCGAATCGGTGCACGGGCAAAGACGACATGCGCTTGACGCTACCGTGTGGGGGCGTCCAAACTCTCTACCTCCTCCACCGCACCAAATCAACGATACCATTTGTAGGAACTTGTTCCACACCAAAGAACACAATCAAGGGCCACAAACTGAAAAATGAGCCACGTGAATGTGCATAAAGGACAATAGAAACTCAGTCCTCCAGGTACTGCAGCACGTGCACGTGAACTCGCATCTACCACCTGCGCACTACTAAGCTATCTGATCTGTGATCATGAAGAGGAGACATGCACCCGACTCTACCCCGTGGGGGCATCGACATGCTCTGCTACCTCAACCACACAAACCAGACACAACCGTTAGCATGTAATCAACCGCTATCGCATCTAGAAAAATGGGAGATGAATCCCAGAATCGTGATCCCAACTATGACCCGACGCTGATGGCAACATTTGCATCACAATGCAAGCCTTTGTCCTTCATTCTGGAAAAGGTAATTTTCAAGATGCGATGATCACGAACCGGTCACCAGAATTAATAAAATCCTTGAACCAAAAACAAAAGAGAGGTACCAGCAAACACATGGAGAACGAGAGACAAAGAGCTCTTCCTTCCTCGCCTCGTCCAGGTCAACTCGCCACTACCACCCATGCGCTACTAGGCAATCGAATCGGTGCATACGCAAAGACGACATGCGCTCGACACTACCCCATGGGGGTGTCCAAATGCTCTTCCTCCTCCACCGCACCAATTCAATGCTACTGTTCACACAAAATCGTTCCGCATGGGATCGTTCGATCCCGTAAAGCCATCAGTGCCGGCTCCGATCTCGCAACTCTATAGAAATGAGTTTCAGGGTCAACCAAATTCCCCTTCACGGGACCGAGCAATAGAAAAATCCTTCACGAATCACAGAGACATAGCATGCCATAGCCAAGACAAGGGATTTTCGAGACATGGCCCTCAAAACATCCCTCCGACTGCTTCTCCTAACCCTTGAACAACTCACGACGTGTTCGAGCGTGTGCTCGAACTTCGTAAGCTACTCCAAGGGAAGGAGCTACCTGTGTCCTGGAGTCCACAAAAGGCTCTTTTCACTATGCTACGACATCAAGATGGTCATCCAAGTCAATAGAGTCCTCAAACCGAAACCAACATAGACGCATCCTAAAGTCCTCGTCGTTTCGAGCCTCGTCCAAGTCAACTCACCACTACCACCCATGCGCTACTAGGTAATCGAATCGGTGCATACACAGAGATGACATGCACTCGACGCTACCCCATGGGGGCATCCAAACGCTCTACCTCCTCCACCGCACCAAATCAACTCTACCATTTGCACAAAATCATTCCGCATCAGATCGTTCGATCTTGTAAAGCCATCAGTGCCGGCTCCGATCTCGCAACTTTATAGAAACAAGTTTCAGGGTCAATCGAACTCCCCATCACGTGACCGAGCAACAAAAAAATCCTTCACAAAACATAGAGACACAGCATGTTGCAACCAAGACAAGGGATTTTCGAGACATGGCCCTCATAACATCCCTCCGACTGCTTCTCCTAGCCCTTGAACAACTCACGACATGTTCGAGCGTGCGCTCAAACTTCACAAGCTACTCCAAGGGAAGGCGCTAACTGTGTCCTTGAGTCCACAAAAGGCTCTTTCCACTGTTCTACAAACTCAAGGTGGTCACCCGAGACAATAGAGTCCTCAAACCAAAACCAACAACAATGCACCCTCAAGTCCCTCATCGTTTCTCGCCTCATCCACGTCAACTCGCCACTACCACCCATGCGCTACTAGGCAATCGAATCGGTGCATACGCAGAGATGACATGCGCTCGACGCTACCCCGTGGGGATGTCCAAACGCTCTACCTCCTCCATTGTACCAAATCAATGCTACCGTTCACACAAAATCATTCTGCATGGGATCGTTCGATCCCGTAAAGCTATCAATTCTGGCTCCAATCTCTCAACTCTATGGAAACGAGTTTCAGGATCAACCGAATTCCCCGTCACATGACCGAGCAATAGAAAACTCCTTCGTAAATCACAGAGAAATAGTGTGCTGCAGCCAAGACAAGGAATTTTCGAGACATGGCCCTCAAAACATCCCTCCGACTACTTCTCCTAGCCCTTGAACAACTCACGACGTGTTCGAGCGTGCGCTCAAACTTCGCAAGCTACTCCAAGGGAAGGCGCTACCTATGTCCTTGAGTCCACAAAAGGCTCTTTGTGCTATGCTATGACCTCGATATGGTCACCCAAGTCAATAGAGTCCTCAAACCGAAACCAACATCGATGCACCCTCAAGTCCCTCGTCGTTTCCTGCCTCGTCCACGTCAACTCACCACTACCACCCATGCGCTACTAGGCAATCGAATCGGTGCATACGCAGAGACAGCATGCGCTCGACGCTATCCTGTGGGGGCATCCAAACACTCTGACTCCTCCACCACACCAAATCAATGCTACCATTCGCACGAAATCATTCCGCATGGGATCATTCGATCCCGTAAAGCCATCAGTGCCGGCTCCGATCATGCAACTCTATAGAAAAGAGTTTCAGGGTCAACCGAATTCCCCGTCTTGCGACCGAGCAATAGAAAACTCCTTCGCGAATCATAGAGACACAGCGTGCCGCAGCCAAGACAAGGGATTTTTGAGACATGGCCCTCAAAACATCCCTCTGAATGCTTCTCCTAGCCCTTGAACAACTCACGACGTGTTCGAGCGTGCGCTCGAACTTCGTAAGCTACTCCAAGGGAAGGCGCTACCTGTGTCCTTGAGTCCACAAAAGGATCGTTTCGTTGTGCTATGATCTCTAGACAGTCACCTGAGTCAATAGAGTCCTCTAACCGAAACCAACAATGACGCACCCTCAAGTCCCTCGTTGTTTCTCACCTCGTCCATGTCAACTCGCCACTACCACCCATGCGCTACTAGGCAATCGAATCGGTGCATACGCAGAGACGACATGTGCTCGACGCTTCCCCATGGGGGCGTCCAAACACTCTACCTCCTCCATCACACCAAATCAATGCTACCATTCACACGAAATCGTTCTGCATGGGATCATTTGAGCCCGTAAAGCCATCAGTGCCGCCTATTTTCGATGTGCTACCAGCATGAAACGGTCACCCGAATCAAATCGTAAGCGAGGACACCACCTTCTCTGGGGTTATCCTTCTTCCCAACAAGCCTTGCAAGTCACCCACATGAGTGACCACGCCGTGATATTGTGGGTAGAGCAAAAAATCCCTGGGTGGAGAAACCCACGTATAACTCTATCACTCCAACCTCTCGTCAACTCTACCTCCCCCTATATATGTTGATTCGGCCAGTTTTAGCCATACTATCCCTCACCCTTATAAATTTGGTCACGAAGGACCAAATCGATGAGATCGCCCTCACCTCCGTCGCTGAACCCGTGCAAAGAGGAGGGCGCGCTCAAGGAGAACACTCTCCCAAGGGCCTCTCTAAGCGAGGGCGCTCTCACGGAGAACGTTATTATGGAGGACCCTCTCGAGATGGGCGTCCTCAGGGAGATTGCTCTCATGAAGGGCCTTCTCAATGAGGGCACTCGTACGGAGGCTACTCACAACGAAGATGCTCTCGAGGTGAACACTCACACGAGGGCGTATGGCGGTCTCATCGATAGCACTCTCTAGGATGACGCTCTCAGAAAGAGGCCGTCCACTGAGAGGCCGATCTCAAAGAGGGAGTTCCAATGGACATAGCTCTCCAAGAGAATGATCTCAACAAGAGCGCTCTCGAAAAAAATGTTCTTAAGGAGGACGCTCTCAAGGAGGGCGTCCTCAACGAGACCATTCTCAGGGAATGCATTCTCAAGAAAGACACTCTTAAGAAGGGCACTCTCTGATACAAGTGTTCTCAATGTCGGCACTCTCAAGAAGAACAGTCTCGCGTGCATAATGCAAGGTGCTCTCATGGACAATGCTTTCATCGAATCCGCTCTCGAGGAGAACGCTCCTGCAATGGCCACTCTACTGGAGGGCACTCTTCAACAAAACATTCTTGATGACGGCGCTCCGTGGAGAACGCTCAAATGGAAGGGCACTTTAGCAGGGCGTTGTCGAGGAGAATGCTCTCAGGGAAGGCGATCTCACGTACAACGCTCTCAAGGAGGATGCTGCCAAGGAGGGCATCTTTCTGGGAGGGCATCCTTCGAGAGCAAGCTCTCAACGAGGGCACTCTCCAGGAGAACACTCTCACGTGACTAATGCTAAGCGCTCTCGAGGAAGGTTCTCTTAAGGAGAACACTATCCGAAAAGAAGGTCTAATGGAGCGTGCTCCTAGAGAGGCTGCTACCACCGAGAATGCTCTTAAGGAGGACGAAGGGCATCCTCAACGACACTGTTCTCAGGGAGGGCACTCTTTGGAATGGCACTCTCTGATCCAAGTGTTCTCAACAATGGCACTCTCAAGGTGAACACTCTCATGTTCATAATGCAAGGTGATCCCATGGACAACGCCATCATGGAGGAAGCTCTCAAGGAGAACGCTTTCACAAAGACCGCTCTTAGGAAGAATGATCTTAGCAAAGGTGATCTAAATGAGGGCATCCTTCGATAGAACGATCTCAATGAGGGCACTCTATGAAGAACAATCCGGGAGAGGGCACCCTCAAAGAGAACACTTGTCAGATGATCGCTCTAACAGAGGGCACTCTGAAGAAGAACACTCTCAAGGAGAGCATCCTTAGCCAGACCGATCTCAACGAGGGCATTGTAATGGAGGACGCTCTCCAAGAGAACATTTCCAACAACAGCACTCTCAGGAAGAACACTATCATGTGTGTAACACGAGGTGATCTCAGGTCGAACGCTCTGAGGGTGCTTGCACTAATGAAGACCATTCTCTAAGAGGGAACCTTCTGAGAAAGAGCTCTCAACGAGGGTGCTCTCAAGAAGAATGCTCTCACGAGCGTAGCACAAGATAATCAGAGAACACGCCCTCAGCAAGAATGTTCTCACAGAGGCCACTCTCAGGGAAAACGCTCTCATGAAACTCTAAACGAAGGGACTCTTCAACAGAACGATCTCAACGAGAGCGCTCTCAAAGAGAACACTCTTCCGAAGGCCCGTCTAATGAAGAGCACTGCTAAAAACAACGCTCTCATCAAGGGTGATGTCACGAAGCCCACTCTCAAGGAAGGCATTCTAATGGAGGCCACTCTCCAAGAGAACGCTCTCAACAAAGGAGTTCTCAGGGAGAACACTCTCACGTGCGCAACGCAAGGTGCTCTAGAGGAGAACCCTCTGAGAGAGGTTGCTCTAAGGGAGAGAGCTCTCAAGGAGAATGCTCTTGAGGAGGGTGATCTCATGTAGAACGCTCTTAAAGAGGGACTCTCTCAACAAGGGCGTCCCCAGCTAAACCGATCTCAATGACGGTGTTCTAATGGAGGTAGCTCTCCAAGAGAACAATCTCAACAAGGGTGCTCTCTAGGAGAACACTCTCACATGCATAATGCAGAGTGCACTTAGGGAGGTCCCTTTGAGGGAGAGCACTCACCCAGAGGGAGCTCTCAATGATGGCGCTCCAAGAAGAACGCTCTAGGGAAACCAACCCCATGGAACATGCCCACAATGCTGCAAGCCTTTTATCTCAAATCGTAAACGAGGACACCGCCTTCTCCGGGGCTATCCTTCTTCGCAACCAAGGCTCACGGGTCACAGACATGAACAACAAGGCCACGATATCATGGGTAGGAAAAGGCATCCCTGAGGGGAGAAACCCACATATCACTCTATCACTCTATCCGCTCGTCAACTCTACCTCCCCCTATATATGTTGATTGGGCCAGTTTCAGCCATACCGTCCCACACCCTTATAAATTTGATCATGAAGGACCAACTCAAGGAGAGCGCTCTCATGTGCGTGGTGCAAGGTGCTCTCTGGGAGGGTGTTATCGAAGAGAACGGTCTCCAAAAGGCCCCTCTAACAGAGGGCACTCTCATGGAGGGCGTTTTCAAGGAGGATGCTCTTCCAAAGAACACTCTCAACGACGATGCTCTGGAGGAGAACATTCACATGAGGGTGCAAGGAATTCTTAAGGAGAACACTCTCGTGGAGGCCGCTCTGATGGAGGTAGCTCTCAGGGAGTACACTCTTCGACACAGTGCTCTCAACCAGGGTGTTACAGGGAGAATGCTCCCACCGAGGGCCCTCTCAAGGAGAAAGCTCTTTGAAAGGCCGCTTTAACGGAGGGTGCTCTCAAGGAGAACACTCTAGGAGAGGGCATCCCTAACAAGACCAATCTCAAGAAGGAGGCTCTATAAGAGAACGCTCTCAACAAGGGCGCTCTCGAGGAGAACACTCTCACGTGCGCAATGCAAGGTGCAATGCGAGGTCGCTCTGAGGGAGAACTCTCTCAAAGAGGGCATCCCCAGTGACACTGATCTCAATGAGGGCATCCACAGTGAGATCACTCTCAACGAGGGTGTGCATTCTCAGGGAGGGCACTCTTAGGAAGACCACTCCCAAGGAGATTACTCCCGATGGAGGTGCTCTCAATGAAGGTGCTCTAGGGAGAACGCTCCCGATGAAGGCATCCTCAGGGAGACCATTCTCAGGGAGGGAGTTCTCAGGGAAGGCACTCTTACAAAGACCACTCTCAAATAGACTGCTTCCCATGAGCGCGCTCTCATAGAGACCGCTCTCAATGAGGGCGCTCCAAGGAGAACGCTACCGATGAGGACATCCTCAGTGAGACCGCTCCCAAGGAGGGCGTTCTCCGAGAGGATGCTCTTACGAAGGGCACTCTACGAAAAATGCTCTCAAGCTGAAAACTCTCACGTGCGTAATGCAAGGCACTCTCATGAAGAACGCTCTCATGGAGGTCACTCTAACAGAGGATGCTCTCAGGGAGAACACTCTCAAGGAGGGCATTCTCCAGGGAGACCGCTTTCAATGAGGGCGCTCCATGGAGAATGCTCCCGATGAAAGCTTCCTCAGTGAGATTGCTCTCAAGCAGGGTGTTCTCAGGGAGGGCACTCTTAGGAAGACCGCTCCCAAGGAGACTCCTCCCAATGAGGGCGCTCTCAATGAGGGTGCTCCAGGGAGAGCGCTCCTGATGAGGGCATCCTCAGTGAGATTGCTCTCAAGGAGGGCATTCTTAGGGAGGGCAGACTTAGGAAGACTGCTCCCAAGGAGACTGCTCCTGATGAGGGCGCTCGAGGGGAGAACGTTCATGATGAAGTCATCCTTAGCAAGATAGCTCTCAAGAAGGGCGTTCTCAAGGAGGGCACTCTTACAAAGACTGCTACCCATGAGCGTGCTCTTAGGGAGACCGCTCTCAAGGAGGGAGTTCTCCAGGGAGACCGCTCTCCATGAGGGTGCAAAAAGGAGAACACTACCCATGAGGGCGTCCATAGTGAGATCACTCTCAACGAGGGAGTTCTCAGGGAGGGTGCTCTTAGCAAGGGCACTCCCAAGGAGACTGCTCCCAATGGGGGCGCTCTCAATGAAGGTGCTCCAGGGAGAACACTCCCGATGAAGGCATCCTCAGGGAGACCATTCTCATGGAGGGCGTTCTCAGGGAGGGCACTCTTATGAAGACCACTCTCAAGTAGACCGCTCCCCATGAGCGTGCTCTCAGAGAGACCGCTCTCAACAAGGGTGCTCCAAGGAGAACGCTATCGATGAGGACGTCCTCAGGGAGACCGCTCTCAAGGAGGGCATTCTTAGGGAGGATGCTCTTAGGAAGGGTGCTCTACGAAAGAACACTCTCAAGCTGAAAACTCTCATGTGCGTAACGCAAGGCGCTCTCATGGAGAATGCTCTTATGGAGGCCGCTCTAATGGAGGATGCTCTCAGGGAGAACACTCTCAAGGAGGGCACTCTTCGACAAAATGCTCTCAATGAGGGCGCTCCAAGGAGAATGCTTCCAATGAGGGTGCTGTCATAGAGACTGCTCTAAAGGAGGGCATTCTCCAAAGAGACTGCTCTCAATGAGGGCACTCCAGGGAGAACGCTACCGATGAAAGCTTCCTCAGTGAGATTGCTCTCAAGGAGGGTGTTCTCAGGGAGGGCACTCTTAGGAATACCACTCCCAAGGAGACTTCTCTTGACGAGGTCACTCTCAATGAGGGTGCTCCAAGGAGAGCGCTCCCGATGAGGGCGTCCTCAGTGAGATTGCTCTCAAGGAGGGCATTCTCAGGGAGGGAACACTTAGGAAGACCGCTCCCAAGGAGACTGCTCCCAATGAGGGTGCTCGAGGGGAGAACATTCACCATGAAGTCGTCCTCAACAAGATCGCTCTCAAGAAGGGTGTTCTAAAGGAGGGCACTCTTACAAAGACCACTGCCCATGAGCGCGCTCTCAAGGAGACCGCTCTCAAGGAGGGTGTTCTCCAAGGAGACCGCTCTCCACGAGGGCATAATAGGGAGAGAGCTACCCATGAGGGCATCCGCAGTGACATCGCTCTCAACGAGGGCATTCTCAGGGAGGGCGCTCTTAGGAAGGGTGCTCCCAAGGAGACTACTCTCGATGGGGGCGCTCTCAATGAAGGCGCTCTAGGGAGAAGGCTCCCGATGAAGGTGTCCTCAGGGAGACCATTCTTAGGGAGGGCGTTCTCAGGCAGGGCACTCTTACGAAGACCGCTCTCAAGTAGACCACTCCCCATGAGCGTGCTCTCAGAGAGACCACTCTCAACGAGGGCACTCCAAGGAGAATGCTACTGATGAGGACATCCTCAGGGAGACCACTCTCAAGGAGGGCGTTCTCAGGGAGGATGCTTTTAGGAAGGGTGCTCTACGAAAGAATGCTCTCAAGCTGAAAACTCTCATGTGCGTAATGCAAGGTGCTCTCATGGAGAACGCTCTCATAGAGGCCGCTCTAACAAAGGATGCTCTCAGGGAGAACGCTCTCAAGGAGGGCACTCTTCAACAAAACACTCTCAATGAGGGTGCTCTAAGGAGAACTCTTCTAATGAGGCCGCTGTCATAGAGACCGCTCTCAAGGAGGACATTCTCCAGGGAGACCGCTCTCAATGAGGGTGCTCCAGGGAGAACACTCTCGATGAAAGCATCCTTAGTGAGATTGCTCTCAAGGAGGGCGTTCTTAGGGAGGGCACTCTTAGGAAGACCACTCCCAAGGAGACTCCTCCTGACGAGGGCAATCTCAATGAGGGTGCTCCAGGGAGAGCGCTCCCGATGAGGGTGTCCTCAATGAGATTGCTCTCAATGAGCGCATTCTTAGGGAGGGCACACTTGGGAAGACTGCTCCTAAGGAGACAGCTCCCGATGAGGGTGCTTGAGGGGAGAACATTCATGATGAAGTCATCCTCAGCAAGATCGCTCTCAAGAAGGGCATTCTCAAGGAGGGCACTCTTACGAAGAGCGCTACCCATGAGCACGCTCTCAGGGAGACCGCTCTCAAGGAGGGCATTCTCCAGGGAGACCGCTCTCAACAAGGGTGCAATAGGGAGAACGCTACCCATGAGGATGTCCTCAGGGAGACCTCTCTCAAGGAGGGCATTCTCAAGGAGGGTGCTCTTAGGAAGGGCGCTCTATGATAGAATGCTTTCAACCAAGGTGTTATAGGGAGAACGCTCCCAGTGAGGGTCCTCTCAAGGAGAAAGCTCTTCAGAAGGCCACTCTAATGGAGGGCGCTCTATGATAGAATGCTCTCAACCAAGGTGTTATAGGGAGAACGCTCCCAGCGAGGGCCCTCTCAAGGAGAAAGCTCTTCAGAAGGCCACTCTAATGGAGGGCGCTCTCAACAAGAATGCTCTCAGGGAGGGCACCCCTAGCGAGACCGATCTCAAGAAGGGCACTCTCCAAGAGACCGCTCTCAACAAGTATGCTCTCGAGGAGAACACTCTCAGGTGCGCAACGCAAGGTGCTCTCAAGGAGGTCGCTCTCGGGGAGGGCACCCTTTGAAAAGGAGCTCTCAACGAAGGCGCTCTCCAGGAGAACAATGTCACGTGCTAGCCCAAGGCACTTTCAAGGATAACACTCTCCGAAAGGCCACTCTCACTGAGAACATTCTTTAGGAGACGCTCTCAACCAAGCGTTGGCCGAATGGAGCTTCGTGACCAAATTTATAAGGGTGCGGGACAATATTGCTAAAACTGGCCCAATCAACATATATAGGAAGAGATAGTGTTCTCCCCGGGAGTGCACTCTCAAGGAGGACGCTCTCTAGGAGAGCATTCTCATGGAGGGCGCTCTGACCAAGAGCGTGCTCAAGGAGGGCGTTCTCATGAAGAATGCTCTCAAGGAGGGCATTCTCATGGAGAACGCTTTCAGGGATGCCACTCCCAGAAATAGTGCTCTACAAAAAAATGCTCTCAACTAGGGCTCTCTCATTGAGAACGCTCTCAAATGCGCAATGCAAGCAAGGCTCTCTGATGGAGGACACTCCTTGAGAGAACACCATCACGTGCGTAGCAAGAAGCACTCCCATGGAGAGTGCTCTCACAAGTGCTGCATGAGACGCTCTCATGAGAGTGCGCTCTTGCTAGCGTAGCTATGCGAGGTGCTCTCATGAGAGCACTCTCGCAAGAGCATTGTGCAATGCTCCCAGGAAGAATGCTACCTCTCCCTATATATGATGATTGGGCCAGTTTTAGCCATACCGTCCTACACCCTTATAAATTTGGTCACGAACACTGCGTTCTCAAAAAGAGCATTCTCAGAGAGAGAGAGCATCAAGTAAGGGCACCCTCAAGGAAAATGCTCTCATAGAGAGAGGTCTCAGGGAGGGCGCTCTCAGCGAGAACGCTCTAACAAAGGCTGCTCTCCATGAGAATGCTCTCAACGAGCATGCTCTCAAGGAGAACATTCTCACGTGTGTAACGCAAGGCACTCTCAAAGAGGGTGCACTTAGTGAGAACGCTCTCAGGAATACCCCTATAACAGAGGGTGTTCTTTGAGAGAATGCTTTCAATGAGGGTGCTCTCAAGGAGAACACTCTCATGAGCATAGCACAAGGTGCTCTTAGGGAGGGTGATCTCTAGGAGAACGCTCTTAGGGAGGCTGCTCTAACAGAGGCCACTCTCACAGAGAACGATCTCGCAAAGGGCAGTCTTAAGGAGGACGCTATTGGAGAGGGCGTCCTCAATGAGTCCATTCTCAGGGAGGGCACTCTCATGGAGGGTGTGCTCCAAGAGAATGCTCTCAATGAGGGTGCTCTCCAAGAGACCACTCTCACGTGCTTAGTGCAAGGTGTACTCAAGGAGAATGCTCCCACGGAAGGAGCTCTCTCAAGAGAATGCTCTCAGGGAGCATGCTCTCGAGGAGGGCATCCTCACGTGCGTAACGCAAGGTGCTCTCAGAGAGGGTGCACTCAGCGAGAATGCTCTCAGGAACACCACTCTCACGGAGGGCATCCTCACGTGCATAACGCAAGGTGCTCTCTGAGAGGGTGCACTCAGCGAGAACACTCTCAACAAGGGCTCTCTCGAGGAGACCATTCTCAAGGAGGGCACTCTCAAGGAGAACTCTCTCACAGAGCATGCTCTCAAGGAGGGCGTCCTCATGTGCGTAACGCAAGGTGCTCTCAGAGAGGGTGCACTTAGTGAGAACGCTCTCAGAAAGACCGCTCTCATGGACGGCATCCTCACGTGCGTAACGCAAGGTGCTCTTAGAGAGGGTGCACTCAGCGAGAACGCTCTCAACAAGGGCACTCTCGAGGAGACCGTTCCCAAGGAGGGCACTCTCTAAGAGAATGCTCTCAATGAGGATGCTTTCGAGGAGAAAGCTCTCACGTGTGTAGCACAAGGCGCTCTCAGGGAGGGTGCTCCCAAGGGTAATGCTCTTACGTGCGTAGCGTAAGGTACTCTCATGGAGAACGTTTTCAGTGAGAACACTCTATAGGAGAGGGTTCTCATGGAGGGTGCTCCCACAGAGAGCGTGCTCACATTGAGCATGCTTAGAGAGGGCACTCTCACGGAGAACACTCTCAAGGAGGGCATTCTCGAGAAGAATGCTTTCAGGAAGGCCACTCCCAGGAAGAGCGCTCTCCAATGGAATGCTCTCAACGAGGCCTCTCTCATTGAAAATTCTCTCAAATGCACAACACAAAGCTCTCTCAGGGAGTACACTCTAAGAGAGAACACCATCACGTTGCGTAGCAAGAGGCACTCCCACGGAGAGTGCTCTCACAAGTGCTACATGAGACACTCTTGTGAGAGCGCACTTGCTAGCGCAGCTATGCGAGGCGCTCTCGTAAGAGTGCTCTCGCGAGAGCACTGTGCGATGCTCCCAGGAAGAACGCTACCTCTCCCCATATATGCTGATTAGGCTAGTTTCAGCCATACCATCTTGCACCCTTATAAATTTGGTCAAGAAGCTTCGTTGGGCCAACCCTTGTTCTCAGGGAGGGCACTCCTAGGAAGGGCATGCTCCGAGAGAATGCTCTCACATGCGTAGCGTAAGGCACTATCAAGGAGAATGCTCTGAGGAAGGCGGCTCTCAGGGGGAGTGCTCTTCGGGAGGGTGCTCTCAAGGAGAACACTCTCACGTGCGTACCGGGAAGGCACTCTCAAGGAGAACGCTCTTAGGGAGAACGCTCTCAGGGAGGGCGTCCGTTTGGCTAGCACTTGGACTCGTGAGAGCACTCGTGCCAACGCAGCTATGCGAGGTGCTCCCATGGAGAGCACTCTCACGAGAGCACCGTGCGATGCTCCCAGGGAGAATGCTACCTCACCCCATATATGCTGATTAGGCCATTTTTAGCCATACCATCCTGNTTGGTCACGAGGGACCGTTTGGTGAACACTTGGTCACGAGGGACCGTTGGGCCAACCCTTGGTCACGAGGAACCATTTGGCGAACAGTTGGTCACGAGGGACCGTTTGGCGAACACTTGGTCACGAGGGACCGTTGGGCCAACCGTTGGTCACGAGGGACCATTTGGTGAACACTTGGTCACGAGGGACCGTTGGGCCAACCCTTGGCCACGAGGGACCATTTGGTGAATAGTTGGTCACGAGGGACCATTTGGCGAACACTTGGTCATGAGGGACCGTTGGGCCAACCCTTGGTCATGAGCGTCCGTTGCACCAACACTTGGTCACGAGGGACCGTTGGGCCAACACTTGGTCACGAGGGACCGTTTGGCGAAAACTTGGTCACGAGGGACCGTTGTGCCAACCCTTGATCACGAGGAACCGTTTGGCAAACACTTGGTCACGAGGGATTGTTTGGCGAACACTTGGTCACGAGGGACCGTTGGGCCAACCCTTGGCCATGAGGGGCCGTTGGGCCAACCCGTGGTCACGATTGTCTGTTGGGCCAACCCCTGGCCACGAGGGACCGTTGGTTCAACACTTGGTCACGAGGGACCGTTTGGCCAACACTTGGTTATGAGGGTCCGTTGGGCCATCACTTGGTCACGTGAAAGTGCTTGTGCTAGCGTAGCTATGCAAGGTGCTCCAGGGAGAACGCTACCTCTCCCCATATATGCTGATTTGACCAGTTTCAGCCGTACCATCCTGCACCCCTATAAATTTGGTCACGAGGGACCGTTGGGCTACCACTTGGTCACGAGGGACCGTTTGGCGAACACTTGGTCACGAGGGATCGTTGGGCCAACCCTTGGTCATGAGGGACCATTTGGCGAACACTTGGTCATGAGGGACCGTTTGGCGAACACTTGGTCACGAGGGAACATTGGGCCAAACCTTGGTCATGAGTGTCTGTTGCACCAACACTTGGTCATGAGGGACCGTTGGGCCAACACTTGGTCACGAGGGACCGTTTGGCGAACACTTGGTCACGAGGGATCGTTGGGCCATCCCTTGGTCATGAGGGACCATTTGGCGAACACTTGGTCATGAGGGACCGTTGGGCCAACCCTTGGCCACGAGGGACCGTTGGGCCAACCCCTGGTCACGAGGGACTATTGGTTCAACACTTGGTCACGAGGGACCGTTTGACCAACACTTATTCATGTGAAAGTGCTCGTGCCAGCGTAGCTATGCAAGGTTCTCCCTGGGAGAATGCTACCTCTCCCCATACACGCTGATTGGGCCAATTTCAGCCGTACCATCCTGCACCCTTATAAATTTGGTCATGAGGAACTGTTTGGCAAACACTTGGTCACGAGGGACCATTGGGCCAACAGTTGGGCCAACCCTTGGTCACAAGGGTCCGTTGGTCCAATAGTTGGTCAGGAGGGACCGTTGGGGCAACCCTTTGTCATGAGGGACCGTTTACCTCTCCCCATATATGCTGATTGGGCCAGTTTGAGCCATACCATCCTGCACCCTTGTAAATTTGGTCACGAGGGATGGTTGGGCCAACCCCAACCCTTGGCCACGAGGGACGGTTGGGCAAACCCTTGGTCACGAGGGTCCGTTTGGCCAACACTTGGTCACGAGGGTCCGTTGGTCCAACAGTTGGTCACCAGGGACGGTTGGGCCAACCCTTGGACATGAGGGACCGTATGGGCCAACAGTTGGTCACGAGGGACCGTATGGTTAACACTTGATCACGAGGTGCTCCCAAGGAGAACGCTACCTCTCCGCCTATATGTTGATTGGGCCAGTTTCAGCCAAACCGTGTTTTTCATCCTTACAAATTTGGTCTCGAGGGTTCCCCGTTCGGCCAACACTTGGTCACAAGGGGGCCCATTTGGCGAACACACTTGGTCTCATGGGAGCATTCGTGCTAACACAGCTTTGCAAGGTGCTCCCTTGGAGAGCGCACTATCGCGAGAGCACCGTGCGGTGCTCCCAACGAGAATGCTACCTCTCCCCATGTTGCACGCTTGTGAATTTTGTTACAAGGGTCATGGGCGAGAGCGGAAACCTCATCAGGAAGGTTGCACTGTGGCCTCTGACTTCGTGGGACCTCACATGTAGAGGGGACGTTCGCTGCCAACACAATGCAAATTTATGAAAGGGCCTCGTGCATGCACATGTGTGTGTGCATGTGCCCGTGAAGGGGAAGACAAATGCATGACCCCACGAGACGAGGGTATGAGACATGGCAAGGCGCCTGTGGAGGGAGACAAAGTGAAAGAAAGAGAAGGAGAAAGAGAATGAGGTAGAGAGTGTGAGGATCACGAATCTCGATGATAAGAGGCTGAATCTCAGTGGATCGTGGCAGCAAGGCCACTCTGCCACTTACAATACCCCATCGTGTATTTATGTCGTCTGCAAAGGATTCTTCTCACCGACTGCTTGAAATGAAACTGCATGGCCCCCAGTGCCTCCACCATGCAGGCAGGACCAGGGGGTACCATCGACACATGCCAACGGGAGCAACGAAGCTGCCCCTACTGCAGGTTTCGTAGCAACCGATGAGGAAAGAGGCGCCGCCTCTAGCATGGATTCTGACTTAGAGGCATTCAGTCATAATCCGACACACAGTAGCTTCACGTCACTAGCTTTTCAACCAAACACGATGACTAATTGTGTGAATCAACGGTTCCTCTCGTACTAAGTTGAATTACTATCGCGGCGCGCATCATCAGTAGGGTAAAACTAACCTATCTCATGATGGTCTAATCCCAGCTCACGTTCCCTATTGGTGGGTGAACAATCCAACACTTGGTGAATTCTGCTTCACAATGATAGGAAGAGCCGACATCAAAGGATCAAAAAGCAATGTAGCTATGAACTCTTGGCTGCCACAAGCCAGTTATCCCTGTGGTAACTTTTCTGACACCTCTAGCTTCAAATTCTGAAGATCTAAAGGATCGATAGGCCATGCTTTCACGGTTTGTATTCGTACTGAAAATCAAAATCAAATGAGCTTTTACCCTTCTGTTCCACATGAGATTTCTGTTCTCATTGAGCTCATCTTAGGACACTTGTGTTATCTTTTAACAGATGTGCCGCCCTAGCCAAACTCCCCACCTGACTCTGTCTTCCATGCAGATCGACGCACCGAGGTGCATCTTGGGTCCAAAAGCCAGGGCTGTGCCCCATTCCCAACCAACAGAGTAAGTAAAATAATGTTAAAAGTAGTGGTATTTCACTTGCACCGCAAGAGGCTCCCACTTATTCTACACCTCTTAAGTCATTTCACAAAGTCAGACTAGAGTCAAGCTCAACAGGGTCTTCTTTCCCCGCTAATTTTGCCAAGCCCATTCCCTTGGCTGTGGCCTCGCTAGATAGTAGGTAGGGATAGTGGGAATCTCGTTAATCCATTCATGCGTGTCACTAATTAGATGACGAGGCATTTGGCTACCTTAAGAGAGTCATAGTTACTCCCGCCGTTTACCCGTGCTTGGTTGAATTTCTTCACTTTGACATTCAAAGCACTGGGTAGAAATGACATTGCGTCAGCATCTGCAGGGACCATCACAATGCTTTTTTTTAATTAAACAGTCAGATTCCCCTTGTCCAAGCTAGTTCTAAGCTGGTTGTTCGTTGCCTAGGGAAAGCCCTCCCCCGTGGAGGGGGGGAGGGTGCTCTACATCCATCACCCGACCGGCACGCGAGGGCCCGTCGTTGCCACCGAAGCAGCTCAGGAAGGCCCTTGACAACCTGCGGGTTCAGGGTGCAGACCCCTAGGCCCAACCCTCGGAGCCAATCCTTTTCCTGAAGTTACAAATCCATTTTGCTGACTTCCCTTACCTACATTGTTCTATGGACCAGAGGTAGTTCACCTTGGAGACCTGATGCGGTTATGAGTATGACCGGGCATGAATAGTACTTAGTTCTCTAAATTTTCAGGGGCCACCGAGGGTGCACCGGACACCGCAGGATGTGTGGTGCTCTTCCAGCCGCTGGACCCTATCTCTGGTTGAGCCGATTTCAAGGTGGGCAGGCTGTTAAAAAGAAAAGATAACTCTTCCTAGGGCCCTCGCCGGCGTCTCCAGATCCCCTGACGTTGCCGTCCACCGCCATGTCCCAGTTCGGGAATGTTAACTTGATTCCCTTTCGAGATCTCGTGCGGAGTGCACCCATTGGAAGGGGCTCCCCCATCTCTTAGGATCGACTAACCCATTTCCAAGTGCTGTTCGCATGGAACCTTTCTCCACGTTGGTCTTCAAAGTTCTCATTTGAATATTTGCTACTACCACCAAGATCTACACCGGCGGCCGCTCCACCTGGGCTTGCGTCCTAGGCTTCGCAACGGACCACCACGTCCTCCTACTCATCAGGGCCTGGCTCTTGCCCCGATGGCTGAGTGTAGGTCGCGCGCTTAAGCGCCATCCATTTTTGGGGCTAGTTGATTCGGTAGGTGAGTTGTTACACACTCCTTAGCGGATTTTGACTTCCATGACCACTATCCTACTGTCTTAATCAACCAACACCCTTTGTGGGTTCTGGGTTAGCGCGCAGTTAGGCATCATAGCTCGACTTTCAGTTGAGCCCGCATCGCTAGTTCTACTTACCAAAAATGGCCCGCTTGGAGCTCTCGATTCATTAATGTGGCTCACTGAGGCAGTCGTGCCGTCTTACCTATTTAAAGTTTGAGAATAGGTCGAGGGCGTTGCGCCCCTGATGCCTCTAATCATTTGCTTTACCTGATAAAACTCGAGAGTGCGAGCTCCAGCTATCCTAAGGGAAACTTCAGAGGGAACCAGCTACTAGATGGTTCGATTAGTCTTTCGCCCCTATACCCAAGTTAGACGAACGATTTGCACGTCAGTATCGTGATGGGCCTCCACCAGAGTTTCCTCTGGATTCGCCCTACTCAGGCATAGTTCACCATATTTTAGGTCCCAATAGGCATGCTCTCCCTCAAACCCTTCTCAACAAGATCAAGGTCGGTGGACGGTGCTCCGTGCCCCCGCACGGATCCCACCTTTTAGCTTCCTTACACTGTGTGGGTTTCCAAACCCGACGACTCGCACGCATGTTAGACTCCTTGGTCCGTGTTTCAAGACAGGTTGAATGGAAAGCCCACGTAATCTACGTCCCTAGCTCACATGCGCCATAGGACCCACCCCTCCAGGGGACGCACGCTTGGACCCTCGACCATCGCAGCGGCAGCACATGTGCAGCCAGCTGTGCACGCTTGTGCCACGGTGCTGATCCATGCAGACTCACCTCCCGGACCAAGGGGTGGACCGAAGCATACACACTCCACTCCACGTCTGGCCGGGAAGCAACGTTGGCCTCCATCCGCTTCCCTCT
>MNCI01034199.1:27546-40046 GCA_015680685.1 Gnetum montanum | reverse complement strand
CCCATAAAGCCATCAGTGCCAGCTCCGGTCTCGTAACTCTATAGAAATGAGTTTCAGGGTCAACCGAATTCCCTGTCATGCGACCGAGCAACAGAAAACTCCTTCGCGAATAATAGAGACAAAGTGTGCCATAGCCAAGACAAGGGATTTTCGAGACATGACCCTCAAAACATCCCTCCGACTGCTTCTCCTAACCCTTGAATAACTTACGACCATGTTCGAGCGTGCACTCAAACTTCGCAAGCTACTCCAAGGGAAGGTGCTACCTGTGTCCTTGAGTCCACAAAAGGATCGTTTCATTGTGGTACGACCTTAGGATGGTCACCCAAGTCAATAGAGTTCTCAATCCGAAACCAACAACGATGCACCCTCAAGTCCCTTGTCATTTCTCAACTCGTCCACGTCAAATCGCCACTACCACCCATTCGCTACTAGGCAATCAAATCGGTGCACAGGTAAAGACAACATGTGCTCGACGCTACCGCATGGGGGTGTCCAAACGCTCTACCTCCTCCACCATACCAAATCAACGATACCGTTCGCACGAACTTGTTCCACACCAAAGAATAAAATTAGGGGCCACAAATTGAAAAATGAGCCACGCGAACATGCATAAAGGATAACAGAAACTTAGTCCTCCAGGTACTGTAGCACGTGCACGTGAACTCGCATCTACCACCCGCGCGCTACTGAGCTGTCCGATCCGTGATCATGAAGAGGAGACATGCACCCGATGCTACCCCGTGGGGGCATCAACATGCTCTGCTACCTCAACCACACAAACTAGACGCAACCGTTCGCACATAATCAACCGCTATCACATCAAGAAAAATTTGAGATGAATCCCAGAATCTCAATCCCAACTATGACCCGACGCCGATGGCAACGTTTGCATCACAATGCAAGCCTTTGTCCTTGATTCTGTGAAAGGCAATTTTCAAGATGCAATGATCACAAACCGATGACCAGAATCAATAAAATCCTCGAACCGAAAACAAAAGTGAGGCACCAGCAAACGCATGGAGAACGAGAGGCAAAGAGCTCTTCCTTTCTCACCTCATCCAGGTGAACTAGCCACTACCACCAATGGGCTACTAGGCAATCGAATCGGTGCATAGGCAGAGATGGCATGCGCTGAACAATACCCCGTGGGGACCTCGAGATGCTCTGCCACCTCCACCGCGCCAAATCAACACTACCGTTCACATGAAATCGTTCTACATGGGATCATTCGATCCCGTAAAGCCATCAGTGCTAGCTCCGATCTCGCAACTCTATAGAAACGAGTTTTAGGGTCAACCGAATTCCCCGTCACACGACCGAGCAACAGAAAACTCCTTCGTGAATCACAGAGACAAAGCATGCCATAGCCAAGACAAGGGATTTTTGAGACATGGCCCTCAAAACATCCCTCCGACTACTTCTCCTAGCCCTTGAACAACTCAAGATGTGTTCGAGCGTGCGCTCGAACTTCGCAAGCTACTCCAAGGGAAGGAGCTACTTGTGTCCTTGAGTCCACAAAAGGCTCTTTTCGCTGTGCTACGACATCGAGATGGTCACCCGAGTCAATAGAGTCCTCAAACCAAAACCAACATAGAAGCACCCTCAAGTCCTCGTCGTTTTCGACCTCATCCACGTCAACTCGCCACTACCACCCATGCACTACTAGGCGATCAAATTGGTGCATACACAGAGACGACATGCGCTTGACGCTACCCCGTGGGGGCATCCAAATGCTCTACCTCCTCCATCGCACCAAATCAAAGCTACCATTCGCATGAAATTGTTCCACATGGGATTTTTCGATCCCGTAAAGCCATCAGTGCCAGCTCTGATCTTGCAACTCTATAGAAACGAGTTTCAGGGTCAATAGAATTCCCCGTCACACGACCGAGCAACAGAAAACTCCTTCATGAAACATAGAGACACAGCATGCCATAGCCAAGGAAAGGAATTTTCGAGACATGGCCCTCAAAACATCCCTCCGACTGCTTCTCCTAGCCCTTGAAAAACTCACGACGTGTTTGAGCGTGCGCTCAAACTTCGCAAGCTACTCTAAGGGAAGGCGCTAACTGTGTCCTTGAGTCCAAAAAAGGCTCTTTCCACTGTGCTACGACCTTGAGGCGGTCACCCAAGACAATAGAGTCCTCAAACCGAAACCAACAACGATGCACCCTCAAGTCCCTCATCGTTTCTCGCCTCGTCCATGTCAACTCGTCACTACCACCCATGCGCTACTAGGCAATCGAATCGGTGCATACGCAGAGATGACATGCACTCGATGCTACCCTGTGGGGGTGTCCAAACGCTCTGCCTCCTCCACTGCATCAAATCAACACTACCGTTCGCACAAAATCGTTTAGCATGGGATCGTTCGATCCCGTAAAGCCGTCAATGCCGGCTCTGATCTCGCAACTCTATGGAAACGAGTTTCAGGGTCAACCAAATTCCCCGTCATACGACTGAGCAACAGAAAACTCCTTCGCGAATCACAGAGACACAGCGTGCTGTAGCCAAGACAAGGGATTTTTGAGACATGGCCCTCAAAACATCCCTCCGACTGCTTCTCCTAGCCCTTGAACAACTCACGACGTGTTCGAGCATGCGCTCAAACTTCGCAAGCTACTCCAAGGGAAGGCACTACCTATGTTCTTGAGTCCAAAAAAGGCTCTTTTCACTGTGCTACGACCTCGAGACGGTCACCCGATTCAATAGAGTCCTCAAATCGAAACCAACATCAATGCACCCTCAAGTCCCTCATCGTTTCCCACCTCGTCCACGTCAACTCGCCACTACCACCGATGCGCTACTAGGTAATCGAATCGGTGCATACGCAGAGATGACATGCACTCGATGCTACCCCGTTGGGGCATCCAAATGCTCTGACTCCTCCACCACACCAAATCAATGCTACCGTTCGCACAAAATCGTTCCACCTTGGATCATTCGATCCTGTAAAGCCATCAGTACCGGCTCCGATCTCGCAACTCTATAGAAACGAGTTTCAGGGTCAACTGAATTCCTCGTCACGTGACTAAGCAATAGAAAACTCCTTTGCGAATCATGCAGACATAGTGGGCCATAGCCAAGACAAGGGATTTTTGAGACATGGCCCTCAAAACATCCCTCCAACTGCTTCTCCTAGCCCTTGAACAGCTCACGACGTGTTCGAGCGTGTGCTCGAACTTCGTAAGCTACTCCAAGGAAAGGCGCTACCTGTGTCCTTGAGTCCATAAAAGGCTCTTTTCCCTATGCTATGACCTCAAGATGGTCACCCGAGTCAATAGAGTCCTCAAACCAAAACCAACAACGATGCACCCTCAAGTCCCTCATCATTTCTTGCCTCGTCCACATCAACTCACCACTACCACCCATGCGCTACTAGGCAATCAAATCGGTGCATACGCAGAGACGACATGCACTCGATGCTACCCCGTGGGGGCGTCCAAATGCTCTGCCTCCTCCACCGCACCAAATCAACGCTACTGTTTGCACGAAATCATTCCGCATGGGATCGTTCGATCCTGTAAAGCCATTAGTGCCAGCTCCGATCTTGCAACTCTATAGAAACAAGTTTCAAGGTCAACCGAATTCCCCGTCACGTGATCGAGCAATAGAAAACTCCTCCGTGAATCACAGAGACATAGCGTGCTGCAGCCAAGACAAGGGATTTTCAAGACATGACCCTCAAAACATCCCTCTGACTACTTCTCCTAGCCCTTGAACAACTCACGACGTGTTAGAGAGTGTGCTCAAACTTCGCAAGCTACTCCAAGAGAAGGCGCTACCTGTGTCCTTGAGTCCACAAAAGGCTCTTTTCGCTGTGCTATGACCTCGATACGGTCACCTGAGTCAATAGAGTCCTCAAACCAAAACCAACAACGATGCACCCTCAAGTCCCTCGTCGTTTCTCGCCTCATCCACGTCAATTCGCCACCAGCACCCATGCACTACTAGGCAATCGAATCGGTGCATACGTAGAGATGACATGTGCTCAACGCTTCCCCGTGGGGGTGTCCAAACACTCTGCCTCCTCCACCACACCAAATCATCACTACCATTCGCATGAAATCATTCTGCATGGGATCGTTCGATCCCGTAAATCCATCAGTTCCGCCTATTTTCGATGTGCTACCAGCACGAAACGGTCACCTGAATCAAATCGTAAACGAGGATACCGCCTTCTCCGGGGTTATCCTTCTTCCCAACAAGCCTTGCAAGTCACCAACATGAGCAACCATGTTGTGATATCATGGGCAGGGCAAAACATCCCTGGGGGGAGAAACCCACGTATCACTCTATCACTCAAACCTCTCGTCAACTCTACCTCCCCCTATATATGTTGATTGGGCCAGTTTCAGCCATACCATCCCGCACCCTTATAAATTTGATCACGAAGGATCAAATTGATGAGATCCTCCTTACCTCTGTCATTGAACCCACTCAAAGAGGAGGGCGCGCTCAAGGAGAACGCTTTCCCAAGGGCTGCTCTAAGTGAGGGCGCTCTCACGGAGAATGTTATTATGGAGGACCCTCTCGAGATGGGCGTCCTCGGGGAGATTGCTCTCATGAAGGGCCTTCTCATTGAGGGCACTTGTATGGAGGCTGCTCACAATGAGGATGCTCTCGAGGAGAACACTCACATGAGGGTGCATGGTGCTCTCATTGATAGCACTCTCCAGGATGATGCTCTCAGAAAGAGGCCGTCCACTGAGAGGCTGATCTCAAAGAGGGAGTTCCAATGGACATAGCTCTCCAAGAGAACGATCTCAACAAGGGCACTCTCGAAAAAAACGTTCTTAAGGAGGATGCTCTCTAGGAGGGCGTCCTCAACGAGATCATTATCAGGGAATGTGTTCTCAAGAAAGGCACTCTTTAGAAGGGCACTCTCTGATACAAGCGTTCTCAACGTCGGCACTCTCAAGAAGAACACTCTCGCATGCATGATGCAAGGTGCTCTCATGGACAACGCTTTCATTGAATCCGCTCTTGAGGAAAACACTCTTGCAATGGCCACTCTACTGGAGGGTGCTCTTCAACAAAACGTTCTTGATGAGGGTGCTCAACGGAGAAAGCTCAAATGGAAGGCCACTTTAGCAGGGCGCTATCCAGGAGAATGCTCTCAGGGAAGGCGATCTCACATACAACGCTCTCAAGGAGGATGCTGCCAAGGAGGACATCTTTCTGGGAGGGCATCCTTCGAGAGCAAGCTCTCAATGAGGGCACTCTCCAGGAGAACACTCTCATGTGACTAACGCTAAGAACTCTCGAGAAAGGTGCTCTCAAGGAGAACACTATCCGAAAAGCAGCTCTAATGGAGTGTGCTCCTAGAGAGGCCGCTACCACCGAGAACATTCTTAAGGAGGACAAAGGGCATCCTCAACAGCACCATTCTCAGGGAGGGCACTCTTTGGAACGGCACTCTCTGATCCAAGCGTTCTCAATGACGGCACTCTCAAGGTGAACACTCTCACGTGCATAACGCAAGGTGATCCCATGGAAAATGCCATCATGGAGGAAGCTCTCAAGGAGAACGCTTTCACAGAGACCGCTCTTAGGAAGAACGATCTCAGCAAAGGTGATCTAAATGAGGGCATCCTTCGATAGAATGATCTCGACGAGGGAACTCTATGAAGAACGATCCAGGAGAGGGCACCCTCAAAGAGAATACTTGTCAGATGGTCGCTCTAACAGAGGGTGCTCTGAAGAAGAACACTCTTAAGGAGAGCGTCCTCAGCCATACCGATCTCAACGAGGATGCTGTAATGGAGGACGCTCTCCAAGAGAATGCTCCCAACAATAGCACTCTCGGGGAGAACACTATCATGTGCATAACACAAGGTGATCTCAAGTCGAATGCTCTAAGGGTGCTTGCACTAACGAAGATCGTTCTCTAAGAGGGCACCTTCTGAGAAAGAGCTCTCAATGAGGGCACTCCCAAGAAGAATGCTCTCATGGGCGTAGCACAAGATAATCAAAGAACACGTCCTCCGCAAGAATGTTCTCATAGAGGCCGCTCTCAGGGAAAATGCTCTCGTGAAAGGTGCACTCTAAACGAAGGGACTCTTCGACAGAACGATCTCAACGAGAGCGCTCTCAAAGAGAATGCTCTTCCGAAGGCCCCTCTAATGAAGGGCACTCCTAAAAACAATGCTCTCATCAAGGGTGATGTCATGGAGCCTGCTCTCAAGGAAGGCATTCTAATGGAGGCCACTCTCCAAGAGAACGCTCTCAACAAAGGCGTTCTCAGGGAGAACACTCTCACGTGCGCAATGCAAGGTGCTCTAGAGGAGAACCCTCTGAGAGAGGTTGCTCTAAGGGAGAGAGCTCTCAAGGAGAAAGCTCTCAAGGAGGGCGATCTCATGTAGAATTCTCTTAAAGAGGGACTCTCTCAACGAGGGTGTCCCCAACTAAACCGATCTCAATGACGGTGTTCTAATGGAGGTAGCTCTCCAAGAGAAAAATCTCAACAAGGGTGCTCTCTAGGAGAACACTCTCGTGTGCATAATGTAGAGTGCACTCAGGGAGGTCCCTTTGAGGGAGAGCACTTGCCCAGAGGGAGCTCTCAACGATGGCGCTCCAAGAAGAATGCTCTAGGGCAACCAACCCCATGGAACATGCCCACAACGCTGCAATCCTTTTATCTCAAATCGTAAACGAGGACACCGCCTTCTCCGGGGCTATCCTTCTTCGCAACCAAGGCTCACGGGTCATGGACATGAACAACGAGGCCGTGATATCATGGACAGGGAAAGGCATCCCTAAGGGGAGAAACCCACATATCACTCTATCACTCCGACCGCTCGTCAACTCTACCTCCCCCTATATATGTTGATTGGGCCAGTTTCCTCCATACCGTCCCGCACCCTTATAAATTTGATCATGAAGGACCAGCTCAAGGAGAGTGCTCTCACGTGCGTGGTGCAAGGCGCTCTCTGGGAGGGCGTTCTCAAAGAGAATTCTCTCCGAAAGGCCACTCTAATAGAGGGTGCTCTCACGGAGGGCATTCTCAGGGAGGGTGCTCTTCCAAAGAACACTCTCAACGACGACGCTCTCAAGGAGAACATTCACATGAGGGTGCAAGGCACTCTTAAGGAGAACGATCTCGTGGAGGCTGCTCTGAAGGAGGTAGCTCTCAGGGAGTGCACTCTTCAACATAGTGCTCTCCACTAGGGTGTTATAGGGAGAATGCTCCCACCGAGGGCCCTCTCAAGGAGAAAGCTCTTCGAAAGGCCGCTCTAACGCAGGGTGCTCTCAAGGAGAACGCTCTAGGAGAGGGCACCCCTAGCAAGACCAATCTCAAGAAGGGGGCTCTACAAGAGAACGCTCTCAACAATGGTGCTCTCGAGGAGAACACTCTCACGTGCACAACGTAAGGTGCAATGTGAGGTCGCTCTGAGGGAGAACGCTCTGAAAGAGGGCATCCCCAGTGACACTGATCTTAGTGAGGGCGTCCGTAGTGAGATTGCTCTCAACGAGGACGTGCGTTCGCAGGGAGGGCACTCTTAGGAAGACCGCTCCCAAGGAGACTGCTCCTGATGGGGGCGCTCTCAATGAAGGCACCCGAGGGAGAACACTCCTAATGAAGGCATCCTCAGGGAGACCGTTCTTAGGGAGGGCACTCTTACAAAGATCGCTCTCAAGTAGACCGCGCCCCATGAGCACGCTCTCAGAGAGACCACTCTCAATGAGGGCGCTTCAAGGAGAATGCTATCGATGAGGACGTCCTCAGGAAGACCGCTCCCAAGGAGGGCATTCTCTGGGAGGACGCTCTTACGAAGGGCGCTCTACGAAAGAATGCTCTCAAGCTGAAAACTCTCACATGCGTAACGTAAGGCGCTCTCATGGAGAACGCTCTCACGGAGGCCACTCTAACGGGGGATGCTCTCAGGGAGAATGCTCTCAAGGAGGGCACTCTTCGACAAAATGCTCCCAATGAGGATGCTCCAAGGAGAATGCTTCCGATGAGGGCGCTATCACAGAGACCGCTCTCAAGGAGGGCATTCTCCAGGGAGACCGCTCTCAACGAGGGCGCTCTAGGAAGAACGCTCCCGATGAAAGCTTCCTCAGTGAGATTGCTCTCAAGCAGGGCGTTCTCAGGGAGGGCACTCTTAGGAAGACCACTCCCAAGGAAACTCCTCTCAAAGAGGTCGCTCTCAATGAGGGCACTCCAAGGAGAGCACTCCTGATGAGGGCATCCTCAGTGAGATTGCTCTCAAGGAGGGCACTCTCAGGGAGGGCACACTTAGGAAGACCACTCCCAAGGAAACTGTTCCCGATGAGGGTGCTCGAGGGGAGAACATTCACGATGAAGTCGTCCTCAGCAAGATTGCTCTCAAGAAGGGCATTCTCAAGGAGGGCACTCTTATGAAGACCACTGCCCATGATCGTGCTCTCAGGGAGACCGCTCTCAAGGAGGGCGTTCTCCAGGGAGACCACTCTCCACGAGGGTGCAACAGGGAGAACGCTACCCATGAGGGCATCCGTAGTGAGATCACTCTCAACAAGGGCGTTCTCAGGGAGGGCACTCTTAGGAAGGGTGCTCCCAAGGTGACTGCTCCCGATGGGGGCGATCTCAATGAAGGCACTCTAGGGAGAACGCTCCCAATGAAGGCGTCCACAAGGAGACCATTCTCAGTGAGGGCATTCTCAGGGAGAGCACTCTTACGAAGACCACTCTCAAGTAGACCACTCTCAATGAGCGCACTCTTAGAGAGACCACTCTCAATGAGGGCGCTCCAAGGAGAACACTACCGATGAGGAAGTCCTCAGGGAGACCGCTCTCACAGAGGCCACTCTAACGGAGGATGCTCTCAGGGAGAACGCTCTCAAGGAGAGCACTCTTCGACAAAACACTCTCAATGAGGGCACTCAAAGGAGAATGCTTCTGATGAGGGCACTATCACAGAGACCGCTCTCAAGGAGGGCATTCTCCAGAGAGACCGCTCTCAACGAGGGCGCTCCAGGGAGAACGCTCTCGATGAAAGCGTCTTTAGTGAGATTGCTCTCAAGGAGGGCGTTCTCAGGGAGGGCACTCTTAGGAAGACTGCTCCCAAGGAGACTCCTCCCGACGAGGGTGCTCTCAATGAGGGCACTCCAGGGAGAGCACTCCCGATGAGGGCATCCTCAGTGAGATTTCTCTCAAGGAGGATGTTCTCAGGGAGGGCACACTTAGGAAGACCGCTCCCAAGGAGACTACTCCTGATGAGGGTGCTCGAGGGAAGAATTTTCACGATGAAGTCGTCCTCAGCAAGATCACTCTCAAGAAGGGCGTTCTCAAGGAGGCACTCTTACGAAGACCGTTGCCCATGAGAGTGCTCTCGGGGAGACTGCTCTAAAGGAGGGCGTTCTCCAGGGAGATCGCTCTCCACGAGGGCGCAACAGGGAGAATGCTACCCATGAGGGCGTCTGTAGTGAGATCGCTCTCAACGAGGGTGTTCTTAGGGAGGGTGCTCTTAGGAAGGGTTCTCCCAAGGAGACTGCTCCTAATGGGGGTGCTCTTAATGAAGGCGCTCCAGGGAGAACGCTCCCGATGAAGGCATCCTCAGGGAGACCATTCTCAAGGAGGGTGTTCTCAGGGAGGGCACTCTTACGAAGACCGCGCTCAAGTAGACCGCTCCCCATGAGCGTGCTCTCAGAGAGACCGCTCTCAATGAGGGTGCTCCAAGGAGAACGCTACCGATGAGGACGTCCTCAGGGAGACCACTCTCACTGAGGCCGCTCTAATGGAGGATGCTCTAAGGGAGAACGCTCTCAAGGAGGGCACTCTTCGACAAAATGCTCTCAATGAGGGTGCTCCAAGGATAACACTTCTGATGAGGGCGCTGTCACAGAGACTACTCTCAAGGAGGGCATTCTCCAGGGAGACCGCTCTCAACGAGGGCGCTCCAGGGAGAGTGCTCCCGATGAGGGCGTCCTCAGTCATATTGCTCTCAAGGAGGGCATTCTCAGGGAGGGCACACTTAGGAAGACCTCTCCCAAGGAGACTGCTCCTGATGAGGGCGCTTGAGGGGAGAACGTTCACGATGAAGTTGTCCTCAGTAAGATCACTCTCAAGAAGGGCATTCTCAAGGAGGGCACTCTTACGAAGACCACTGCCCATGAGCGCGCTCTCAGGGAGACCACTCTTAAGGAGGGCATTCTCCAGGGAGACCGCTCTCCACGAGGGCGCAACAGGAAGAGCGCTACCCATGAGGGTGTCCGTAGTGAGATCGCTCTCAACGAGGGCGTTCTCAGGGAGGGCACTCTTAGGAAGGGTGCTCCCAAGGAGACTGCTCCCAATGGGGGCACTCTCAATGAAGGTGCTCCATGGAGAACGCTCCCGATGAAGGCATCCTTAGGGAGACCATTCTCTGGGAGGGCGTTCTCAGGGAGGGTACTCTTACGAAGACCGCTCTCAAGTAGACCGCTCCCCATGAGCGTGCTCTCAGAGAGACCGCTCTCAACGAGGGCACTCCAAGAAGAACGCTACCGATGGGGACATGCTCAGGGAGACCACTCTCACAGAGGCTACTCTAACAGAGGATGCTCTCAGGGAGAATTCTCTCAAGGAGGGCACTCTTTGACAAAATGCTCTCAATGAGGGTGCTCCAAGGAGAACACTTCCGATGAGGGCGCTGTCATAGAGACCGCTCTCAAGGAGGGCATTCTCCAGGGAGACCGCTCTCAATGAGGGCACTCTAGGGAGAATGCTCCTGATGAAAGCATCCTCAGTGAGATTGCTCTTAAGGAGGGCGTTCTCAGGGAGGGCACTCTTAGGAAGATCACTCCCAAGGAGACTCCTCCCGACGAGGTCGCTCTCAATGAGGGCACTCCAAGGAGAGCACTCTCGATGAGGGCATCCTTAGTGAGATTGCTCTCAAGGAGGGCGTTCTCAGGGAGGGCACACTTAGGAAGACTGCTCCTAAGGAGACTGCTCCCGATGAGGGTGCTTAAGGGGAGAATTTTCATGATGAAGTCGTCCTCAGCAAGATCGCTCTCAAGAAGGGCATTCTCAAGGAGGGCACTCTTACGAAGACCACTGCCCATGAGCGCGCTCTCAAGGAGACCGCTCTCAAGAAGTGTGTTCTCCAGGGAGACCGCTCTCCAAGAGGGCACAACAGGGAGAACGCTACCCATGAGGGCATCCGCAGTGAGATCGCTCTCAACGAGGGCATTCTCAGGGAGGGCACTCTTAGGAAGGGTGCTCCCAAGGAGACTGCTCCTGATGGGGGCGCTCTCAATGAAGGTGCTCCAGGGAGAACGCTCCCGATGAAGGCGTCCTTAGGGAGACCGTTCTTAGGGAGGGCGTTCTCAGGGAGGGCACTCTTACGAAGACCGCTCTCAAGTAAACTGCTCCCCATGAGCGCGCTCTCAAAGAGACCGCTCTCAACAAGGGTGCTCCAAGGAGAATGCTACCGATGAGGACGTCCTCAGGGAGACCACTCTCAAGGAGGACGTTCTCAGAGAGGACTCTCTTAGGAAGGGCGCTCTACGAAAGATTGCTCTCAAGCTGAAAACTCTCACGTGCGTAACACAAGGTGCTCTGATGGAGAACACTCTCATAGAGGCCGCTCTAACGGAGGATACTCTCAGGGAGAACGCTCTCAAGGAGGGCACTCTTCGACAAAAGGCTCTTAATGAGGGTGCTCCAAGAAGAACGCTTCTGATGAGGGCACTGTCATAGAGATTGCTCTCAAGGAGGGCATTCTCCAGGGAGACCGCTCTCAACGAGGGCACTCCAGGGAGAATGCTCCCGATGAAAGTGTCCTTAGTGAGATTGCTCTCAAGGAGGGCACTCTTAGGAAGACCACTCCCAAGGAGAGTCCTCTCGACGAGGGCACTCTCAATGAGGGCACTCCAGGGAGAGCACTCCCGATGAGGGCGTCCTCAGTCAGATTGCTCTCAAGGAGGGCATTCTCAAGGAGGGCACACTTAGGAAGACCTCTCCCAAGGAGATTGCTCCCGATGAGGGCGCTCGAGGGGAGAACGTTCATGATGCAATCATCCTCAACAAGATCGCTCTCAAGAAGGGAGTTCTCAAGGAGGGAACTCTTACGAAGACCGCTGCCCATGAGCACGCTCTCAGGGAAATCGCTCTCAAGGAGGGCGTTCTCCAGGGAGACCGCTCTCAACGAGGGTGCAACAGGGAGAATGCTACCCATGAGGACGTCCTCAGGGACACCACTCTCAAGGAGGGCATTCTCAGGGAGGGCGCTCTTAGGAAGGGCTCTTCCAAGGAGACTGCTCCCAATGGGGGTGCTCTCAATGAAGGTGCTCTAGGGAGAACGCTCCCGATGAAGGCATCCTTACAGAGACTATTCTCAGGGAGGGCGTTCTTAGGGAGGGCACTCTTACGAAGACCGCTCTCAAGTAGACCGCTCCCCATGAACGTGCTCTTAGAGAGACCACTCTCAACGGGGGTGCTCCAAGGAGAACGCTACCGATGAGGATGTCCTCAGGGAGACCGTTCTCAAGGAGGGCATTCTCAGGGAGGACGCTCTTAGGAAGGGCGCTCTATG
>MNCI01034199.1:22500-26183 GCA_015680685.1 Gnetum montanum | reverse complement strand
CTCTAACGGAGGATGCTCTCAAGGAGAATGCTCTCAAGGAGGGCACTCTTCAATAAAACGCTCTTAATGAGGGTGCTCCAAGGAGAACGCTTCCAATGAGGGCACTGTCATAGAGACTGCTCTCAAGGAGGGCATTCTCCAGGGAGACCTCTCTCAACGAGGGTGCTCCAGGGAGAACACTCCTGATGAAAGCGTCCTCAATGAGATTTCTCTCAAGGAGGGCGTTCTTAGGGAGGGCACTCTTAGGAAGACCGCTCCCAAGGAGACTCCTCCTAACGAGGGCACTCTCAATGAGGGTGCTCCAGGGAGAGCGCTCCCGATGAGGGCATCCTCAGTGAGATTGCTCTCAAGGAGGGTGTTCTCAGGGAGGGCACACTTAGGAAGACTACTCCCAAGGAGACTACTCCTGATGAGGGTGCTTGAGGGGAGAACGTTCATGATGAGGTCGTCCTCAGCAAGAAGGGAGTTCTCAAGGAGGACACTCTTACGATGACTGCTGCCCATGAATGCGCTCTCAGGGAGACCACTCTCAATGACGGCGTTCTCCAGGGAGACCGCTCTTAATGAGGGTGCAACAGGTTGAATGCTACCCATAAGGATGTCCTCAGGGAGACCGCTCTCAAGGAGGGCGTTCTCAGGGAGGACACTCTTAGGAAGGGCAATCTATGACAGAATTCTCTCAACGAGGGTGTTACAGGGAGAACACTCCCAGCGAGGGCCCTCTCAAGGAGAAAGCTCTTCAGAAGGCCACTCTAACGGAGGGCACTCTCAACGAGAACGCTCTCAGGGAGGGTGCCCCTGGTGAGACCGATCTTAAGAAGGGCGCTCTCCAAGAGAACGCTCTTAACAAGTACGCTCTTGAGGAGAACACTCTCAGGTGCGCAACGCAAGGTGCTCTCAAGGAGGTCGCTCTGAGGGAGGGAACCCTTCAAAAAGGAGCTCTCAACGAGGGTGCTCTCCAGGAGAACAATGTCACGTGCTAACCCAAGGCACTCTCAAGGAGAATGCTCTCTGAAAGGCTGCTCTCACCGAGAATGTTCTTTAGGAGACGCTCTCGACCAAGCGTTGGCCGAATGGAGCTTTGTGACCAAATTTATAAGGGCACAGGACAATATGGCTAAAAATGGCCCAATCAACATATATAGGGAGAGATAGTGTTCTCCCCGGGAGCGCACTCTCAAGGAGGGTGCTCTCTAGGAGAGCATTCTCATGGAGGGCACTCCCACCGAGAGCATGCTTAAGGAAGGCACTCTCATGAAGAATGCTCTCAAGGAGGGCATTCTCACGGAGAACGCTTTCAGGGAGGCCACTCCCAAAAATAGTTCTCTACAACAAAATGCTCTCAACTAGGTCTCTCTCATTGAGAACACTCTCAAATGCGCAATGTAAGCAAGGCTCTCTGATGGAGGACACTCCTTGAGAGAACACCATCATGTGCGCAGCAAGAAGCACTCCCATGGAGAGTGCTCTCGCAAGTGCTGCATGAGACGCTCTCATGAGAGTGCGCTCTTGCTAGCGCAGCTATGCGAGGTGCTCTCATGAGAGCACTCTCGCAAGAGCATCGTGCAATGCTCCCAGGAAGAATGCTACCTCTCCCTATATATGATGATTGGGCCAGTTTTAGCCATATCGTCCTGCACCCTTATAAATTTGGTCATGAACACTGCGTTCTCAAAAAGAGCATTCTCAGAGAGAGAGAGCACCAAGTAAGGGCACCCTCAAGGAAAATGCTCTCATAGAGAGAGGTCTCGGGGAGGGCGCTCTCAGCGAGAATGCTCTAACAAAGGCTTCTCTCCATGAGAATGCTCTCAATGAGCATGCTCTCGAGGAGAACATTCTCACGTGCGTAATGTAAGGCACTCTCAAGGAGGGTGCACTCAGCGAGAATGCTCTCAGGAATACCCCTATAACAGAGGGTGCTCTTTGAGAGAATGCTTTTAATGAGGGCGCTCTCAAGGAGAACACTCTCATGAGCATAGCATAAGGCACTCTTAGGGAGGGTGATCTCAAGGAGAATGCTCTCAAGGAGGCTGCTCTAACAGAGGCCGCTCTCATAGAGAACGATCTCGCAAAGGGCAGTATTAAGGAGGATGCTATTGGAGAGGGCGTCCTCAGTGAGCCCATTCTCAGGGAGGGCACTCTCATGGAGGGTGCACTCCAAGAGAACGTTCTCAACGAGGGCGCTCTCCAAGAGACCACTCTCACGTGCGTAGCGCAAGGTGTACTCAGGGAGAACGCTCCCACGGAGGGAGCTCTCTCAGGAGAACACTCTTAGGGAGCATGCTCTCGAGGAGGGCGTCCTCACGTGTGTAACGCAGGATGCTCTCAAAGAGGGTGCACTCAGCAAGAATGCTCTCAGGAACACCACTCTCACGGAGGGCATCCTCATGTGCATAACACAAGGTGCTCTCTGAGAGGGTGCACTCAGTGAGAACGCTCTCAACAAGGGTGCTCTCGAGGAGACCGTTCTCAAGGAGGGCACTCTCAAGGAGAACACTCTCATAGAGCACACTCTCGAGGAGGGCGTCCTCATGTGTGTAATGCAAGGTGCTCACAGAGAGGGTGCACTCAGCGAGAACACTCTTAGGAACACCACTCTCATGGACGACATCCTCATGTGTGTAACGCAAGGTGCTCTCAGAGAGGGTGCACTCAGCGAGAATGCTCTCAACAAGGGTGCTCTCGAGGAGACCGTTCCCAAGGAGGGCACTCTCCAAGAGAACGCTCTCAATGAGGATGCTTTCGAGGAGAAAGCTCTCACGTGCGTAGTGCAAGACGCTCTCAGGGAGGGTGCTCCCAAGGGTAACACTCTCACGTGCGTAGCGTAAGGTGCTCTCGGGGAGAACGTTGTCAGTGAGAATGCTCTATAGGAGAGGGTTCTCATGGAGGGCGCTCCCACAGAGAGCACGCTCACATTGAGCATGCTTAGGGATGACACTCTCACGGAGAACACTCTCAAGGAGGGCATTCTCGAGAAGAATGCTTTTAGGGAGGCCACTTCCAAGAAGAGTGCTCTCCAATGGAATGCTCTCAACGAGGCCTCTCTCATTGAAAATGCTCTCAAATGTGCAACACAAGGCTCTCTCGGGGAGTACACTCTAAGAGAGAACACCATTACGTTGCGTAGCAAGAGGCACTCCCATGGAGAGTGCTCTCGCAAGCGCTGCATGGGACGCTCTTGTGAGAGCACACTTGCAAGCGCAGCTATGCGAGGCGCTCTCATAAGAGCGCTCTCGCGAGAGCACCGTACGATGCTCCCAGGAAGAATGCTACCTCTCCCCATATATGCTGATTGGGCCAGTTTCAGCCATACCATCTTGCACCCTTATAAATTTGGTCATGAAGCTCCGTTGGGCCAACCCTTGTTCTCAAGGAGGGCACTCCTAGGAAGGGCATGCTCCAAGAGAACACTCTCACATGTGTAGCGTAAGGCACTATTAAGGAGAACGCTCTGAGGGAGGCCACTCTCAGGGGGAGCGCTCTCTGGGAGGGTGCTCTCAAGGAGAACACTCTCACATGCGTACCGGGAAGGCACTCTCAAGGAGAACGCTCTCAGGGAGGGCATCCATTTGGCCAGCACTTGCACTCGTGAGAGCACTTGTGCCAACGCAGCTATGCGAGGTGCTCCCATGGAGAGCACTCTCATGAGAGCACCGTGCAGTACTCCCAGGGAGAATGCTACC
>MNCI01034199.1:0-17500 GCA_015680685.1 Gnetum montanum | reverse complement strand
CAAAATCAGGGGCCACAAACTGAAAAACGAGCCACGCGAACATGCATAAAGGATAGCAGAAACTCAATCGTCTAGGTACTGGAGCATGTGCATGTGAACTCGCATCTACCATCCGCGCGCTACTGAGCTATTTGATCCGTGATCATGAAGAGGAGACATGCACCCGACGCTACCCCATGGGGGCGTCAACATGCTCTACTACCTCAACCACACAAACCAGACACAACCGTTCGCACATAATCAACTACTATTGCATCAAGAAAAATGGGAGATGAATCCCAGAATCGCGATCCCAACTATGACCCAACGCTGATGGCAACGTTCGCATCACAATGCAAGCCTTTTTCCTTGATTCAGTGAAAAGCAATTTTCAAGATGCAACCATCACAAACCTTTCACCAGAATCAATAAAATCCTTGAACTGAAAACAAAAGCGAGGAACCAGCAAATGCATGGAGAATGAGAGACAAAGAGCTCTTCCTTTCTCACCTCGTCCAGGTCAACTCGCCACTACCACCCATGCGCTACTAGGCAATCGAATCGGTGCATACGCAGAGATGACATGCACTCGACGTTACCCTATGGGGGCGTCCAAACACTCTGCCTCCTCCATTGCACCAATTCAATGCTACCATTCGCACGAAATCATTCTGCATGGGATCGTTCGATCCCGTAAAGCCATTAGTGCTGGCTCCGATCTCGCAACTCTATAGAAACAAGTTTCAGGGTCAACCGAATTCCCCGTCACATGACCAAGCAACAAAAAACTCCTTCGCGAATCACAGAGACATAGTGTGCCGTAGCCAAGACAAGGGATTTTTGAGACATGGCCCTCAAAACATCCCTCCGACTGCTTCTCCTAGCCCTTGAACAACTCACGACGTGTTCGAGCATGCGCTCAAACTTCGCAAGCTACTCTAAGGGAAGGAGCTACCTGTGTTCTTGAGTCCACAAAAGGCTCTTTTCGCTGTGCTACGACATTGAGATGGTCACCCGAGTCAATAGAGTCCTCAAACCAGAACCAACATAGACGCACCCTCAAGTCCTCGTCGTTTTCGGGGTCATCCACGTCAACTCGCCACTACCACCCATGCGCTACTAGGTAATCGAATCGATGCATACACAGAGATGACATGCGCTCGACGCTACCCCGTGGGGGCATCCAAACGCTCTGCCTCCTCCACCACATCAAATCAATGCTACCGTTCACATGAAATCATTCTGCATAGGATTGTTCGATCTCATAAAGCCATCAGTGCCAACTCTGCTCTCGCAACTCTATAGAAACGAGTTTCAGGGTCAATCGAATTCCCCGTCATGCGACCGAGCAATAGAAAACTCCTTTGCGAAACACAGAGACACAGCATGCCGCAGCCAAGGAAAGGGATTTTTGAGACATAGCCCTCAAAACATCCCTCCGATTGCTTCTCCTAGCCCTTGAACAACTCACGACGTGTTCGAGCATGCGCTCGAACTTCGCAAGCTACTCCAAGGGAAGGAGCTACCTGTGTCCTTGAGTCCACAAAAGGCTCTTTTCGCTATGCTATGACATTGAGACGGTCACCCGAGTCAATAGAGTCCTCAAACCAAAACCAACATAGACGCACCCTCAAGTCCTCATTGTTTTCGGCCTCATCCACTTCAACTCGCCACTACCACCCATGCGCTACTAGGCAATCGAATCGGTGCATACGCAGAGACGACATGCGCTCGACGCTACCCCGTGGGGGTGTCCAAACGCTCTGCCTCCTCCACTGCACCAAATCAACACTACCATTTGCACAAAATCATTTCGCATGGGATCATTCGATCCCGTAAAGCTGTCAGTGCCAGCTCCGATCTCGCAACTCTATGGAAACGAGTTTCAGGGTCAACCAAATTCCCCGTCACACGACCGAGCAATAGAAAACTCCTTCTTGAATCACAGAGACACAGTGTGCCATAGACAAGACAAGGGATTTTTGAGACATGGCCCTCAAAACATCCCTCCGACTGCTTCTCCTAGCCCTTGAACAACTCGCGACGTGTTCGAGCGTGCGCTCAAACTTCGCAAGCTACTCCAAGGGAAGGCACTACCTGTGTCCTTGAGTCCACAAAAGGCTCTTTTCACTGTACTACGACCTCAAGATGGTCACCTGAGTCAATAGAGTCCTCAAACCGAAACCAACATCAATGCACCCTCAAGTCCCTCATCGTTTCCCACCTCGTCCATGTCAACTCGCCACAACCACCCATGCGCTACTAGGAAATCAAATCGGTGCATACGCAGAGACGACATGCGCTTGACGCTACCCCGTGGGGGTGTCCAAATGCTCTGACTCCTCCACCGCACCAAATCAATGCTTTCGTTCGCATGAAATCATTCCACATGGGATCGTTCGATCCCATAAAACCATCAGTGCCAGCTCCGATCTCGCAACTCTATAGAAACGAGTTTCAAGGTCTACCGAATTCCCCGTCAGGCGACCGAGCAACAGAAAACTCCTTTGTGAATCACAGAGACACAGCATGCCATAGCCAAGACAAGGGATTTTCGAGACATGGCCCTCAAAACACCCCTCCGACTACTTCTCCTAGTCCTTGAACAACTCACGACGTGTTCGAGCATGCACTCAGACTTCGTAACCTACTCCAAGGGAAGGCACTACCTATGTCCTTGAGTCCACAAAAGGCTCTTTTCCCTATGCTACAACCTTGAGACAATCACCCGAGTCAATAGAGTCCTCAAACCGAAACCAAAAATGATGCACCCTCAAGTCCCTCGTTGTTTCTCGCCTCATCCACGTCAACTCGCCACTACCACCCATGCGCTACTAGGCAATTGAATCGGTGCATACGCAGAGATGACATGCGCTCAACGCTACCCCGTGGGGGCATCCAAACGCTCTACCTCCTCCACCGCACCAAATCAACGCTACCATTCGCACGAAATCATTCCACATGGGATCGTTCGATCCCATAAAGCCATCAGTGCCAGCTCCAATCTTGCAACTCTATAGAAACAAGTTTCAGGGTCAACCGAATTCCGCGTCACATGATCGAGCAATAGAAAACTCCTCTGCGAATCACAGAGACAGAGCATGCCACAGCCAAGATAAGGGATTTTTGAGACATGACCCTCAAAACATCCCTCTGACTACTTCTCCTAGCCCTTGAACAACTCACGACGTGTTAGAGGGTGCGCTCAAACTTTGCAAGCTACTCCAAGGGAAGGCGCTACCTGTGTCCTTGACTCCACAAAAGGCTCTTTTCGCTGTGCTATGACCTCAAGATGGTCACCCGAGTCAATAGAGTCCTCAAACCGAAACCAACAACAACGCACCCTCAAGACCCTTGTCATTTCTTGCCTCGTCCACGTCAACTCGCCACTACCACCCATGCACTAATAGGTAATCGAATCGGTGCATACGCAGAGACGACATGCGCTCGACGCTTCCCCGTGGGGGTGTCCAAACGCTCTGCCTCCTCCACTGCACCAAATCAACACTACCATTTGCATGAAATTGTTCCGCATGGGATCGTTCGATCCCGTAAAGCCATCAGTGCCGCCTATTTTCAATGTGCTACCAGCACGAAATGGTAACCCGAATTAAATCGTAAACGAGGACACCGCCTTCTCTGAGGTTATCCTTCTTTCCAACAAGCCTTGCAAGTCACCGACATGAGAAACCACGTTGTCATATCGTGGGCAGGGCAAAACATCCCTAGGGGGAGAAACCCACGTATCACTCTATCACTCCAACCTCTCGTCAACTCTACCTCCCCCTATATATGTTGATTGGGCCAGTTTCAGCCATACCATCCCGCACACTTATAAATTTGGTCACGAAGGATCAAATCGATGAGATTGCCCTCACCTCCGTCGCTGAACCCTCTCAAAGAGGAGGGTGCGCTCAAGGAGAACGCTCTCCCAAGGGCCGCTCTAAGTGAGGGCACTCTCACGGAGAACGTTATTATGGAGGACCCTCTCGAGATGGGCGTCCTCGGGGAGATTGCTCTCATGAAGGTCCTTCTCAATGAGGGCACTTGTACGGAGGCTGCTCACAACGAGGATGCTCTCAAGGAGAACACTCACACGAGGGTGCACGATGCTCTCATCGATAGTAGTCTCCAGGATGATGCTCTCAGAAAGAGGTCGTCCACTGAGAGGCCGATCTCAAAGAGGGAGTTCCAATGGACATAGCTCTCCAAGAGAACGATCTCAACAAGAGCGCTCTCGAAAAAAGTGTTCTTAAGGAGGACACTCTCCAGGTGGGCGTCCTCAACAAGACCATTATCAGGGAATGCGTTCTCAAGAAAGGCACTCTTAAGAAGGGCACTCTCTAATACAAGCATTCTCAATGTCGGCACTCTCAAGAAGAACACTCTCGCATGCATGATGCAAGGTGCTCTCATGGACAACGCTTTCATTGAATCCGCTCTCGAGGAGAACGCTCCTGCAATGGCCGCTCTACTGGAGGGCGCTCCTCAACAAAACATTCTCGATGATGGCGCTCAGTGAAGAATGCTTAAATGAAAGGCCACTTTAGCAGGGCACTATCCAGGAGAATGCTCTCAGGGAAGGTGATCTCACATACAACGCTCTCAAGGAGGACGCTTCCAAGGAGGGCGTCTTTCTGGGAGGGCATCCTTCAAGAGCAAGCTCTCAACGAGGGCACTCTCCAGGAGAACACTCTCACGTGACTAATGCTAAGTGCTCTCGAGGAAGGTGCTCTCAAGGAGAACACTATCTAAAAAGTAGCTCTAATGGAGCATGCTCCTAGAGAGGCCGCTACCACCGAGAACGTTCTTAAGGAGGACGAAGGGCATCCTCAACGGCACCATTCTCAGGGAGGGCACTCTTTGGAATGGCACTCTCTGATCCAAGCGTTCTCAACGATGGCACTCTCAAGGTGAACACTCTCACATGCATAATGCAAGGTGATCCCATGGACAATGCCATCATGGAGGAAGCTCTCAAGGAGAATGCTTTCACAGAGACCGCTCTTAGGAAGAACGATCTCAGCAAAGGTGATCTAAATGAGGGCATCCTTTGATAGAACGATCTCAACGAGGGCACTCTATGAAGAATGATCTGGGAGAGGGCACCCTCAAAGAGAACACTTGTCAGATGGTCGCTCTAACAGAGGGTGCTCTGAAGAAGAACACTCTCAAGGAGAGCGTCAGCCAGACCGATCTCAACGAGGGTGCTGTAATAGAGGACGCTCTCCAAGAGAATGCTCCCAACAACAGCACTCTCGGGGAGAAAACTATCATGTGCGTAACACAAGGTCATCTCAGGTCGAACGCTCTAAGGGTGCTTGCACTAATAAAGACCGTTCTCTAAGAGGGAACCTTCTGAGAAAGAGCTCTCAACGAGGACACTCTCAAGAAGAACGCTCTCATGGGCGTAGCACAAGATAATCAGAGAACATGTCCTCATAAAGAGGGTTCTCACAGAGGCCACTCTCAGGGAAAACGCTCTCATGAAAGGTGCACTCTAAACAAAGGGACTCTTCGATAGAACGATCTCAATGAGAGCGCTCTCAAAGAGAACACTCTTCTGAAGGCCCCTCTAATGAAGGGCACTCCTAAAAACAATGCTCTCATCAAGGGCGATGTCATAGAGCCCACTCTCAAGGAAGGCATTCTAATGGAGGCCACTCTCCAAGAGAACGCTCTCAACAAAGGCGTTCTCAGGGAGAACACTCTCACGTGCGCAATGCAAGGTGCTCTAGAGGAGAACCCTCTGAGAGGGGTCGCTCTAAGGGAGAGAGCTCTCAAGGAGAATGCTCTTGAGGAGGGCGATCTCACGTAGAATGCTCTTAAAGAGGGACTCTCTCAACGAGGGCATCCCTAGCTAAACCGATCTCAATGAAAGTGTTCTAATGGAGGTAGCTCTCCAAGAGAAAAATCTCAACAAGGGTGCTCTCTAGGAGAACACTCTCGCATGCATAATGCAGAGTGCCTCAGGGAGGTCCCTTTGAGGGAGAGCACTCGCCCAAAGGGAGCTCTCAACGATGGCACTCCAAGAAGAATGCTCCAAGGCAACCAACCCCATGGAACATGCCCACAACGCTGCAAGCCTTTTATCTCAAATCGTAAATGAGGACACCGCCTTCTCCGGGGCTATCCTTCTTCATAACCAAGGCTCACGGGACATGGACATGAACAACGAGGCTGTGATATCATGGGTAGGGAAAGGCATCCCTGAGGGGAGAAACCCACATATCACTCTATCACTCCGACCGCTCGTCAACTCTACCTCCCCCTATATATGTTGATTGGGACAATTTCAGCCATACCGTCCCGCACCCTTATAAATTTTATCATGAAGGACCAGTTCAAGGAGAGCGCTCTCACGTGCGTGGTGCAAGGCGCTCTCTAGGAGGGCATTCTCAAAGAGAATGCTCTTCGAAAGGCCACTCTAACAGAGGGCGCTATCACGGAGGGTGTTCTCAGGGAGGGTGCTCTTCCAAAGAACACTCTCAACGATGATGCTCTTAAGGAGAACATTCACATGAGGGCACAAGGTGCTCTTAAGGAGAACGCTCTCGTGGAGGCTGCTCTGACGGAGGTAGCTCTTAGGGAGCGCACTCTTTAACACAGTGCTCTAAACTAGGGTGTTACAGGGAGAATTCTCCCACTGAGGGCCCTCTCAAGGAGAAAGCTCTTCGAAAGGCCACTCTAACAGAGGGTGCTCTCAAGGAGAACGCTCTAGGAGAGGGCACCCCTAGCAAGACTGATCTCAAGAAGGGGGCTCTACAAGAGAACGCTCTCAACAATGGTGCTCTCGAGGAGAACACTCTCACGTGCGCAACGCAAGGTGCAACACGAGGTCGCTCTGAGGGAGAACGCTCTCAAAGAGGGAATCCCCAATGACACTGATCTCAGTGAGGGCGTCCGTAGTGAGATCGCTCTCAACGAGGGTGTGCGTTCTCAGGGAGGGCACTCTTAGGAAGACCGCTCCCAAGGAGACTGCTCCCGATGGGGGCACTCTCAATGAAGGTGCCCCAGGAAGAACACTCTCGATGAAGGCATCCTCAGGGAGACCATTCTCAGGGAGGGCATTCTCAGGGAGGGTACTCTTACGAAGACCGCTCTCAAGTAGACCACTCCCCATGAGCGCGCTCTCAGAGAGACCGCTCTCAAATAGCATGCTCCAAGGAGAATGCTATCGATGAGGACGTCCTCAGGGAGACCGCTCCCAGGGAGGGTGTTCTCTAGGAGGACGCTCTTACGAAGGGCACTCTACAAAAGAATGCTCTCAAGCTGAAAACTCTCATGTGCGTAACGCAAGGCGCTCTCATGGAGAATGCTCTCATGGAGGCCACTCTAACGGAGGATGCTCTCAGGGAGAACGCTCTCAAGGAGGGTACTCTTTGACAAAATGCTCCCAATGAGGGTGCTCCAAGGAGAATGCTTCTGATGAGGGCACTGTCACAGAGATAGCTCTCAAGGAGGGCATTCTCCAGGGAGACCGCTCTCAATGAGGGCGCTCCAGGAAGAACGCTCCCGATGAAAGCTTTCTCAGTGAGATTGCTCTCAAGCAGGGCATTCTCAGGGAGGGCACTCTTAGGAAGACCACTCCCAAGGATACTCCTCCCGATGAGCTCGCTCTCAATGAGGGCACTCCAGGGAGAGGGCTCCCGATGAGGGTGTCCTCAGTGAGATTTCTCTCAAGGAGGGCGCTCTCAGGGAGGGCACACTTAGGAAGACCGCTCCCAAGGAGACTGCTCTCGATGAGGGCACTCGAGGGGAGAACGTTCACAATGAAGTCGTCCTCAGCAAGATCGCTCTCAAGAAGGGCATTCTCAAGGAGGGCACTCTTACGAAGACCGCTGCCCATGATCGCGCTCTCAGGGAGACTGCTCTCAAGGAGGGCGTTCTCCAGGGAGACCGCTCTCCACGAGGGCGCAACAGGGAGAACGCTACCCATGAGGGCATCTGCAGTGAGATCGCTCTCAACGAGGACGTTCTCAGGGAGGGCGCTCTTAGGAAGGGTGCTCCTAAGGAGACTGCTCCCGATGGGGGTGCTCTCAATGAAGGTGCTCCAGGGAGAATGCTCCCGATGAAGGCGTCCTCAAGGAGACCATTCTCAAGGAGGGCATTCTCAGGGAGGGCACTCCATGAGCACACTCTTAGAGAGACCACTCTCAATGAGGGCGCTCCAAGGAGAACGCTACCGATGAGGACGTCCTCAGGGAGACCGCTCTGATGGAGGCTGCTCTAACGGAGGATGCTCTCAGGGAGAATGCTCTTAAGGAGGGCACTCTTCAACAAAACACTCTCAATGAGGGTGCTCTAAGGAGAACACTTTTGATGAGGGCGCTATCATAGAGACCGCTCTCAAGGAGGGCATTCTCCAGGGAGACCGCTCTCAACGAGGGCGCTCCAGGGAAAACGCTCCCGATGAAAGCGTCCTTAGTGAGATTGCTCTCAAGGAGGGCGTTCTCAAGGAGGACACTCTTAGGAAGACCGCTCCCAAGGAGACTCCTCCCAACGAGGGCTCTCTTAATGAGGGCACTCTAGGGAGAACGCTCCTAATGAGGGTGTCCTCGGTGAGATTGCTCTCAAGGAGGGCGTTCTCAGGGAGGGCACACTTAGGAAGACGGCTCCCAAGGAGAATGCTCCCGATGAGGGTGCTCGAGGGGAGAACGTTCACGATGAAGTCGTCCTCAGCAAGATCGCTCTCAAGAAGGACGTTCTCAAGGAGGGCACTCTTACGAAGACCGTTGCCCATGAGTGCGCTCTCGGGGAGACCGCTCTCAAGGAGGGTGTTCTCCAGGGAGACCGCTCTTCACGAGGGCACAACATGGAGAACGCTACCCATGAGGGAGTCTGTAGTGAGATCGCTCTCAATGAGGGCATTCTCAGGGAGGGTGCTCTTAGGAAGGGTGCTTCCAAGGAGACTTCTCCTAATGGGGGCACTCTCAATGAAGGTGCTCCAGGGAGAACACTCCCGATGAAGGCGTCCTCAGGGAGACCGTTCTCAGGGAGGGCATTCTCAAGGAGGGCACTCTTACGAAGACCGCTCTCAAGTGGATCTCTCCTCATGAGCACGCTCTCAGAGAGACCACTCTCACCGAGGGTGCTCCAAGGAGAACGCTACCAATGAGGACGTCCTCAGGGAGATCGCTCTCACGGAGGCCGCTCTAATAGAGGATGCTCTCAGGGAGAATGCTTTCAAGGAGGGCACTCTTCGACAAAACGCTCTCAATGAGGGTGCTTCAAGGAGAACACTTCTGATGAGGGCACTGTCATAGAGACTTCTCTCAAGGAGGGCATTCTCCAGGGAGACCACTCTCAACGAGGGTGCTGCAGGGAGAACGCTCTCGATGAAAGTGTCCTCAGTGAGATTGCACTCAAGGAGGGCATTCTTAGGGAGGGCACACTTAGGAAGACCGCTCCCAAGGAGACTACTCCCGATGAGGGTGCTCGAGGGGACAACGTTCACGATGAAGTCATCCTCAGCAAAATCGCTCTCAAGAAGGGTGCTCTCAAGGAGGGCACTCTTACGAAGACCGCTGCCCATGAGCGCTCTCTCATGGAGAGCGCTCTCAAGGAGGGCATTCTCTAGGGAGACCGCTCTCCACGAGGGCGTAATAGGGAGAACGCTACCCATGAGGGCGTCTACAGTGAGATCACTCTCAATGAGGGCGTTCTCAGGGAGGGCGCTCTTAGGAAGGGTGCTCCCAAGGAGACTGCTCCCAATGGGGGCGCTCTCAATGAAGGCGCTCTAGGGAGAACGCTCCCGATGAAGGCATCCTCAGGGAGACCGTTCTCAGGGAGGGCATTCTCAGCGAGGGCACTCTTATGAAGACCGCTCTCAAGTATACCACTCCCCATGAGCGTGCTCTCAGAGAGACCGCTCTCAACGAGGGTGCTCCAAGGAGAATGCTACCGATGGGGACGTCCTCAGGGAGACCACTCTCACGGAGGCCGCTCTAACAGAGGATGCTCTTAGGGAGAACGCTCTCAAGGAGGGTACTCTTCGACAAAATTCTCTCAATGAGGGCGCTCCAAGGAGAACGCTTCCGATGAGGGTGCTTTCACAGAGACCGCTCTCAAGGAGGGCATTCTCCAGGGAGACCACTCTCAACGAGGGCACTCCAGGGAGAATGCTCCCTATGAAAGCATCCTCAGTGAGATTGCTCTCAAGGAGGGCATTCTCAAGGAGGGCACTCTTAGGAAGACCGCTCCCAAGAAGACTCCTCCTGATGAGGTCGCTCTCAATGAGGGCACTCCAAGGAGAGCACTCTCGATGAGGGCGTCCTCAGTGAGATTGCTCTCAAGGAGGGCGTTCTCAAGGAGGGCACACTTAGGAAGACCGCTCCCAAGGAGACTACTCCCGATGAGGGCGCTTGAGGGGAGAATGTTCATGATGAAGTCATCTTTAGCAAGATCACTCTCAAGAAGGGCGTTCTCTAGGAGGACACTCTTATGAAGACTGTTGCCCATGAGCGCGCTCTCAAGGAGACCGCTCTCAGGAAGTGTGTTCTCCATGGAGACTGCTCTCCACGAGGGTGCAACAGGGAGAACGGTACCCATGAGGGCGTCCGCAGTGAGATCGCTCTCAACGAGGGCGTTCTCAAGGAGGGCGCTCTTAGGAAGGGTGCTCCCAAGGAGACTACTCCCGATGGGGGCGCTATCAATGAAGGTGCTCCAGGGAGAACGCTCCCGATGAAGGTGTCCTCAGGGAGACTGTTCTTAGGGAGGGCGTTCTCAGGGAGGGCACTCTTACGAAGACCGCTCTCAGGTAGACCACTCCCCATGAGTGCACTCTCAGAGAGACCACTCTCAACGAGGGTGCTCCAAGGAGAATGCTACCAATGAGGACGTCCTTAGGGAGACCACTCTCAAGAAGGGCGTTCTCAGAGAGGATTCTCTTAGAAAGGGTGCTCTACGAAAGAACGCTCTCAAGCTGAAAACTCTCACGTGCGTGATGCAAGGTGTTATCATGGAGAACACTCTCACAGAGGCCGCTCTAACGGAGGATGCTCTCAGGGAGAACGCTCTAAAGGAGGGCACTCTTCGACAAAACTCTCTCAATGAGGGCGCTCCAAGGAGAACGCTTCCGATGAGGGCGTTATCATAGAGACCACTCTCAAGGAGGGCATTCTCTAGGGAGACCGCTCTCAATGAGGGTGCTCCAGGGAGAATGCTCCCGATGAAAGCGTCCTCAGTGAGATTGCTCTCAAGGAGGGCATTCTCAGGGAGGGCACTCTTAGGAAGACCGCTCCCAAGGAGACTCCTCTCAATGAGGACGCTCCAAGGAGAGCACTCCCGATGAGGGCGTCCTTAGTGAGATTGCTCTCAAGGAGGGCGTTCTCAGGGAGGGCACACTTAGGAAGACCGCTCCCAAGGAGACTGCTCCCGATGAGGGCGCTCGAGGGGAGAACGTTCACGATGCAGTCGTCCTCAGGAAGATCGCTCTCAAGAAGGGCATTATCAAGGAGGGCACTCTTACGAAGACCACTGCCCATGAGCACGCTCTTAGGGAAACTGCTCTCAAGGAGGGTGTTCTCTAGGGAGATCGCTCTCAACGAGGCCGCAACAGGGAGAACGGTACCCATGAGGACGTCCTCAGGGACACCGCTCTCAAGGAGGGCGTTCTCAGGGAGGGCGCTCTTAGGAAGGGCTTTCCCAAGGAGACTGCTCCCAATGGGGGTGCTCTCAATGAAGGTGCTCCAGGGAGAATGCTCCCGATGAAGGCATCCTTAGGGAGACCGTTCTCAGGGAGGGCATTCTTAGGGAGGGCACTCTTACGAAGACCGCTCTCAAGTAGACCGCTCCCCATGAGCGTGCTCTTAGAGAGACCACTCTCAACGAGGGTGCTCCAAGGAGAACGCTACCGATGAGGATGTCCTCAGGGAGACCGCTGTTAAGGAGGGCGTTCTCAGGGAGGACACTCTTAGGAAGGGCGCTCTACAAAAGAACGCTCTCAAGCTGAAAACTCTCACGTGCATAACGCAAGGTGCTCTCATGGAGAACGCTCTCACGAAGGCTTCTCTAATGGAGGATGCTCTTAGCAAGAACGCTCTCAAGGAGGGCACTCTTCAATAAAATGCTCTCAATTAGGGTGCTCCAAGGAGAACACTTACAATGAGGGCACTATCACAGAGACCGCTCTCAAGGAGGGCATTCTCTAGGGATACCGCTCTCAACAAGGGCGCTCCAGGGAGAATGCTCTCGATGAAAGCGTCCTCAATGAGATTGCTCTCAAGGAGGGCGTTCTCAGGGAGGGCACTCTTAGGAAGACCACTCCCAAGGAGACTCCTCCCGACGAGGGCACTCTCAATGAGGGTGCTCTAGGGAGAGCGCTCCCGATGAGGGCATCCTTAGTGAGATTGCTCTCAAGGAGGGCATTCTCAGGGAGGGCACACTTAGGAAGACCGCTCCCAAGGAGACTACTCCCGATGAGGGCGCTCGAGGGGAGAACATTTATGATGAAGTCTTCCTCAGCAAGAAGGGCATTCTCAAGGAGGGCACTCTTACGAAGACCACTCCCCATGAGCGTGCTCTCAGGGAGACCACTCTCAAGGAGGGCGTTCTCCAGGGAGACCGCTCTCAATGAGGGCACAACAGGGAGAATGTTATCCATGAGGATGTCCTCAGGGAGACCGCTCTCAATGAGGGCATTCTCAGGGAGGACACTCTTAGGAAGGGCGCTCTATGACAGAATGCTCTCAACTAGGGTGTTACAGGGAGAACGCTCCCTGCGAGGGCCCTCTCAAGGAGAAAGCTCTTCAGAAGGCCACTCTAACGGAGGGCACTCTCAACGAGAACGCTCTCAGGGAGGGTGCCCCTGGTGACACCGATCTCAAGAAGGTAACTCTTCAAGAGAATGCTCTCAACAAGTACGCTCTCGAGGAGAACACTCTCAGGTACGCAACACAAGGTGCTCTCAAGGAGGTTGCTCTCGGGGAGGTCACCCTTCGAAAAGGAGTTCTCAACGAAGGCGCTCTCCAGGAGAATAATTTCACATGCTAACCCAAGGCACTCTCAAGGAGAATGCTCTCCAAAAGGCCTCTCTCACCGAGAACTTTCTTTAGGAGACGCTCTCGACCAAGCGTTGGCTGAATGGAGCTTCGTGACCAAATTTATAAGGGCGCGGGACAATATGGCTAAAATTGGCCCAATCAACATATATAGGGAGAGATAGTGTTCTCCTCGGGAGCGCACTCTCAAGGAGGGTGCTCTCTAGGAGAGCGTTCTCATGGAGGGCGCTCCCACCGAGAGCGTGCTCAAGGAGGGCGCTCCCACCGAGAGAGTGCTCAAGGAGGGCGCTCTCATGAAGAGCGCTCTCAAGGAGGGCATTCTCACAGAGAATGCTTTCAGGGAGGCCACTCCCAGAAATAGTGCTCTACAACAAAATGCTCTCAACTAGAGCTCTCTCATTGAGAATGCTCTAAAATGCACAATGCAACCAAGGCTCTCTGATGGAGGACACTCCTTGAGAGAACACCATCACGTGCACAACAAGAAGCACTCCCACGGAGAGTGCTCTCGTAAGCGCTGCATGAGATGCTCTCATGAGAGCATGCTCTTGCCAGCGTAGCTATGTGAGGTGCTCTTGTGAGAGCACTCTGACAAGAGCATCATGCAATGCTCCCAAGAAGAACGCTACCTCTCCCTATATATGCTGATTGGGCCAGTTTTAGCCATACCATCCTGCACCCTTATAAATTTGGTCACGAACATTGTGTTCTCAAAAAGAGCATTCTCAGAGAGAGAGAGCACCAAGTAAGGGCACCCTCAAGGAAAATTCTCTCATAGAGAGAGCTCTCGGGGAGGGCGCTCTCAGCGAGAACACTCTAACAAAGGCTGCTCTCCATGAGAATGCTCTCAACGAGCATGCTCTCGAGGAGAACATTCTCACGTGCGTAACACAAGGCACTTTCAAAGAGGGTGCACTCAGCAAGAACGCTCTCAGGAACACCCCTATAATAGAGGGTGCTCTTTGAGAGAACTCTTTCAATGAGGACGCTCTCAAGGAGAACACTCTCATGAGCATAGCACAAGGTGCTCTTAGGGAGGGTGATCTCAAGGAGAACGCTCTCAGGGAGGCTGCTCTAACAGAGGCTACTCTCACAGAGAATGATCTCGCAAAGGTTAGTCTTAAGGAGGACACTATTGGAGAGGGCGTCCTCAGTGAGCCCGTTCTCAGGGAGGGCACTCTCATGGAGGGTGCACTCCGAGAGAACACTCTCAACGAGGGCACTCTCCAAGAGACCACTCTCACGTGTGTAGTGCAAGGTGTACTCAGGGAGAATGCTCCCATGGAGGGAGCTCTCTCAGGAGAACGCTCTCAGGGAGCATGCGCTCGAGGAGGGCGTCCTCACGTGCGTAACACAAGGTGCTCTCAGAGAGGGTGCACTCAGTGAGAACGCTCTCAGGAACACCACTCTCACGGAAGGCATCCTCAGGTGTGTAATGCAAGGTGCTCTCCAAGAGGGTGCACTCAGCGAGAACGCTTTCAACAAGGGTGCTCTCAAGGAGACCATTCTCAAGGAGGGCACTCTCAAGGAGAACGCTCTCACGGAGCACACTCTCGAGGAGGGTGTCCTCACGTGCGTAATGCAAGGCACTCTTAGAGAGGGTGCACTCAGCGAGAATGCTCTCAAGAACACCGCTCTCAGGGAGGGCATCCTCACGTGCGTAACGCAAGGTGCTCTCAAAGAGGGTGCACTCAGCGAGAACGCTCTCAACAAGGATGCTCTTGGGGAGACCGTTCCCAAGGATGGCACTCTCCAAGAGAACGCTCTCAATGAGGACACTTTCGAGGAGAAAGATCTCACGTGCGTAGCGCAAGGTGCTCTCAGGGAGGGTGCTCCCAAGGGTAACGCTCTCATGTGCGTAGTGTAAGGTGCTCTCGGGGAGAACGTTGTCAGTGAGAACACTCTATAGGGGAGGGTTCTCATGGAGGGCGCTCCCACAGAGAGCGCGCTCACATTGAGCATGCTTAGGGAGGGCACTCTCACGGAGAACACTCTCAAGGAGGGTATTCTCGAGAAGAATGCTTTCAGGGAGGCCACTCCCAGGAAGAGCGCTCTCCAACGGAATGCTCTCAACAAGGCCTCTCTCATTGAAAATGCTCTCAAATGCACAACACAAGGCTCTCTTGGGGAGTACACTCTAAGAGAGAACACCATCACATTGCGTAGCAAGAGGCACTCCCATGGAGAGTGCTCTCGCAAGCACTGCATGAGACGCTCTTGTGAGAGCGCACTTTCCAGTGTAGCTATGCGAGGCACTCTCGTGAGAGCGCTCTCACGAGAGCACCATAAGATGCTTCCAGGAAGAACTCTACCTCTCCCCATATATGCTGATTGGGTCAGTTTCAGCCATACCATCTTGCACCCTTATAAATTTGGTCACGAAGCTCCGTTGGGCCAACCCTTGTTCTCAGGGAGGGCACTCCTAGGAAGGGCATGCTCCGAGAGAATGCTCTCACATGCGTAGCGCAAGGAAATATCAAGGAGAACGCTCTGAGGGAGGCCGCTCTCAGGGAGAGCGCTCTTCAAGAGGGTGCTCTCAAGGAGAACACTCTCACATGTGTACCGGGAAGGCACTCTCAAGGAGAACACTCTCAGGGAGAATGCTCTCAGGGAGGGCATCCGTTTGGCCAGCACTTGGACTCGTGACAGTGCTCGTGCCAATGCAGCTATGCGAGGTGCTCCCATGGAGAGCACTCTCACGAGAGCACCATGCGGTGCTCCCAAGGAGAATGCTACCTCTCCCCATATATGCTGATTGGGCCAGTTTCAGTCGTACCATCCTGCACCCTTATAAATTTGGTCACGAGGGACCGTTGGGCCAACCCTTGGTCATGATTGTCTGTTGGACCAACACTTGGTCACGAGGGACCGTTGGTTCAACACTTGGTTATGAGGGACCATTTGGCCAACACTTGGGACCATTTGACCATTTGTGCTAGCACAGCTATGCAAGGTGATCCCAGGGAGAAAGCTACCTCTCCCCATATATGCTGATTGGGCCAGTTTCAGCTGTACCATCCTACACCCTTATAAATTTGGTCACGAGGGACCGTTTGGCAAACACTTGGTCATGAGGGACCGTTGGGACAACCCTTGGCCATGAGGGACCGTTGGGCAAACACTTGGTCACGAGGGATCGTTTGGTGAACACTTGGTCACGAGGGATTGTTTCGTGAACACTTGGTCAGGAGGGACCGTTGGGCCAACCCTTGGCCACGAGGGACCGTTGGGCCAACAGTTGGTCACAAGGGACGGTTGGGCCAACCCTCGGTCATGAGGGACTATTGGTTCAACACTTGGTCATGTAGGACCGTTTGGCCAACACTTATTCACGTGAAAGTGCTCATGCCCAGGGAGAACACTACCTCTCCCCATATATGCTGATTGGGCTAGTTTCAGCCGTACGGTCCTGCACCCTTATAAATTTGGTCACGAGGGACCGTTGGGCCAACACTTGGTCACGAGGGACCGTTTGGCGAACACTTGGTCATGAGGGACCGTTGGGCCAACCCTTGGCCATGAGGGACCGTTGGGCCAACCCTTGGTCACGATTATCTGTTGGACCAACACTTGGTCACGAGGGACCGTTTGGCCAACACTTGGTTATGAGGGTCCGTTGGGCCATCACTTGGTCACGTGAAAGTGCTCATGCCAGTGCAGCTATGCAAGGTGCTCCCAGGGAGAACGCTACCTCTCCTCATATATGCTGATTGGGCCAGTTTTAGCAGTACCATCTTGAACCCTTATAAATTTGGTCATGAGGGATCATTGGGCCGACACTTGGTCACGAGGGACCGTTTGGCGTACACTTGGTCACAAGGGACTGTTGGGCCAACCCTTGGTCATGAGGGACCGTTGGGGCAACCCTTGGCCATGAGGGACCATTAGGCGAACACTTGGTCATGAGGGACCGTTTGACAAACACTTGGTCATGAGGGATCGTTACGTGAACACTTGATCACGAGGGACCGTTGGGACAACCCTTGGCCACGAGGGACCGTTGGGACAACCCTTGGTCATGAGGGACCGTTGGTTCAACACTTGGTCACAAGGGACCGTTTGGCGAACACTTGGTCACGAGGGACCATTGGGCCAACCCTTGGTCACGAGGGACCATTTGGAGAACACTTGGTCACGAGTTTCTATTGGGCCAACCCTTGGTCACGATTATCTGTTGGACCAACACTTGGTCACGAGGGACCGTTGGTTCAACACTTGGTTATGAGGGACCATTTGGCCAACACTTGGTTACGAGGGTCCGTTGGGCCATAACTTGGTCACGTGAAAGTGCTTGTGCCAGCACAGCTATGCAAGGTGATCCCAGGGAGAAAGCTACCTCTCCCCATATATGCTGATTGGGCCAGTTTCAGCTGTACCATCCTACACCCTTATAAATTTGGTCACGAGGGACCATTTGGCAAACACTTGGTCACGAGGGACCGTTGGGACAACCCTTGGCCATGAGGGACCGTTGTGCGAACACTTGGTCACGAGGGATCGTTTGGTGAACACTTGGTCAC
>MNCI01034190.1:6019-27236 GCA_015680685.1 Gnetum montanum | reverse complement strand
ATGAGTTTACTTCACATCCCAATAAATCAATATATTCATATAAAATTTTTTGAATAACTCCAAAATTAAATACATGACTTTCATTTAAATTGATTCTTAAATCAAAGACATTTGAAAAATTTAATAGTGCTATATGCAAGTCTGTTATAATTGTAGATTCTCATTAAAGAAAAAAAACGTGTTATCAACAAATTGAGTATATGTGAAAGAATTGTAATCAAAAGTTGGTTAGATGAATCTCATAATATTTTTATTTTTCAATTTTCTCTAGTAGGATCCCAAATCCTCTATGGATAAAAAAAAAAAGGAGAAATAGGATCACCTTACCATAAATCATTTAATGTTGAAAAATTTCTAAACTAATGATCATTGATAAGAATTGAAAATCTAGATCATTGTTAGAAGCCCTCAAGCTTTTGAATTTAATGATTGGGAAAAAAAAAATTTGTAGCAAAACTTTCATGTAACTCTAATTGAATGTATAATAAGCTCTAAAATATCAAGCATGAAGATTATACTAGGCTACTTTTCCAAGTGGGGTGAATGAAGAATCTCTTACACCAAAAGTAGCTCATATAAGATGAATCTTTCTTCTACAAAACAAATACTTATTCTTTAACAACTAAATGATGTATCATCCCTTGTAATTGAAGCATTAGAAATTTTGAATAAATTTGATAGAGAGAAGTACATACATTGATAATCTAATAATATTTAATATTAATTGCATCTCTTTTCTTTGATAGTAAACCATCTAAGTAACATCTCATTCTTAGTTTATCCTCCTAATTCTCTAAAATTTGAATATAACATTACAAATATCCTTTTGAATAATCTTCTAAAATGTTTTATAAAAGTCAAATAAAAAACCACCTATACCTAGAGCTTTATAGGAATCTATAAAAAATTCATTATTTGAATTTCCTTTATGGTAGGACCTTGACTTAGTAACAGGATATCCTCATGTAATAAATAATTATCAATGTTAAATATAATTTCTACCATATGTTGTTCATATGCAACATGATTTGACTTTAAAATATTTTCATAAAATTGAATTATTATTGTTGCAATGTTGTCCACTCTATGTACTTAGTCTCCATTGCTCTTTTGTAAAGCTACTATGTAATTCCTCTTATGTTGCAATAAAGCATGACATTTGAAGTGCTCATCCACAAAAGAAAGCCAATTCATTTTAGAACTATGCCTCTAGAATTGTCTTTCCTGATGTTGAATGTTAAGATATTCCTAAAGATGATTCATCTTTTTTTATGATCACTATTGTATCCAAGCTTCCTCATAAAAATATATTTAGACTTCATGAATATTCTATAAGCACTCACATTTCAGTTGTTTCTAGTTTGAGGTATTACATTGCTTCCAAGAATCACTTATCTTTAACTTTAGAAAACTCTACTCAAATCATGATCAAACCATGACTTGTGATCTAGAAAGATATCATTAAAGATTTTTTGTTGATACTTTTAAAGGTTTTTAGACCACCATGACCTCCACAACTCATAATATATCTTATGACCTTTACCACAATTTTTGGTCAACTCATGATATCATAAAAAACTAACCACTATTCATAACTACCACTCATACTTCGGTGGTAGTTAACTTTTTGGTGAAATGTTGAAGAGTTTCTTAGCATTCTTAAAAGCTTAAAGGGACCTTATTAATATTATATATTCAAATAATGTGATCTTGAAGCCATTTAATCTCTATACATATTTACATGAAAGGCTCTACTTTTACCAAAAAATGATCACTAGCAAGTAGTAATACTTGTGGTATGGTGGTGGTCAAATTTGATTTTTAATTTCATCATTCTAGTTTATTTTTATCTAGGCAAGAAATGAGTAATTAATTCAAGTATGTGTGCCTAATAAATTTAAGCAAAGCCAAACTAAGGAAAATTATTATAGGCTAAAAGATATCCTTAATGTACTATGCATAACTTTTAAAAGAAATTATGACACTATGCATTTCCAAAATAGAGTTGGAATGGTATATAGAATATTAGCAATAAAATTGAAAAAAGGATGATTAATGAGTTTAGTAATAAAATTAAAAATGAATAATGCAAAAAAATTTAAAAATGGTTTCAATTTTTTATTAACTTTAAGAAAAAATCAAAAAGAATTTAAGAATTATATTTTGATTAATTTCCCTTTTAAATATACCATTTTTGATTTCAATAATACTTTAAATTATACTACCTTTCATGATTATCATAGCATTATAAAAACTTCTTCTATCATTCACTATATAACCTAAAAAGAAAAAAAGAAAACAAAATTCTAAAACATTTCACATTCTAAAAAAAATAGTTAAATCAAATTTTCTTTCCTAAAAAAATAAAATAAAATTTTGGAAGGTTATCCCAAATCCAGTCTTTAAAGAGCAAGATATGTTAAACATTTTAAAAAGGATAAGCAAAGGAAATTTCTTTTTAAGATTAATAGTTAGCCTTTGATCACTTTAAGAACTTATTTTTGAATTTACAAATGGAAAAAATTTATTACAATCATTCAAAATGATCATTGTATAGAATACCAAAATTAAAAGCTTATTGATTTTTCTCAATCAAGAAGAAATAAAGCAACATTTAAAACATATCAATAGAATGGTGTAGATAAATAAAAAATAAAGTACTATAATAAATGAAGTTGTCTACAATCCCTCCCATCTCTTTTAAATTTTTCAAAGGGTCCAACCACTATGTGGGCTTACAATCCTTTCATTTCAAGCATAGCATAGCATAGCAAACAACCACTAAGTTCTTTTCTTACTACACTATGTTGTTATCATAAATTTAGTTGTTTATTTTCTTCAATTTAAATTTTATTGGGTTTTTCAATTTGAATGTGTTGTTTTCTTCCTTTCTTAGTTTTCTCAAGTTTTATAATGCATCTTATTAGTTTGACGTGAGTAGCAAGCATAGTTTTCACATCCCCATTCCTATATGGTGTCATTCTATAATCAAGATAGAGTAATCATCGCACAAGATGTTGTAATTATTATAATAAAACCATTAAGAAAATGACATGTTATAATAATAAGCATATCCATTAAGATAACCTTTGTGGATTTAACCTGAGGTATTTATACTTAGTAATTAGAGGTTATGCTAGCATGGAATTGTAGAGTTAGTAAATGTGAGTAACAAATGCTAAGTAAAGTAGGATAGAAAGGTGACTAGCCATTAATCATAGCTAAAACTAGGTTTAACTATTGATGAATCATTAGTTGGTTGAGATATCATAGATGCTAGGTCATAGATGCTACATCGCATCTGCGTTGTCACCTTAGTTGGCTACTATGTCACATCTACAATACTATAGATGCTATGTTGCATGTGTTTTGTGAAAAAGTTAATTTTTAATCAACTATGATATCACATATCCAATATTATAGCTCCAATATCGCATATATGAGGTTGTAGCACATGCTACGTCGTCAAATGTCCGATCTCACAGGATATGTGCCTACCTATAAATACAACACTTGGGGACATGATCCAAAGAAGTTTAATTTCATCCTTAGGTAGACTGTTATAGTTTTGTTTCATAGCTTTAGCAATAGAGTGAATGCCCATAGTGTAATGTTGAGTAGTTGTACAAAATCTTTATTTGAGTGAAGTATACTTGGACACAATTCATGTCTAGAAATAAAGATCAAGATTACTTTTCATCATTACAACATCCACTTAATTTTATTATTTTACTTAGCATATTTTTTACTATTTTCTTAGTTTAATTATTTACATTTACAATTACATTAATTTCTTGTTCATTAGTCAAGCAGAATGAGTACAACAGGTTTTGAGCATTTAAGTGTAATAATTTGGTAATCGTAGTGTTATAGCTTGGTTCACCTAGTATCATAATGCTTGGTAACCTAGTAATAGTTACATGAGCCCAAGGCATGTACAATAAAATAGGACCAAATGCTCATCACTCTAGGCTAGAGTAGATTTACTTTACCGTTATTACTTAGACTTATATTTCTATTCTCAACTTCTATCATGTTTACAACTAGGATTATTAAAGGCCAAACAACATCAATTATCATATGCCTCACTTTGGACTAAACCATAAGTGACAAAGCTACTATTAGTCCAACTGAAAAGACAACATCCTACGATCACTGCTTAACAATCTAGATGCCACAACTAGTCCCATTTATTGAATTTAACCAAATTGTGTGTTAATGCTTGTGATTCGTATGGTTGGACACATCGATACCCATCGCTCATCATTGGCACCGTTTCCGGAGATGGTGCTAGTTATCTAGATTAGATAGATTATAAATAATCACTGTGAAAATATTAATGATTTACCTTTTAGAAAATATTAATATTTTTTGTCACACACATTATCAAATAAAACCATGGCTTCTTCTCTTATGCGAAGAATGCATCATATGATGAAAAACCTGCTAGGTAAAATGATAGGATCTATATTAAGGAAAGCTAGAGTAAAAAACCACAAGCAAGCATTTCCTATGCTCATTTAAACCCTTACAACACTCAAAGACTATGTTTAACTCATGCAGATAATTCTAGAGGAGATGGAGTAAGTCCTAGAACAAGGAGGGTCTCAAGGCCTAGGACCTACTCTAAACCTAGAAAAGATAAATCAAGAGACCATGGGGGAAGATATAAGAGCGATGGTGATTCTCCCAATTCTTCATCTTCCTCTTCCTCTTCAACGTCTAGTTTTGATGAAGATGAATGTAGGTATATAAATAGAGATACACTAAGGGGTCAAAGTGAAGATAGAAATAGAAATAGATGAGATCATTAAAGTGAGCATAGCCGAGATCATAATAATCAAATAGATAGAAATAGAAATCTTCACCATGACATGTCTAATGATGATGAATTGTTATTGGCTACTAGGAGCATGACATAGATAATGAAGGCAATTAGAATATCCCACAAGCATCAAAGGGAAAGTTGCATCAAAATTCTTAATATGAATAACATCCCTAAATTTGTGAGAGGCTATAACTCTAATCCACAACATCACTTAGAAGCCTTCCATGATGCTTGTACTTGTAGAACATCAAGAGTGAGTGGAAAAAGCTTAAGCTCTTTCTTAGGACACTAATAGATGAAGCTTAAAGTTGGTATAGATAATTGGAACTAAATTCAATCCACTGGTGGTTCACAATGCTGGAGTTTGTCAACAAAAAATACCAAACTTATGTGAGAGTGTTCAACCTAAGAAAACAAATCTAAGAATGGAAGTAAGAACAACATGAATCCTTGGATGTGACCTTGGATAGATATTATTCTCTACTACATAGATGTCTACGTCATGGTTTTTTTCAAAAAGAGCATCTTCTCCACATCATAGATGGACTTTATAATAAAATAAGGGAGACCCTTGGGATTTATGCCCAAGGTCAGTTATCTGAATTAAAAGGCCATTAGATATAAAGGCTAGTTGAGCGGGTGGTGAAAGAAGAAGGAGAGCTATGTAAAAGAGACAATGTAGAGGAATATAACTAGGATCCAACTCTTTAAAAGAAGAGGATCCATAGCTATGATGAGGAAAAAAAGGTAGTTGTTGATGAGATGATTTCACAACAAACCTTGCCAATACAAAATTTTATCATTGAACTTGAAGCAAGCATAGATAAAATGTGGGATTTGATAAATGACTAAGTTACAACCTACATGAAAACCATAGAGAGGGTAGCAAAAAAAGGATCAAGTGATCAAAATTAGAAGAGGAAAATGAACAAAGCATCAGGTAGGATCACTTATCGGCAAAAAGGAAAAATAGCTGTAGTAGAAGAGGATATAGAGTCAACTACAAAAGAGGATGATGGATGTGACATCTACCAATATGACCATCCAAAGGGCTATTTCCCAGTTATGTTACATCTACAAGATTTTGGGGATTTTGCTTTGAATCCAAAGTTCATACAAAAGAAAATGCTTAGGAAATTACCTTACTCACAAGGTAATTATAAACAATCCTACAACTAACTATACTATTCTAGTGGGATTTCTTATCAACCTCAACACTACTATCATCCACAATGGCCAAGCCCACAGTTGTGGGGGATGCCATCAACAAACTAGTAATACCCTTATTGCTAGTCTGACTTGTATGACTACTATGTTCAACAACCTATTTCTCCAAATGGTTCTACCTCCATTACCTTGAATCACTACTATCACTCTTTCGAATATCATTAACCTGCAGCATCTCGTATGGGATCACCATCTCAAACATCTTATCTACCATGACATCCTCAATATTCTCATAATTCCCTCCACCATATGTCACCACCAACAACATAGGAAGGATTGTTACCACAACATCAATAGGAAAATGCCACTTGTGCTACAAACATACACGTAAATGATAATTCTAGTAGATCTTAACCATAGTCTCGAAAATGTCCTTTCTTTAGAACAATTTCCACAAATGAGAATAAAACTTGTAGACTTACTAGCTCATGAAAACTAGCACTAGGCCATATGGGTGAAACACCCTTCCTTACCAAAATAATGTCTTCCAATCCTACGCAAGGGCCAGCACCCATTACCACTCTAGTGAATAACATAACAAATGAACCTATCACTGTGGAGAGACAAGAAATTCCATGCATTACTACTCGAAAAGAAGGATGCAGTTGTGGACCAACCTTCCAGAATGTCAACATAGTCATTACACCAGTCCACAAAAAATGTAAAAAACAAGTATGTGTACAAGAGAAAGTAGTGGCCACTAAACCAAAAGACACCCAGTGACCAACAACTAAGAACCTTCAATTGTCCAAAACATGCATGGAGCAATCTTAACCATTTATTAATTCCCATTCTAAGAAAATGATCCCAACTAAGAACTTACAAATGGAAATACTAAATCAAAATCATACACTAATAAAAAGAGGAAGTAAGGACTTAGATGATAAAAATTAAATTACCATCATAATTATATGGAATGATAACTGAAAAACTAAATCACTAAGAATGGTAAGTGACAAACCTCAAGTGTATGATCCAAGGAAACTATGGTGCATTTTCTGAAGACTTGCCCATGAATTCAGTTTTGGAGAAGATGTTTTATCTTGATTTAGGAATTAATAAATATTTTTTAGTAATTTTTGTCTTACAATTATTTTTAATTTCTAATTTCTTGATATATCTTTTTACATTTCTTAATAAATTTTTTCCATTCTTTTATACTTTTTAATTTCTTAATAACTTCTTAATTCTTTAACATTTTTCATTCTTTTCATTGGTTTCCATTTTTATATTTTTCATCTTTTCCATACTTTGTTTTCATTTTCTTTATAAATATTTTTAATTACTAATAACACATACCAAGAATATGGCAAGATGTAGTCCAATAAGGTGAAGATTTTTCTATGTTATCAAGTCATAAAGGATTGATTATTTGTATAGTGAAACCACAACATTCATCCATCCATTCCATTAATAAGAGATTTTTACCATGGTCATAATGTTATTTTTTCCATCATAAAAATAAGAATAAACTCATGATCATTATGCCTAGATTGAAAAGTGAGGAACCAAGTGGGAATGTAAAGGATGTGAGATCAAGGAGATTTGTGGACTCTCTTGGACTAATTTTGTTAGTTTTATCTTGTTCCTTAGGTTGTATTATATTCTTATATATCTAACAAAAAATGGAAGTAAGAGTACAATAAGTGCTACCTTATCATGTTACTAGAAAGACATGTTACCCATGCCTGAAAATAGTTCTTTGGTAAGGTTGATACAGTCAAAAATAAAATCCATGTAAAAGAATAAATTTCTAGGGGTCACAATAGTAAGACATGTTACCCATGCTTGAAGGTAGGTGGCTTCTCAAGAATCTAGAAAAAATAAAAAGTGTAATGAATAATCTCCTTCCTTGGACAATACACCAAGTGGTAATACTCTTTGTAATAGTCGTAGTCTTATGGTTGTAAATCCAAAAGATGAAATAAAGAAATGTCATCGGAAAATGGTCTAAACTTTGTTTGAATCTTGGAAAGAAAGGCTAATGATTACTTTAACCACTAATAAAACATAAGAATTCAATATGCCTATGGTAAGACACCTCACCTTCCAAGTTCAACAATCCTTTCTATAGTCCATTTCACCTCACTATATATTTAATCATAACTTGTAGTTTTGTAAAATATAGCATTATTTTCCCAATATGTCAATACTAACATGTGTGTTTTGCTAGATAGGTATGTCTTACATTCAACTTCTTGAGTGCCTAAGGACACTTTTAGGCATGGTTGTACAAGGGCATTAAGGGTTGGAGCTTGCTTTGGCAAGGACCCACTTGTATAACTATTGTATTTCATACTTTCCAAGTAATTCCACATCATCTTGTGCCTTCAAAAACATCTAATAAACTTTCCATATCATCTAATAATTTTTTCATACATTAGAAATTCATTATCCATTTCTTATTGATACCATAATTTTTTGTTTCTTGATATTCCTTCTTCGTGAACCTCGAACGCTAACTTGTTAAAAACTATGCATCACTCATTGTCCATGATCCTCTAAACAAGCTTTACATCTTCCAAACATTCCATTTGGCTTATTTTTTCAACAGAAATCAATGAAAAATTTGAACTTTTTAACTATGACATCGTAGTTATGATGTCGTAGGCACCTATGATGTCGTATCTACAATGTATGATCTATAATGTCATGCATACAAAAATAGTATATATACATGTGGAGTTAGTGAAATTTTTCACTTTCTCATTTTGCAACAAGAGATTTTTTTTAATGTTTGTTAGAACTCTTACACACTAACTTCCAAAGGCCATAACTTTGCCCTCATAGCTCTAATTTTCAAAATTTTTTAAATTTTGTTGATCCCAAAGAGCTCAACTTAGTTAGTTGGGGGCGAGGGTGCGTGGGTGTTGCATTGCATGATATAAGAAAAAATTTGAAAATTTGAGACAAAAATTCTTAACACCAAAAGATACTATAAAGGGTAAGTATAAAGAAATAATAAGAATCTTAATGTTAATCAATCAAACTAAGGCTAGAAAGATTTATATCATACTCCTAATAGACCAGACCAACTATTTTAGGCCATAATAAGCAAGAAAATAATAAGAAGGTCATAAGTAACTAAATAATATAATACCTAAGGGATTCTGTTTTTTGAAAATTTTTCTAATTCTGTAATCATAAGATGATAGGAACTTGATCTAACTAAGAGTAGGAGAAGGATTATGAAAAATTAAGCACCAATGAAAAAATTTTGGTAATCCTAAACTCTTGATTGCATATATATGGTACCAAAGAGGATACCAAAAGGAAGACCTTTACAACACAGAAGCTATAAAAGTGCAACTTCAAGTGTCTCCTTTATGGCCTACATTAACCAACAATGGAGAATGGAACTTAGGAGAAATGTATCAATTCTAGCAAAAGAAAGTGACCAATGCAAAATTTAAAATTGAAGGAGTCTTTATGCCATACTTAATAGAGAGGACATATGGAAAAAGAAGACAAGGACAAAAGAGGAGAAACTTTCCAAAAGCTTGATGATAAAGGAAAGAGGCTAATGGAAGAGCTACCACTACCTGAAATATGAACTACATCGAGCCACTTTAATTTTTTTTTTGTTTTTTCATGTAACTATGTCATTTTTTGTATGCACAACTATGGCATTGATACTCAATCAATATTTAGAGTTAGTCAATAATCTCGTACCTTTCCAATTTTGTAAAGAAAGCTTGATCCTATCCTATTAACTCAAGGATGAGTTTTTAGTCAATCATGGGGGTATGATGAATCATTAGTTGGCTAAGATATTGTAGATGCTACATTGCATCTGAGTTGTAGCACCCCTATCAAAGTGTCATAGTTGGTTGCTACATTGTAAATGCTACATTGCATGTGTTTTACAAAAAATTTAATTTTTGGTTAACTATGATATCACATATCTAATATTGTAGCACATGCTATGTCATCAAATATCTAATATCGTGGGATGCATGCCTGCCTATAAATATAGCACTTAGGGGCATGATCCAAAGAAGTTTCATTTCATCATTAAGTAGACTCTTGCAGTTTATTTTCATAGCTTTAGTGATAGAATGAATGCCTACAATGTGGTGTTGAGCAGTTGTACAAAATCTTTATTTGAGTAAAGTGTACTTGGGCATAATTCATGTCTAGAAATAAAGATCGAGATTGATTTTTATCATTGCAGCATCCACTTAGTTTTATTATTTTACTTAGCATAGTTTTTACTATTTTCTTAGTTTAATCATTTACATTTCCAAGTACTTTACTTTCTTGTTCATTATTAAAGAGGAATGAGTATAATTGGTTTTGAGTGTTTAAGTGTAATCATTTTGTAATCCCAGTAGTTCTATAGTTTGGTTTGCCTAGTAGCATAACACTTGGTAACTTAGTAATGGTTACATGAGCCCAAGGCATGTATGATAAGCTAGGATGAATGCTCATCGCTTTTGGCTAGAGTAGATTTACATTACTTTCAATACCTAGATTTATATTTTTATTCTCAGCTTTCATCATGTTTACAACTAGGAGTATTAAAGGCCAAACAACATCAAGTATCATATGCCTCACTTTGTACTAAACCATACGTGACAAAGCTACCACTAGTTCAAGTAGGAAGACAATGTCCTATGATCAATGCTTAATAATCTAGATGCTACAACTAGTCCCATCAACAAAATTTGATCGGATCGTGTGTGAACGCTTGTGATTTGTATGGTTGGGAGTAGGGGTACCCACTACTCATCAACTATGGTGGAAGTATTGGATTACCTTTAAGGGATAGGTGTTAAAGAAAGATAACCCCAATAAATCCTCAAATCATGACCCAAATACATATATTATTTTGACATTTTTCTTATTAATAAAATTCATTTTTATTTCCTTCTACATTTTCTCTACCATACTCTCTGTGCATAATGTCAAATTACATATATTTAACATTTTCCTAATGTTTGTAAATAGGATGTCAATTGGTATCAAAGCAAATCATGACCTAGTACCAATCAGAATCAAGACCTAACCATAATGCTATAATGATTCATGAACCATGATATATTATTAGAGGTACATCATGTTCAAGATGAATCATACTAATAAAGAAATATATCTTTCCATTAACTTCTATGGATATCAACAACTAAACTTTGATAAGATCTTACTATACATCAATAAGGTACATCAACTACAAAAGACTTCAATAAAATAAGAATAACATCAATCTAGCTAACTCTTACATATTTGGCAATTGTATTAGATTTTTCTTTAGTAATTAAGAATTCAAACGATTAGGTCTTAATTTAGGAAGATAACTTCAGTAATCCTTAGAGTCATTCCCAAAAGGCTATAAGAATGATCCTCCTATAAATTAGTCTTCTAGGACTTTACCGTATTATAGGATCCTACTTTCCATAGAGACCTAATTTTCTAACATGGTAATAAATGTAATACCCTTAACCTAGCTTTGATTCATTAACAAATTTATAAAACTAAACAAAATTAACATAATGTTATTAATCCTTTCCCCAATTACCCTTTGTAAAAAAACTAATTCTTAAATATAGTAAGAACATAGCATCCCTAGTCTATTTGGGTCCAATTATTAATGAAATATTTTGGATTAACATAAAGAATTCACGCTAATTGTAGATCCCTTCTACTTAACTAATAAGTGTTAATAGTAAGGGTTTGGTAGAAAGCCTAATGCTTGTTAGTTTATAATAAGATATTATACTTTGCTAACCTTCTCCTGCAAATTAAGTACACCAACTAGAACAACCCTTATCTCTATATTTGTCCATAAGTAAGGTTACTAAGGAAAATTCCATAAAATAGGTTACTTTAGTTTTTGAAAATCATGAAAATTTAACATAGTTTTTTGGAGCTTGAAATTATATTAATTGCATAAGACTTGTCAAGAAAATTTTAACAATACCAAATTCACCTCAATCAGAGCTACAATTGAGAAGTTATGGTTAGTGAAAATTTTTCATATAATGTACCATAATTAATTAAATAATACTAAATTTGAATTAAATTAAAATTCAAAATTTCATTATCAAATTGGCAACCCTTCACATAAATTTGCTTTAAACCTTATTCTAGTAACCAATTAGCATCCACATGTGCACACACACACACACACACATAGTTGCTCAACCATATGAAGGATCTCATTAGGTTGCAAAGGGTTATGCATGCCCTCAAGGGGTTGCATAGATCCTAATATGGGCCATAGTGCCTAGCTACCACTAAAGTAATTGAGGTTGCATAGTAGTGTAGCACCTTGAAAACCCTCACCTACTATGCAATACTTCCTCATATTAACCATCAGAACTACTATTCTTCATTTTCCATTATTGCTACAATTCTATTGCCATCCACCATCGTGTTACCTATTGTTACACCTCACATGCTCTACTATTATCTTCACTCATCTCTACCTTCCTTGCACTGTACTAGCAATAACATAATCCTTCTAGCCCTCATGTGTCACTCTTCCCCACATCAAACCTACATAAAAATCCTCTTTCACATTTTTTTCTAGTACCCTTTCACATTGTTGCTAGTGCTTGCCCACCATCGCTAGTGCCATGTTACTCACTGTTGGTGATTGTACATCATTGTTGATGCCTTACCAATGGTAGTGTCTCCACCATGCATGGCCATGCATGGTAGTATTTGTCATGTATGTCTCATAATCCATCATGAAGGCTTGTCTTGCTGAAAAATTCTAAGTATATCTTCATACAAATAGTTTAAAAGTGAAAAAGAAACTTGAACCCTTAACCTCTTACTTGAGATTTGAAATGCATATCACTATGCTATTTGGATAGATGAGAATGAAATCTATTTTTATTTTATTAAATAAATGTTCCTAGGTCCTACCCTAGAGACATGTAAGCATGGTTGATGATGGTCATCTAACATGCATGAGCTTACACAAAGGCCATGCATGATACTTAAGGCACAATGGAGACACTTTCCCTTATTTTCCAGCTAGCTACCAATGTGCAAACCCTTATCTTCTCCTTCATCTATCATTTTTTTGGTAGTACAAATACTACAATACCAACTCTGGTGTTCATGTACTATATGTTTATATTGAACTTGGTGTTACAAACAAGTCCACATCGAAATTGGATGCATGTTACACCCCACCCAGAGCTAGTAGGTATGGTTATATGCTTATGATTTAGACATTTCATGTGGAGTCACGGTGGGGTTTTGGGGACAAATTAATGTATTTGATATGTTATGAGGCTTCATTTTTTTGTTTTGATTATGATGTCTTTACATGCTTAACTAACATGATTATGTACACTATCCTTGTGTGATGTGTTAGACATGTGATGTTGTTGGTAGGGGTGTTGGATTGGGGTACAAGAGCACCTATCTGGTATGTTTTTATGCTTTATGTGTGATTTTGGTATGTAGGAATTTGTATTATAGCACTATTTTACATGATGTTTAGGTATGGTTTTGGCATGCGAATGTGTAGAGCATATGATAAGGATTTTGTATATTCATATGGATTTTGATTTGGAGTCCCAGTGTGTCTGTTCCAAATGATTAAAGTTTATGGTATTAGTCGAAAAGATGAAAAATAAAAATAACTTATGAAAATAATTTTTTTTAAAAAATAATAATTCAAGTTATAAAAAAACAACAAAAGCAAAAAAAAAAGTAAAAGTAACATTAGTACGTGACGTATCCCCATTTAAGGAAAAAAAAGGGTTACATGTATGCATATGATTTAAAGAATAGTTTTGTTTTTTATATGTTTAACCACCTCATCACCATCGCTTGATACCAAAATTGGGTTTTGGTTTCTATTTTTCTTCTTCTTTTCATAGAAACAAAAGTACAAAGGAGTTTATTTTCTACCATTTTTCTTTCTGCTCTCTTCTTATTCTACATTTTGAGCCTTATGGATGCTTTTTGCCTATTTTGAACTTGGATTTGGGATTATTGTGGTCATATCTAAGTAGATGCAAAACTTGTTCNGAAACAAAGTTATGAACGTTCAAAGTTTGGTTAATAAAATAAAATTTTACTAATATTTGAAACAACCAAAAAAATGCTTTTTCCCTTATAGGTCCCAAAAATAGCATATCATACGAGGCTCATAAACACCACATATCATAGTCCACAAGTCCACATCATCCCATACATTGCATATATATTCATCCACAATCTGTAACCAAAATTGGACAATTCTAGGAAATAGACAAAATAACATGTCCATGCTCAATCCTTGAGCTATCTGTCCCACATGCCCACATCACATAATCATATACACTAATCCAGTACAAAAATATNTAGTGGTTTTTTCTATGGAAGTACGTGTCTTTTAAGGAATATGGTATTGTTTTGTCAGATCAAGGTCTTCATGTTGTTCTGTTGCATCGTGATATTCTTTTCATGAAATGAATATAACTATTAGGGGTGGATATGTGCAGTTATGTTTGTTTAGGTGTGTTGTGCTTATGACTTGTGTTGGCTTAAGCTAGCCAAACTGTGTATATGTTTTCACGGTGACACTTGTGACAATCATTACTAGGTGGTGCTAGCATGAGGGTGTGGATTGTTTTGTGAATAGGCACCCTAGAGGTAATATGAATTGACCCCCACTATGATGCATCGGTGAGGCTCCTATANTTAAATACAAAGCCCACGTGGTTGTGTAGCATGTGAAACATTCCATGAGTACTCATAATNGACAGATCCTAGCACCAGTTGGATAAATAAAAGATTAATAAAAGACCTATAGGAAATGGCTGTTATGAGTACTCATGGAATGTTTCACATGCTACACAACCACGTGGGCTTTGTATCTAATAGTATTGCGTTGTGAGTCATATCGTTGGGAATAGGTGTTCTATTTGGATTATGATTGTATGGATCATGGACTATTATGGTATATCCCATGGGTATGTTGAACTTGTATGATAGTAAGTTAGATTTATGGGTGATATGGTGTGTGTTGTTTTGAGCATGCATAAGCCTAACAATGGTTGCAAGTTGCCTATACCTCACTCCTCTCCTCTAGTGTAGCACTTGTCGACCATCTAGTAGGGGAAGTGTAAAGGCTTCCCACTCAGTTATGTACTAACTTTATTTAATTATAGGTAAAAGGTGCAAGAGCATAAATGAGCATGGAGAGGAAGGATAGAGGAGGGGAAAATCTTCTATGCTTGGTTGATGTATATTTTCATGTATAGTAGTGTGGACTAGATATCCTTGTATGGAACTCTCTATACTCTTCTATATATGATGATGAGGTTTATGTGTTTTTTCTTTTTGTATTTTTGTATAGTAGTGTATAGTTTTCTTTATGTAGAGACATGATTTTTATAACATGATATGTATGTCTAGTTTGGTATGGTAGGAAAGTTTTGTACTATTTGACTTTTCTTATTATCATGTATCTTGCACGTTATTGGTTTTAGTTATCATGCTTATGTGCTAAGATTACTTGATCCTAGGCATCACCTTGCCCTTGCTAGGGTGTGGTGTTACATTACGGTATTAGAGCTAGTTTACTATGATGTTGTATGATGGTTAGTGTACTCACCCATTTGTGTAATTTTAGGTTACAAAGATGTATAGTAGACATGGTCATGGTGCTAGTGGGGCCTATAGACTAGAAGGGCCTAATGATGGGCAAGAGTAGCCTCCTCAAGCATCTAGCAGTGGTGCTACAAATAGGAAATCAAAGCTTATACAACAATTGTTATAGATCCTGTATCAGCATATTGTAGCTAGTGATGCTCCTACTCTTGTTCCCATGATCAGGGCAGTGGAAAGTGGTAGTGGTAGTGGATCCTTAGCAGAATCAAATAGGCAACTTATTAATAGGAAACTAGTGGAGTAGTTTTGGAAATTAGGACCTCTAAAATTTGATGGCACTGAGGATCAAACTATGGCTATAGAATGGTTGGAGGAATTTCAAAAAGATTTTTATTTTATGGGTTTTTCATCAGTTCAGCAAACTCACTTGGTAGCTTATCAATTAGTTGGTACTGCACAACATTGGTGGATGACTAAATTGTAGGCCAAGGGATGGATTGGTTAAGAGGTGGCATGGGATGATTTTCTAGCATCTTTTAGAGGTCATTATGTGTCTACCCAATATGCACAAGTCAAGGATAAATTCTATCATTTGTATCAGTGTAGTTGATTTGTGGTAGAGTATGATGCTTATTTCTATGAGTTGAGTAGTTATCTACCTCAGATGTAGACCGATGCTTGAGCATGGACAAATAAGTTTGTTCGAGGTTTAAGAGCATCTTTTAAGGATCACCTATTGCCTCTCAGATTAACTTCCTATGATGAAGCGAGAGTAGTAGTCATGGATTTAGAGAGGAGTTAGTGAGAGGATACAGTGTGTAGAAAGGGGCAATAGGGGTAGAAGAGAGGAATAACATTTGGAGAGAGGCTTAGCCCCTCTAAGAAATCTTGTGGCCATGGAGGAGAGTGTCAAACACTCACTCATGATCCCACTATTGAAGTTGATCATGGAGCTATTATTTGTTATAGATGTGGGTAGCCTTGTCATCTATAGAGTGATTTCCAGAACTATTTTGCATGTGGGTAGCTAGGGCATTAGGCTTAGGAGTGACCAAAGTAGATAGGCAGTAGTGGAGAAGGTAGAGGCTGAGGATAGTGACCTCCAATTTAGGGTGGATGTGAAGCACATATCACTCAACCTGGAGGAGGGGACCAAAGGACTCTAGTATGGGTGTATGCCTTAATAGAATAGCCTTTGGACATGCAACCAAATACAGTGATGGAGACAGGAGGTATGATTTTGGGTTTTTCTATGTTAATGTTATTTGATCTTGATGCTAGCCATTATTTCATAGATCCTATGGTTGCACATCATGTAGCTCTTGTATGTCATTCTCTTTCTCCTAGGTTGATAGTATCTTTTGCTAGGGATCATAGAACCCGAGTTGATCAAGTGTGTAGGAATGTGCCAGTAGAATTTGAAGGTATGTAATGGGTTAGTGATTTATATGTTATGGCTCTTGGTGTGTATGATATAATTTTAGGGATAGATTGGTTGTCACAGGTCAATGCTAGTTTGGACTATTGGTGAAAGCTCCTACAATTACAAGTAGTTGATGGTACTCCAATTGAGGTACAAACTTGTCTAAGGAGTGTGCACCTGGATTTAGTCTCCTCTCAAATGTACTATAGGATGATTCAAAAAGGGCATGCATGTTTTGTGGCTACAATCTATAAAATAGATATGGTGGAGATAGATCAAATTCCTATGGTGCATGAATTCCTTGATGTATTCCCATCCAAATTATTGGGTTTTCCACCAAGGTGAGAGATTGAGTTCAAGATCAAACTTAAACCTAGTACAGAGCCTATTTCAAAGGCTTTACATAGGATGTATCCTATAGAGTTAGTAGAGCTAAAGATTCAGCTATAAGAATTGCTAGATAAAGGCCTTATTCTTCCTAGTGTATCATTGTGGGGTGCACCTATGCTATTTGTTAAAAGGAAGGATGGGGATTTGTAGTTATGTATAGATTACAAGTTGTTAAACCAAGTGACTATGAAAAATAGATATCCTCTACCATGCATTGATGAATTGTTGGATCAACTTTGGGGCGCTCATGTATTCTCAAAGATTGATCTCAAGTTTGGGTATCATCAAGTGTGGATTCATGAGCAATATGTGCCAAAGATAGCATTTAAAACATGATATGGACATTATGAGTTTTTGGTGCTACCCTTTGGGTTTACAAATGCACTAGCTGTTTTCATGCACCTCATGAACAATGTGATGCAACCATTCCTAGATTAGTTTGTTATTATATTCATTAATGATAGCTTAGTATATTCTCCTAATGAGAAATTGCATGTAAAGCACTTATAGATGGTTTTATAGACTTTGAGGGAGTCCCAACTATATGCTTAGCTGTCCAAGTGTTCATTTTGGCAATTAGGGATTCAAATCTTAGGACATATGGTGTCAAGAGTTGGTATCTCTGTGGATATTACAAAAATTGCAATTATTCATGATTGGCCTAGGCCACAATCAGTAGTGGAGGTATGAAGTTTCTTGGGGTTAGCAAGATATTACCAGAGGTTTTTGGAACATTTCTCTCACATAGCATCTCCTTTGACCTAATTTTTTAGAAAAGAGGATAACTTTACTTAGGGCCCAACTTGTTAGGCTGCATTTGAGGAGTTGAAGCATAGATTGGTGACTACTCTTGTGCTAATATCTCCTACACCAAGACATCCATATGATGTTAGTACTAATGCTTTAGGGGATGGATTTGGTTGTGTGTTGATGCAAGACGGATAGGTTGTGGCTTATGCATCATATCAATTGAGGCCACATGAACCTAGATATCCCATGCATGATCTAGAATTTTGTGCCATGATCCTTTCATGGAAGATTTGGTAGCATTATCTATATGAAGAGAAAGTTACTATTTGGACTAACCATAAGAGCCTCCAATATCCTATGAGTAAGCCATAGTTAAACTTGTGACAACATATATGGATGGAGCTACTTGGTAATTTTGATTTCACTATTAAATATAGGCCTAGTAAGACTAACAAAGTAGCAGATGCATTAAGTAGGATGGCAAGTAAGCTAAATAACTTAACAATCCAATCCAATTTTCAAGAGTAGATACAAGGAAACAATGACATGATCCTTGGTGTGAAGCATTGAGGCAACATATTACCTCTAATGGAGTACTCTCTGTGGATAGTCATGGAGTATTATGGAGGGATGGTTGAGTATGCGTTCTAGAAGCTTTTTGAATTTAGTTGATGGATGAAGCCCACATGAGCAGATACCAAATGCATCTAGGTATTTAGAAAATGTACCAAAGCTTATGATAGATGTATTGGTGGCCTAGTATGAAGAGGAATGTAGGAGAGTATGTAGCTCATTGTTTAATTTACCAACAAGTGAAGATAGAGCATCAAAGACCTGGGGGATATTTGCATTCCCACGATATTCCTAAGTGGAAATGGGATGTCATTACTATGGATTTTATTGTTGGTCTTCCATTAGCTCATAGTGGCTATGATGATATCTTAGTAGTTGTTGATTTGTTAACAAAGTCTACCCATTTCCTTGCCACACAATCATCAGTAAGTGTAGTAGAAACTACACATCTCTTACTTGTAGAGATAGTGCAGTTGCATGGTGTGCCACGACAAATTATTAGTGATAGAGATGCCTGATTCATGTCACATTTTTGGTAGGCATTTTAGAAGGATATGGGTACAAATTTGAATATACGTTTGACATATCATCCACAAACTGATGGTCAAATTGAATGGGTGAATTAAATTCTAGAAGACATGTTGAGAGCCTATGCTTTATAGTATAGAGAAGGTTGGGATTGGATGCTACCATTAGCTGAATTTTCATATAACAATAGTGTTGGCACATTTTGGCCATTTCATGGAACAGATAGGTCCTAAAAAGACATTTGAGGAGATATCTAAATATTGCAATCGCCTCAGTGTACCAATCTCTTTGGGATAGGTCCAAAGAACTCACTATTGGAGAGATTTATACAGGTCAGAAATGTGAGGTTGCATAAAAATGGGGAATGCAGAATTGAAAATGCTAATGATGTTGTAGAAGCAGTAGCAGCATCAGAGCTACATATAATTATTCTCTCAAGACCTAAGAAGAATAAAGATGTAACGCCATTCGGTACATGGCCAGAGATGCTGCAGATCAGGAAGTGTTTAGTATTTTTAACGAACCAAGTATAAAGATCACACGTGGATTAATTTCTTCAAGTTAGGGACCAATAGATATATATTTATTATGATTACTATCTCTATTACTATGATCTAAAGAAAATATTTTATGATTTAAATAGGAAAAGACAATTATGGGATATTTGTGTGACATCCTATAAAAGGAGACATTTGGCTATTATCCCTTTTATTCCTATGGAAGTTGTAACTTCCTATGATAGTTACAACTATAATATTTATAATTAATTTTAATTTGGATTATTATGAAGACACGTGTCAGATGCAGCATTTTTATCTCTTTTGTGGTTATAACCACCACAAAGGCCACTTGTCAACTATAGCCTTTTTGTCTCCAAAATGGCCACTTGTCAACTAAATGGGCTACTTCTCAACCACCAAGGACACTTGTCACCTACAACTTGTTTATCTCCATGGTGACCACTTGTCAACTGAACGAAGACACTTGGCGACTGAAAGGCCACTTTTCAACTGCATGGGACACGTGTCAACTGCAACTTGTTTCTCTCCATGGTGAACACTTGGCGACTGAGTGAAGACACTTGGCAACTGAGTGAAGACAGTTGGAAACTGCATGAAGACACTTGGAAACTGAATGAAGACACTTGGCCATGGAATAGGACACTTGTCCATTGTAGTTTTTTTCTCTTTGGTGGTTGCAACCACCCAAAATTGTTGTAACTTACCTAACTTGTTGGGCAAGTAACCTCCTAACTTGTTGGGCAAGTAATCTCCTCATTGGTTGGCTAAGTTACTTGGGAGAAAAGTTAGGTGAGATATTTTTGAATATGTAACTTCCCTACCTACCTTTGAACCCTATAAAAAGGCTTCAGGGGTCAAGGAGGAGAGAGGGAATCATCATTTGGAAGACTTTGGTAGAGGATACTTGGAGTCTCATACATCATATTTTGAAGGCTACTAGTTAGCACTTGGGCTCTTACTTGAAGACACTTCGAGTCTTGGGGAGAAGAGCATTTGTAAAGAAGAAAGCGTGAACGATTGCTTGCAAGATGGTTTGCTAGAATAAAGATTTCAACCTCTTTGTTATGGTCTTATGAGTTATGCATTTCATTTTTTGTTTTGTTTAAATTGCTTAGCTAGTGGTTTAGATAGTATCATCCTTGGCGAGTAATTTTGGGATTTTTAGATTGCTCTTATTGTTCTTGTTGCCCGATAGAAATTTCTGTTAAAATTTTGCCATAGAAGCACTAGTGAATAAAAGCCTTAAGAGAATTTTAGTAGTAAATTTCATTATTGTGCAACGTTTGGGAACTGCTATTGGGTTGTTGGAAGAGAGCCTCTATTTGTAGTCACACCGTGGAACAATTTAATATCCGAGAGGGTTCAGAAAATCTTTGGTATTTTGATGGGACCAGAATAGCTTCTTTATCTTTAAAGTGA
>MNCI01034185.1:0-38605 GCA_015680685.1 Gnetum montanum | reverse complement strand
AGAGCCAAATATGTTAAATCAAGCTATAAAAACATTACTCAATCACGGGAAGCTAGTTCAANATATCGCGTACGCGATATCGCGGCCAACGCAAACCACGTCTCATCACTAATAGAAGGGCTCCAGATCCAAAAGATGAAGAAAGCTTATTAGCAAATTGAGCGATTATCTAAAAACTTGCAATTATAGGAAGAGAATGTAAGACTAATTAAGCCATGATGTTGTAACTACCAAAAGCTACTATATAAAGTTTTAAGTATATTTTTAAAAAAGAATAAAGAATATACTTTTTGGAAGAGGCTTTTAAAGATTTTCCTTTAATGGATTTCTAAATAGGTTTCACTTATCTCCTTTGGCTTTCTCTCAATTAGTATTAGAAATAAATAATTTTCTTTACTTGTTTAACTTAGATTATGCATAGCTACATTTAGATGAATGACAAGTTTTGGCATAAGTTATTTTTTTAGGATATCGAGTTTAGCTTATTATTGCTATTCTAATTTAATGGGATAGCTTCTGTAAGTGTCAGTTCTAAATTAGTTTAGTATAAAATTAATGTCATCTTTAGTGCAATTTTAAGCTTCATGAATAAATTTTCTATCTCAAATTCTTGCTCTATTTAGCAAAACTTTTGTGAAATTTAGCTTTGGGAAGGTTTTTAGAAGATAGCTCAAAATGAAATAATGACATATTCTATAAAACTTCATCATTCAATGTCTTAACTATGTAGAATTTAGAGCTAAATGAGTAGCAAGCTATATATTTTCATTGTTATGTTGAGAGATAGTCGAAAGAGGAAGCTAATAATTATATACAAGATAATTCTTTCTTTGAAGGATTTGACTATTAATATAGATTTGGTGATAATTATCTCATTTAAACTAATATAAGCTATTTGGGGGTATCTATGCCTTGGTGGAACCAAAGACATAAACTTGTGCTAGCACTAATCTTTCTAATTCTTATAGCTTTTGTCATTATGAAGGACATTTTTTTTAATATATGTCATTTTTTACTCAATAAAGAAGACACTAAAGAAAAGACAAAAATGTATTGAGGTTAAGAATAGTAAAAACCAATATGAAGTTGAAGATATGAAAAAATAAGTTAATGTTAATGATAAGAATGATCAAATGACAATTAAGAAACTAGAGACGATAGAAACTTTTATGAATGTTTTTTCTTATACTATAAAAACTAGTAATTATTTTGAACATATAGCTCATAAGGAAAACCCATTCTTGTTTGCCAAGAACAATGCTAACTTAAAGATAAAAAATAATGTTAACAAGTAGGTTATATCTAATGATAAAGATTCTCAACTTAAAATTCACATTAAGTAGAAAATTAATGATAATGATAAATATGCACCTTCAATTAGTAATGAATTTAGTGTTTCTACAAATATTGGTACTTCACCATAGCTTTCTATTGATACCTCAAGTTATTTTGATATTTTGAGTTCAAGCACAACTATTGAAAGTGATGTAAATATTGTTAGAACTAAGACCAACCTCCTTGCTAACAATTACTTTTCCTTGTTTGGTTTTTTCAAGTATTAATTGTAAACTTGTACACATGAGCAGACATCTCTAAAATTGGAAAGTTTTTGCTTTTTCTGTTGTTTTTAGTGTTTTCTACTAGTATTGAGCATGTGATGTACTTTGAATGTTCTACTAATTAATAACCACTTTTCTTTTACATATATAAATGGTAATCTTGGGTTTTAAGAAGGTGATATACTCCTTAGCATACAGAACCTAGTTACAAAGTTTTTAGCAACTAAATTAATCAATGTAGGGTTCTTCTATTTTCCCTTAAATATAAATCATCCATCATCATTCAAATTATGGAAACAATTTAAACCAAGTTATTTCTAATTTGATGAAAAACCTTAAAATTGAGCATTTTTCCCAGCATTAACAGATAATGATTTAACGTATAAAATTTAAATAACGTTTTTGTAATAAAAGCATATAATTAAAATTGAAGGCATTTTTTTAATTTGTAAAATTGGAATGTTTTTTCTAATATGCATTATGAAAAATGTGTCCCATTATGTATAACCCATCAATAGATAATAGATAATTAATGCTACTACATAAGCCATTAGAAAGTTTACATGATTATTACCATGCTAGAGAAACACCTTCTCAGGGGAGTTGAATCCATTTTACACTTTCAATTCTAAGATGATGAGAACTTAAGCAAAGCTTGCTAATGAGTAGCAGGTATTTCCTACGCTCAACGATACAAATGACTAGCATATATGCATAATCCAATTGAATTCCATGGACTTTTTTTACATAAGTGGCTTATATTCTTAGATAGTAAAATGTGTGTTGACTTAGTCGTTGTCTTCCCAATTATCACTTATGTGAACTTGTTCATATGGCTAAGTGTGATTGATGTGTAAAATATTTATTTTTATAATTTGTATTCTTTTCTTTATCTATAAAATAATTAAAATAAATGTAGAGTTCAATATTTAATTTTACTAGTTAATTAATTAAACTATCCTAAACATGGAGTAGCTATTCCCACTTTTTGTACACATCTTGCACATATAATAACACTGATGGGTTACCTAGTGTTTAGTGCTAGGTGTCCCAAGTGTTGATTGCTAGCATTACCAAGCATTAGCATACCATGTGTGAAGTGGTTATACTCACATTACTTATGAATTATAATATTAAATGTTTAAAGATAAGAATGTAAATTGCATTCAAAGTAAAATACTGAAAAATAAACTTAAACTAATACAAGTGCTACAATGGATAGAAGAAATTTCAATTTTATTGCCATTCATGCAACTGTGTCTAGGTACATATTACATGTAAATAAAATTCTGTACAATCAATTCAATTCACGCTGTAGGCACTCAGAGGTAAAATTTTGCTAAGTTCTACAAAGAAAATTGCAAGAGTTTGACTAAAGAAGTGATCAAATGGTGTCTAAAATGCATTTGGTGTGTGCACTTATATTGGCTTTGGAGGATTAGCATCAACGCACATGTGTCAATGCATCCTAAGATGCATCAATGTAGTTGCATTATTGACGCTTCATCACTTGCAGATAGCATCTCAATACTTGATTGAAATAGTAGTTGAAAGATAAGGAGTTTTAGCATCTAGTTTATTAGATATAATGTGATGTAAATAAAATTATCTCTTTCTTTCTACACTAGACCATGTATGTGTTAAAACCTTCTACTTGACTAGTTGGTGAATATGCTTAGGATTTTGTTACCCATCTTCCCAAGAGATATTCCATTTTTCTCAACCATGGCATTCCATGAAAATACCAACCATAGTCTCTAGAATCCTCAATAACTACTTTAGGGAATTTGTCTTATCTTAAGATATGTAAGCTACAAGTGTACGTAATGAATTAGCGCAAGGCTTTTGCTTCTAAAGATAATAAATCACATTTACATAAGAACATTGAGTAACATATTTGCATCTTTACTTTTAACTCATTAAGAAGAAATTTTTTTTGCACTATTTCAATATCTTTCCAAAGTTTAGCGGTGAGTTTCCTCAAACAACACATCCATACAATATAGTATGACAGATGATAGTCTAAAAATTTTATTTTCCAATAATGAGGTGTTAGCTTAGGAGTATGAGTATTGGCCTGGTAACCCTAGTGATGAAGCGTAGTTTGACTAGCTGCATTAATGGTCATGCATCGACATAGCCTTGTTGACGTAGCTTTGTCAACATATCCCCGTCGATGCATGGTCACATATGTCAACGCAAATGCATTAATGCAAATGCAAGTCAAGACTATATAAATGCACATACCCATTGCATTTATGAGATGTTAAGTCAGTAATGTAGCGAAGCTCTTATAGTTTGTTGTTTTCTAAAGTTAGAATATTTTTCATTTGAGTGCCCACAATGTGAATTAAAAGATTGTATGAATCTTTATTCAAGTAGCATGTGTTTGAATACTTTGATGTGAATGACAATAAAGATGAGATTTCTAACATTCATTGCAGTACTTATATTAGATTAAGCTCTCTTAATTAGCACTTTACTTTAAACTCAATTTACACTCCATGTTATAATAACTAAAGTAATCAATAATGAACACATAAGTATGACTGCTTTAAGCATAACGTATAATACTTGGCAATCCCAACAGTGACCATTTGGTATGCCTAGTAATTATCACTCAGTAACCCAATAGCATTAATCTAAGTTTAGGATGTGTACAAGAAGTGGGTACAAATACTTATGTTAGGATAGTTAACTTTAGAATTGTTATATAGTTAGAATAGTTAATTATCAACCATTCATCTTTCCACCCAACACTTAGGCTAAAAACATATAAAACAATATAAACATAAATAAATATCATATGCATTAATTCATACTTAACCATACATAAGAGCATACACAAGTGAGAGTTAGGAAAACAATGATCATACACTTCCTTTAGTCATAGTCTTTGTTTATAGGCACACTTAGGAGCTAAGTCCATGGAATTCGACCAAATTGCTAGTGCATGCTTGTGATTCATATAGTTGGGCATAGGGGATACCCACTGCTCATCTCACGGGTCATAGGTTCAATTCTACTAGGTAGCATTGAGTTATAAACTTCTATAAATCTTGGGCTGTACTTATGTTTCAATTATTTTGGGTTCCAACACCCCTAAAAAATTTGTTTTGTGATCTTCAAAGTCCAAAGTCCTAAATCCTTACACTTGTTTTTGAAAGCATATAGGGCCTTGAAACCTCATGCTAATATTTCTTCGATGCACTTCCCCCACATGTAATTGTTCATATAATTGAAAACCAAATATTTAAAAGAATCTATTATTTACACATTGGTACCTTCAAAATAGAAGTTATAATAGATATTTTTTGTACCCCTAGGTCATCAATTTGGTTTTACCCACATTCACTTGAAGACAAGATGAGTGACAATAATTGTCTATAATTTGAAACATATTCTGCATACCTTTTGTAATAGTCAAGATTAAGGCACTACGATTCATTGCTTGGGATCCAATTTATATAATTTCTTATACCCCATATCATTTTTGTTTTAAAAATATACATTATACGAATTCTAGAAATATACATTATACGAATTCTAGAGAAATATAATGATATCTCAATTGTGACTCAAATGAGCAAACCTTTTACCTTTTTGAGCTAATTACTTGAGCGACTTGTTATTGACAAAGCATAGTCAAGTTGGAAAAATACTTACCATTTGAACCATGCTTTTGTTAAAAGATCAATCTTTACCCATAGCCATCTAAACCTTTAATAACGAGGAAGGTTATATAGTTAACTGTAGATACCCCAAAAACATACCACCAACATGATGCACACTTACCGTATCGTTGCTTACAAAGATCAGCGGGCGAGAGTAACTACATAAAATGTGTTCAGCCTGCTTCGCTTTATGCTCTCGCTGCACACAAATTAAAGTTATTCTTTTCTTGGACAGAGCAACAAATACCGTGGAAAGCAACGCTGAAAATCAGAACATAACTACCCTTCCATCGAACACAAATACAAGCGATCTCGTCTATCTGGCCTAAGAAGCGAAGCGTGCAATTCTCCCGAGAATAAGGTGCAGCATTCGAAATTTGCAGGCTCAAACAAATTAAAACAAATGGAGGTGCGCGAGCTTCTGCTTGCGAATTCGGCTTCGAATTCCTCGAATGAATCTGCTCCTCTCTCGGCTCCAGATCTTCACGCGCTCAAGGAAAGGCTGCACATTCGCTCTCTGCAAATCAAAGATCGAGTGCACAAACACGTTAAATCTCATTACGGCGACTTTTCCGCCATTATCAGCGCTGCATCTCAGACGGCTGCTGAGGTAGAAGATCTCTCAAAAGACGTCGGGGAAATTGTTCGCACATTGGATGAAGATCCCATTGACAAAGAGATTTGCCGCCTCATCTCGAAGAGAGCGTCGCTGAAGAAGGAACTCCAAGAGAAGAAAGAATTGCTTGCTGCACTTCGGGATATTTCGGCCGTTAGCGAGTCATTGTGGAATGTGCGTGAGCTTATTGAAAGAGGAAAATTGAGCGAGGCAGCTCAGGGTCTTAGGACTTTGCCCAAATTTTTGAGTTCTACGGCCGACATGGACGGAACACATAGCGAAATTCGAAATGGCAATGCTGAAGCAGAGCACAGTGTTATGGGAGTTCTGAAAGCTGAGCGCGCTTGCTGCTTTTCTAAGGTATTTATTTATTTATGTTGGTGTTTACAGTGCATACGGTTTCCAAAAAATTATGTGTGAGCCTTCCAGTAGATAAATACTATAGTTATATGCAAATTTTCAAGTTTTTCTCTCAATCTACGGAAAAGAAGGAGGTAGTTATCTGTTAAACTATCTAAATTGAAACGAGAGGTGGTTTCTTAAAAACTGATATGCAACTTGTTTAATAGCGCAGCAGTTCATGACGAAGTAAGAAATGAAGGAATTTAAGGATTTAATGAGTGACATGGAATTTAGTAGCTTTCAACTGGATGTCGGTAGGTATCCTGTATAGTGTAGACGTGTGTTTTGGGTTACTTGATTTACGGTAATCAAATTGGCAAACTGAAAAGGTAATACTTTGGGGGTCGGGGATAAGAATTTGCTATGCATCATATCTGGGATATTCGGGATAAATAAATCATTGCTTTAAATTTGGAGCGTGTTATTGGCATTTGTAATCAATCTTTTAAATTTGGAAAGAAGGAAATCTATAATTTTCTATGGGATTGAAAGCAAACCAGGGAGTACGATTGACAACAGAAGGTTGGAAAGAGAATGTAATGTATAGAATGAGAGCTAACGTGTTTTTGACACTATTTTAAATCAAGTTTACGTATTTGAAATTGGTTGGAAGCAAGGTTAAGAAAGATTTGGTACCAGAAGGGGTAACATTAGATAGTAAAACAAGAAAGGTCTTATTGGATGAAATTTTTTATTTATGGAAGCCTACTTATATGGCTGATCTTTTAAATAGTTCTTTTACTTAAAATGCCAAATATTTACACAAATGTTTTATACAAATTTATGTCTATGTTTGTGACAGGAGTAGATGGATTTTATTTTAATGGAAAAAATTACAAGAACTTGCTATTTGCAATTATTCACTTATCATTTTTCCTTTGTGCCAGTTACAAGGGCTACTTGAAGATCTATTTGCAAATGCTGTTGAAGTTGACAATTCAAATTCAAGATTATGCATCAAACGACATGTGAAAAGCAAGAAGTTGCCTGAGAATCGGGATGGTCTGGACTTCTGTTCTGTGCTTAGCGTAATGGATGTGAGTGATTTAAGTACGTGAATAAAAGTTAATTTGGGAATTTATATTGCAATTACTTGATTATGGAAATTAATTGTTGAATATCTGAGACATGTATGATAGTAATTCAAAGTAATCATTTCGAAACAAAACGGCCACAGTGAAGCCATATAAGAAGCACTAGAGAAACTGAAAATGTTAATGGAAGGTGAAACATCTCCATCCAAAGGAAGTTGGTGTTTTAATTAAAATCATATATTAAGAATCTGTCTCAGAAGATAACATTGCCAAGATAAATGTATCATAGAACCTTTCAAAGATAAAAATGCTTGATAGGTGATTGAACTTTACTTCAAACGCAAGGATAAATAATTTTAGCTACACTTCTTACCACTACTATTTTTATGACGGATTCATGCTGACAGAAAAAAAATGAAATAAACGTATTTTATTTCAAAGGAAATTAGGACTAACTTTTATGCTGCTAATTCCTGTTTGCATATGACCTGTATCATCATCATTCTCTTTTTGGTTTTATCCTATCCATGAGGGGTTGACTTTCAAGGTAGCCCAAGGATTTGAAGATTATTTATGGCCAGCTGTCTACTTGATGCCATGGTTTTGAACATGTATTTTTACTGTGCCCTCCTGGTGGCACACATTTCAGCATACCCTTTGGATACGAACCTGACTTGTAAACCACAAGCCACATCCTCTGACCAAGTGAGCAATGCCTCACTAACATTGCATATGACCTGCACAAAAGGCCAAAATCATCTGAGCAGATGCTACCACTTGTCTATTGTTCTGCCTTAAGATGATCAAAATTTATGCCGGTTCTGATCCACCATTTTGACTCTTACTGCTGACAAGATGTCTTTGTTATCGGTAATCAACTGTCGGTAGGCCTTCCTTACAGAGTGGTTTATTATGCCTACAATAAAATCCTGACTTACTAAGAGGCATCATTCTGACTCCACATATCATGATAGGGCTTATGTACATGAACTATTAATTATTGATTACACAGACGAGAAAGTTATTCGATTTATACAGAAGCTAATTGTTGTGTTACTTTTTGTTAGAATAGACACAGGTCCTTATTATGTCTTTCTCATCAAACAAAATCAATAGTAAATAACGGATAGCATTAAATAGTAAATCAAAAGTGACATAATTAATGATGCATCTTTCTATTGAAAATAATGGAGAAATAACATTTATAAAGCTGATTACAAATAGATGGGATAACTTTATGATGAAGACAAAACTAAATCATTAATCATTGGTGAGAATCCTTTGACCATTATTGCTAATGCGGACAACTTCTATGTCTCGGTAAGAATTTGATTTCTTTTCTTTTATGTTTGCAGATGATTGGAACTTTGGATGTAGCATTTGGTAGATTGGGAGACATGTTGATGAAATACATTATGACTCCAGTGATAAATATTTCAGCAATTGAGATTACCATGGATGAAGCAAATGAACATGCACCAGTGCTTTATTGGCTTTTATCTCCTGAGTTTGAAGTAAGTTTGTGTGTTCATGTGTTCTTATATACTCCTTTCATAAAAAGAAACTTGAAACTCTTCGCTGATCATGTCAATTTCATAGTTGTTGACTGAAATGAACCATTGTTAGAAAGTTAAAGGTATATATGCAGATTTTATGCTTTTTTGTTTATTTTTGTACAAAAGAAATAAAACCGAAAGTGATTTTTTATTGTGTGTGTATGTGTTAGGAGACCCTTTGGACCTACTGGAGAGAATCATGTTCAAGAAAATCTTTGCATTCCAGCATAAGCTATAATGATCAAAACTGCAACTTGTTGGGCACAAGTTGCAGGTCATACCCAATGAGCTACATTTCATTGATAGAAAATTAATGTGTCTGAAATGATGAATTCTGAACCTAATGAATGATTCATCATCACCTAGAGCCTCAATGCTCATCACCCAAGCAGGGTTCTGGGAAGGTTGGTGAACCTAATCAATGATTCATTTATAGGAAATAAGTAATAATCCTATTGCAGAGTAGTACCATTATAGTATTGGAAAATAACAGCAAACCTTACCAACCACCCATTTTAGTTTCTTTCTCACAATCTCTTACTCCATTCTTTATTTAGGTTGACCTTGTCATGTCACCGTTGATTGCTTTTCTCAGGCCATTTGCATAAGTAGGGAGTTCCTATATTTATAGCTACAGCTTAGGACGCTTGTTCTTGAAATCTTGTTGTGAAAGTAGTGCAGGATGCCACATACTCTCTTCATGGATAAACTAATAATCTCACAAAGAGTGTATGTACTTTTAGAGTTATTGTTTTCAAGATAGGTAGGGGTGTGTGTTTTCATTTTCCCTATGTTTCACATGTCTTGGAGACACGGGGACATGGGGATGTAGGGATGCATCCCTAAAATGCATTTGGGGATGTGAGTGGTTTTCTGGGTTGTCGTGGGGATGCATCGGGGGCATCTTTGTTGTTGGCTAGGTGCGTTTGTTGGTGTGGACGGTGAACTTGTAGGTATCAGAAGTACAACAGATTTCATTGAAAGCTATGCTTCCATGGAAAGATTAGGTTGAGGAGCCACTTGACTTGTGCTTGTTTGCTCAGTGATGACTGCTTGCACAGCGTATTGCTGGATGCTGTTGACATTGTCTTGTAGAGTGAAAGGCTATTCTGATTCCAAATGCAAAATAAAAAATTATTCAAAAATCCCTCTCAACTTTTAACCCTCTGTATGCAAAAAATCCTTTTGAATATCTACCATCATTACTTTTGCCTAATTTTTCTGCAGATCTGTACAACTTTTTACATCTGAAAGTTGGCAAAATTTGGTATTGTGTCCAAACAATATCACAGATTGCACCACGTCTGCATTGTGTCTCCACATAACACTGCATTATTCAATTTTTAAAAAATCTGTTACCTGTTTTTTCTTCTAGTGTGTGCTTTACATCTAGAGTACTTGGACTATTGTTTTCCAGTTCTCTCTTTAAATTAGGATGTTGATATTGTTGTTGTTTCCAATGTTCTAAAATGTTAAGTTATTATAATTATAATGTGAGGTGTTCAGTTTTTTAATCTCTTGGGTGTTTGTTCTGCTTGAAATTGTGAGCCTAATTTGATAATTGTTCTTGGTTGGTAATTTGAGCATGATTTGGGATACTGAAGAGCTGGTGAAGACCAATGCTTAAATTAATTGGTAGAAATGTTGGATTGACAAACTAAGAAAGCTGGGTAACAAAGCCTAGTTGGCACGTAGTCAGTGACTTTGAAATTATATTTTTTTGGAATAAATTCAAGTGTTATCAATTCCAAAAAGAGCTGTACATGAGTATAGCCCGGGTCAGGGTGACCCCACGCCCAGCAGACCTCACCGCCACAAAACCCTGTGCCGTTCAATTTTCTAATAGTGCCCCCTCCCAAAGGCAAGCCCACTCCGCAGCCACAATATATTTACAAGTCCCCTTTTTGCAAGTCCCCGCCCACCAAGTCATCCCCAAGTCCCTGGCCAACACAGCTCACATCATCCTGGCCTTCCCATTCTGTTCTGTATATGGATTCTGCCCCTGTGTCAATCCCATATACTCCTCTGTGGTCTACAAATGTGGGCTGCTGTCCACCTTGGTTCTAGCTTCAAAGGTGCTGGTGCTAAGTGCCAAGCATTGCTGGTTCTCTTGAATGAGTTGTGCAAGGCCAGTCCTGTGTTCCAAGATGATGCCTTCCATCCATCTTAGCATCTGTATCTGTGCATTCGTGTGGTCTCTTGCTATGCCTCTTGTTGCATATTTGCCCATCGCTTCTGCCACCACTCCCTTTCTTCCTGCCTAGCCTGTTCAGCCGCTCTACTACAGTCTGCGGTGATGTCCCATCCAGGCCCTTGCTGCGAGTGTCTCCCCTCCATATTGAGCTCCTGCTTCTGTGGCTCTCCAGTGCATGTTGCTGCTGTTCTCGCTGTGCATTCCCTCCCCTGGGATCCTGTCCAGGCCGCCTGTTGCTTACCCTGCTGTCAGTGACTTTGAAATTTAAAAATTTTTAAGGTCTAAATTTCTAAAGTCAGAAAAGGTAGCTGATTTAAGCTGAAATTCCAGTGATGACTGGTTGAGTTGGCAGTTTGTATTGTCATACTTGGACTTTCTGTGGAACTTGTTCAGGTTGAAGAAACAGTTGCTGGATACTTGATGACAAACATGCAAAATTTCTTTACAAAACTAGAGTTCTAATCAATCTTGTTTCCTTATCCATACTTGGGAAATGTTGATTAATTTTGGATTTTTTTTTTCAAATTTTTTGTGCATTTGGCAACATAGATTTAAACAATAGTTCACACAGTAGTCCATGTGATCTATTTGTGAAGTTTAGAGTGCATAAATACATTTAGTAACATCTTCTTTTGACTTTTGCACTTGATGAAAGTACAGGTACTTTTTTTTGAGCTTCAAACTGAAGAAAATTTAAGAGATTTTAGTTTTCAAAATAAATTTTGTAGTTGTTAAACAAAATAAAAAACTAACCAGTAATGCAATAGCTTAATTAATCAGTAATATATTGGGTTGTTAACTACTAGATTGGAAATTCTGTAAGGTGCCTGTTTCTCAGGTCATGAGACCTGGGTTTCATCTTGGGTGCAGCTACTCAAAAAGCGGTTAGGTTTTTGCTCATCTACCAACCGCTGTCTCAGGACCTTGTTGATGGGACAAGCATTGAGCCTCTTGGTGATGACCCTTTAGATTAGAATTTCAAATTTCTTTGAAGGCACACTGCCACATGCTGCAAGGGAAATATATGTTCAGGTTAATGTAAGTTGTGGTAAGGAACTTAGTATAAGAATCATCATTAAATCATGTGCCTACCTTAAAAATCGGCCCCAAGTTGATGGAATAAAAACTTTCTGATGATGATAATGAGCATGTTGATGAAATTAAATTTTGTTAATAAGAGTTCCATGTGAATAATATCTCCATGGTATGACTAATTTTAAAACAGAAATCTTTTTTTTTTTTGTTTTTGAATTCTAATAAAAAAACTTTTGAATGATGCAGGGACAACGAACTACTGTGACGCCTGGAACATTGTATCAAAAGCTTCTTCAAATTCTTCAATTTTTATATTGCCACATCTGCTTTCAGAATGAGAAGTGGATGACATGTTTTGGGAGATTGATCTGGCCTAGGCTTTCGGAATCCATTATAGCAAACTGCCTTTCCAAAGTATCAAGAAAATATTTTTTAATGTTCACAAACCATCCTAATGTCTAGTTCTGTTTGATGTTTATGTCCGTACTGTCAATGTTGACAATGAAATTAGTAAATATATTAAAACTGGTATATTATGATTTTCTTGTGTGGTTTATTTTATTTTAAAGCAAGGGTCAAGACTTATCATAACATACTTCGTTCTGCTCATGTTGTTAGTTCTACAGTGCATGTGTTAATTGTTTTCTTTTTCAGTTTGCTCATCAGTCTCTCTACATTGAATATAAGGAAGTTCCATACAGTTTTACATGGAAGCTGCTTAATGGTACTGGACATCAATCTAATTTTAACGTAAGAAAGAACTTGGATGCAGGCTGTGCCAACTGAAGCTCCTGAAGTTGCCAAGTTTCAGAAGATTTTGGAAATGACCAAGGATTTTGAATACATGCTCAAGAAAATATCTTTTATTTCTGCATCTGACATTAAGGATGCAAGATTGAGCTGTTTTGCTGAAAACATTGAAGTTCATTTTGCGCTGAAAAAGAGAAAACATAATTTAGCTAGAGTGCGTCGGCTACTGGTGTATTCTGATTTTAGCACTGCCGTGGTATGGTTATCATTATAACACTTTATGCACATATGTTTGTGGTGTATGGATAGGCAAAGTTGATTTTTTCCATATGATTTTGTGTTTATCATTTGACAAATAATTTTGTTTTGAAGGAAAACTCGGAACTTCTTTTCCAACCAACAACGTTGAAATTATCCTGGGCAGCAAGACAATTAATGGAGATTGTTCATGAAGTGCTTCAGGTGTTTTCATTGCGTTAATGAGTATTATTTTTGTAACGAAGGTGTTTAATTTGTGATATATTGGGCAGTAACTATATTTGATAAAGGTGCCAATGAAGTTTTAGCTCAGTTGGTAATTTATTGTTTTGTCAATCAGTATGTAACAAGTTTGAAATAAAACAAAGGCTTTATTAGACTTACATTAAAATCAAATGACGGTGTAGCAGTGGTTCTTCCTTCATAAGAACCATAAAACATTTAAATATGACAGTTACTGATATGTAATTCTTGATAAAGATAGCTTTCTGGAGTTACGTAGGAATGTTGTTCATCCAGATAATCTGGATCACTATGGAAGCATAATTCTGGATCAACATTCACCTCTGCACAGTGCCTTTCTCTTTGTCATGTTTGTTCTTTATAAAACTCATAATAATGTCACATTTTAGATGCTTGGAATTGAGCTGCATATCTTTCTGAAAAATATTTACTATCCAGATATGTCTTCTGTTGTGCAGGATGCATGTTCATCAACCATGAAAGTTGCAATGGAGTTCTATCATACTGTACGAGACTCTATTATACTTTACAAAGCTATTGTTCCTGTTAAGGTTTGTGTTAATTTGTGACATGAATTTTTCTATAATTTTTTTAGACCGGTGAAAGTACTGGAACAAACACCATGGCATGAAAGAATCAGGATTTATTTAAACATACTATGATATTAGTCTAGAGTACATTTGAGATACTTTAAATTCCTGTATTTACACGTGTCTGTTTTTTGTGAAGCTAGCTAAGGAGCTTCCTAAATTAAGTCAAGCCGCTATAGTGGTGCACAATGATTGCCGATATATAGCACAGGAGGTTCTTGGGCTTGCTTTTGAGGTATTTGCATATAGCAGTCTTTTTAATGTGCTATTCATTACAGATGTTGACTTAATAGGTAGATGTCATATAAACAGGCTGCAAACAGTCTTTTTCTTTAATATAGCGTGGCAGTTTTAATACTATTTTTGTTAATATTAATGTGTCTAGAGGTGGGTTGGGTGGGCTACTACCTATACCCAAGCCCAACCTGGCTTTTGTAAAGTAAAACTCGAGTATCACGTGCCTCGGTCCAAGGCCAAGCTCAGATGCATTTTTGGAACTTGTATCTGTTAGCGAAAAACAACACAGCAGAGCACATGGATAGAAAAATAACAACATGCAAGATAAAATACAAAGAAAACATTGCAGAAAAATCCTGAAGAACCAGAACAACTGCTAATACAAAATGGCAGATACGAAACATAAGGTTTATGATGTAAAACCCTCAAGAACACAGAAATATTTACAGGAGAAGTGCAGCTATTATTGCTCAATTAAATCAAATGAGGTGGTCACATACAGTGACTAGGAATCCAACTGTTAAATAGGTAAAGCTATGTTACAGACTCTAGTCTAGAAAGAACACTTTAACTAATGACAGCTCATCCCTTACAAAATGGCCATATTTATCAATTAAACAATAAAGCTACAAAATTTAGCTACACATTTTATAACAGTATCTCATGTAGGACTTCTTTGGCTTCATCCAGGCATATTTTGGTTTGTCTGGGTTGATAGGTTGGATGCCTATATACACATTTTTCATTAATTAAAAACATTTAAAACTAAAAATGTAGAAAGATAAAAAACAAAAATAAAAAATACAAGTCAAACTACTGCATGATAATTTATAAGATAGGCAAGTTTGTTGATCAGTTGAGCTAAATGAACCAATCACATAGCATCATTCGATGTTAATGAAGGAATTCTAATCTCATACAAGGTAATTCAGAACTTAAATGCACACTTTCCAAATTTCAAGAATGTAGAGCCGTTTTACATCAATTCCATAATTTATGTGTTATACTATCAAGTGTATCCATTTCATTTAACTTGATATATTAACTTGATGTTCAATAAAAATATAATCCAAATTTGTTAAAATTTATTAAATAAGTTTAACCATCCACATAGATCCAAATCCAAACCTTTAAGTAAAATATCTGACAATAAAATTAGGACCCATATGGTACCCTAGGTCCAGATGCCTCAACACAAAGCCATCCATATGCCATCCTTATAGTGGGTTTTCAACTTAGTTTCCATATGGGATTCCCTCTAAGCCAACCTAGGTACCCACGGGTTTGAGCTTGATGACTATGTAATCTTGCTAAGTGAATAACTCTCCATTTCAAAACATACACTTTCTCAAAACTAGATGACATTCATCATCATCATCCTAGCCTTATTTCAACTACATGGGGTTAGCTATATGAATTCTTTTCTGCTGTTCACTTCTATTAACATGCATACCCTAATCATGGATATCTTTCTTTATTCTTGCAAATCAGGTATGTTTTAGTCTACCTTTCTGTTGGTTTGTCTTAAACTTTAATAATGTACTCTCTTATAATAGGTGCACTCTTGAGGCTTCTTAGCATAAGACCAAACCATCCAATGCATCTTTCCTTAATCTTATTATCTATAGGTGCTACCCCCAAACTTTCCATAATAAGAAAACTGTTGATTTGATCTTTTCTAATGACATCCAATATTCACAGGCTCGCGTTGAGGTTAACACTTTTTGATATGTCAACATTCTGCATCATAAAGGATTGTAGTTCTAATAGCAGTTTTATATAACTTTTCCTTGAACTTAGTAGGGGTTCTTTTATCACACAACACACCAAGAGCTTCTTACTAGTTCATCCATCGACAATTCTGTTTGTCACATCACTATTAATATAACTATCCATTTGTGTAAGTGATTCCAAATATTTGAATTGCTCACTTTGTGGAACTTCTTGGTTTTGTATTTTAATCTTCATATCTTCATCACTAGCTTGTCTACTGAAAATGCATATCATATCTTCCATTTTACTTATCTAATCCTTAACCTCTTTCAGTCTAGGGAAGCTCTTTGGGTCTTCATTTTCACATCTAGGACTTCCTTAGGTTTATCCACCAATACAATATCATCAACAAAGAGTATACAACAAGGGACAACATACTGCATTTCTGTAGATAACTCATCAATAATAATGGCAAACAAATAAGGGCTTAGAACAGATCCTTGGTGTAGCCCTACCTTCATAGGGAGTTTGGAGTCTCTCCACTGGTAGGGTGAACTTGAGCTATAGCTCACATCAAACATGTTGTCAATAGTCTTTATGTATTCAATAAGTATATCTTTTTTTTAGTGGAACTGATGACAATAAGATGTATATTAACTAGAGCAAAACAAAAATCACATTAATGGGATCGAAAAAAAACCTGCCCAAGTGAAGCATCCATGGACACCCAACCATACATCACCCTTTATTGAGGTGCACAACTTAGACATCACAGGGACAACTAAAAAATGCTTGAAAGTTGTGCTGACCAAAGACATTTCAAAAAAAAATAAAATAAAATAAAATAACCCAAAAAGTATCTACCAACCTTACTTGGGCTGTCCTAAATAAATATGGAAACTATTATGCGTGCTGGACATTTGGAAGATTGGTAGGGAGAAATGTTGAGGGTGTGAACTATTGTGTTGGTTGCAGGGTTGGTTGGTGCTTATGGCTCAAGATGTCATCTCATCCTAGATAGCAATTGTGTGTGACGTAGGATATGAAGAGCACAATTTTGTTGCAGGATCCAGATGGTGTGGGAACACTGATCTCTAGAGCACATGGCAAAGGTGTAGAGATAGACTGAGGGTTTGTTGGAACCTAAATATGAAACCTTCAAGGAGATTCATCCTATGGGAAGGGAACAACATGAGCAAGTGATGCTGCAACAATAGAAAGGAAGTCAACTTGAAGTCCTTAGGAGAAGATGTATATGTGCTGGAATGGGGAGTTGATGGTTCACTGTCCTCAAGGATGATAAACTATGGGGGAACCCAACACTTAGGCATTAGTTGAAAAAGGGCAAATGTGCTAGTATTGTGGGATGCCAAGGTCTAAGCCTATGAGCCTCATAGAGTGTTGCGTAGGCAAGAGTTCTTGATCCTTGATGTGGCAACACACATTAAGAGAAATGATGAGTTCCTCTTTACCATCCAAGGCCTCTAGGGACAACATGGAAGGAGGGTGAGATAGAGCAACCATGTTAGATGTTGATGGAGTAGAGGAAGTCAATGTGGATGTTGTCACATCAAAGCAAGTAGGTGGAGTGAACAACAAAACCACCGGGTGCATGGGTAGCGCAAAACCCCATGCAACATTAACTAGAATCCTCAAGAGTCCTGGCTGATAAGGAACACTCGAGAGTGTGTCACTTTTGTCAGTTCCTCTTTAGTTCCCTGGCAAAGAATGATGGCAAGTAGACCTGGTCCTTACTAGAGCTTGGCTGAAACTTGCATAACAACTTGAAATGGATACTATAAAGGTGCATAACCCTTGGTTTGAGGGTGAAGCACCTTATGAGCTCATTCCATGGAAACTAGAGACTTGCATGGGCATAAGGACCCTTCTTCATTGTGAGGATGGGATCCTACCTGAAGAAATGTTGAACCTCCTATATTGTGAAGTGCCATGAGTGAGATACCACTACACAACCAAGAGGAATGTTTGTGGTTGAGGCCACTAACTCTAGAGACACCCAAACCTCTATTCCCTAAACTAAACAAGTGGTACCATTCCACGATTCAATGGCTTGAGTCATCCATCCATGGCTGCAGGTAGCCTTGAAGGGCAAAGCAATATGCATCTCATCTTGTTGTCATGAGAAAAGGAAGTGCCTCTGAACGGTGAAGGTCACCATGTGAAGAGGGCTCATGCTTGATTGAAATTTGAATAGGAAAAGCCATTGTGCTATCATGAACCTCGACCCCGTGATTGTTGTATTGAATAATGTTAATGGTCATCATGAGCAGAGAGCAATCTGATGTCCATTGGAAAATGTGATTATTTCTCTCAATCCATGTTTCCTACATGGCCTCTAGCCACAATACAACACTCTTCATTCACACATACCTAGTAGCTGTTAGTATAGGTGATCAAAGCTTTAGTATGATGGAACTAACCAGCTTGTGGAAAGTATAATCTTTGATAAGATTATCTAAGTTCTCCTCATGATAGTGACAAAGGACACAACATGACAATAATTGATAGCCCCATCGTTGAAAATTGTCCAAAGTCAAGACTGCCTAATGCCCCAAAAGCCACCTGTAAAAATGAATCTTTAGTTGACATTGAAGCTTCCACAACTGAGACCAGTGACCCTGTTACCAGATGATGACTTGAATAGTAAGGAGATGTAGTTTTTGTTGCTAGAGTGGGTGGGAAAGTTCAAATTGTTTGCTTGAAAGCCAGCTGAGGGTTCCACTTGTTGAGTACAGACAATAATTAGTTGAAGCTGGGCATCAACCTCCTCATTTGATGGGAGCCTGCCAGGAAACTTTGACATACTTGATGTGATGTAAGAAAGGAGTTGCTTTTGGAAAAGAGTTATCAAAACGAATTGCTAAGCCAATCCCCACAAGTAGGGAAGAAATAGAAGTGGACCCTTCCTATAGGATCAGGACCCCAAGATTAAAGAAAGGTCCATCTCATTTGGATTGAGTGCTAGACCATCAACGGCAGTAAGGCATTGGAGTCAAGGTCTTGTAAATGTGAGTGACACACCAAACCCAGAGTTTATCAACAGTAGATCAAACCTCGAAGGCTAGCTTGGCTGCCAAAATACATGCTTGGCCCCTCATAGATCGAAGGCCATGTCCCCTCGCAGCCCTTGGGTGTGCAATTGGCTCCTAGTGCACAAGGTGGAAGCGATTTATATCATTTGTTCCTTTCCACAGAAAGTACTAAATCAAGCCATCAATCCCATCCATGACCCCAACTGAAGGGGTGAGGATATACATAGTGGGATGTTAGACAGATAGCTTTAGCAAGAGTTGGCTTGTCCATTACAGAAAGCAACTAGCCTTTCCATGTAGCTAGCTTTCTTTGGATCTTACAAAGAACATGCTTTGACTGGGTGAATTTCTTTGGTCCAAGAAACAAAGGTTGGCTGAGGTAGGTGATAGGTAAGGAACCCTTCCTTCACTAAAGGATATTAGCAATACGTTGAGCCTATTGTGGTGGGCAATTGACCTCCAGTAATTTGGTTTTCTGGTAGTTCAGCACCAATCTGGTATAGTAGCTGAAGAATTGTGGTGCATCCCTGACTTTCTGGGCTTTCCCAACTGCAAACTTGAAGAAGATGAGAGTGTCATTGACTTACTTAAGAGATCTGCTTCCCCAGGGGAATGTATCTTGAATCCCAAACTTGTCTAGACACTATGGAAGGTTATCTGCAAGCAGTGATAAAAAAGGTATGGAGATAAGGGATTCCCCTTGCACAGGCTGGGTGAGGGATGGAATGACTATGAGGAAGCATCTCCCACTTGGACACGGAAGCAAGCCTAGTTAAAGAGAGAATGAAACAAAACCCTTGAACTAGGCATTGAAGCCCAACAAGGCCAAGGTTTGATCTAGTGCTTTCCAATCCACCCTGTCATAAGCTTTGGCAAGGTCAATTTTGAGCACACATGCCACCTTTTTTTGTAATCTTACCTAGTGAATCACTTTATGGGCTGCAATGACGTTGTTTGTGATGTTGCATCTTGGGATGAACCTAAATTGATCCAACGATACTTGAAAGGAGAGGTTGTAGCTGTCACACTAGCAGGTTGGATAGAAACTTGACCACCCAGTTGCATAGGCTGATTAAGCAGCAATCGGTGGGGGAGAGAGTCGTCTCTTTCTTAGGGAGAAGAACGAGCATAGTGTCATTTCAAATTCAAGGGAATGTGGTGTGGATGAAATAGCTCCAAAGGAGGTTGGCAAACTTCACATTCATAATGTCCCAATAAGATTTAAAAAACTCAAAGTTCCAACCATTGGAGCGTGGGAACTTTTTTGTAGGAGCCCTTGCCGCGAGAGCCTGAATCTCCTCCAAGGTTGGTGGGATTTGAAGAGAGGCATTATACTTGTTTGAAATCTTCCTAGGAACCATGTCTGATAGCTGATCTGGGCAAACCAACTGATCCTTGCTGAATAACCTAAAGAAAAATTCATAACTCACCTTGATGTCTTGCATAATGCCCTCTAAGAATGACACGAGTCTTTTTTGGGCATTCCACTTTGTTGCCAGCTCATGAAAATATTTCGTGTTCTGATCCCTATCTCTAAGCCAATGGTCCTTTACTGTCTATTGCCAATAGAGATGCTCTTCTCGATTGCATTTTTGTATAGCCCATTTAGTACTTGTTGATTTGGAAAAGAAAGACTTGAGAGGGTAGCATCCCTAGGGGGCTTTGGGGGGATGAAACAGTAGGGGCCACCTGCTTTATCCACTCGAGTTGCAACTTCCTACTCTTGCGTGAAATTCTGATTGCTTTTAACTTAGCTCCAAAGGCTCTAGAACCTTGTCTTGTAAAGAATTCCCCCTAGATGATCATGATCTCCTCCCTGAGAAGAGCATCCTCCAGCCAGAAATTCTCAAAATAAAATAGAGTTTAACATGCTTTGCCCCCAGTCAACACCAAATGGGACGAGGATGCAATAGGGACCATGGAAGCATAGAGCACACTAGTGTAGACACCAACTGAGTTACTTTTAAATGAAAAAAACAATTCAAGAGGGATGATATCCAACTCTGGCCAGATGGTTGTTTCTAGGTGAAATAGATCATTGGTCAAGGACCTCCACCATATCTTGTTGAACTTCAAGGTCATTGAAAAATTACACCTCGATGGGATCAAAGAAATCACTTGAGCAATTGATGTTGTAGCAAACTATATTCCAATCTCCACCAATCACCCAAATGACTTGTTTAGTCACCATAAAAATTTCTTGTGCAAGCATCTTCCTATCTTGCCAGACCAAAGGACCATAGACATCCAAGAGATTAAAACCCTCAGTAGCGATGTGGAGGGAGAATTGACTGCGATGAACTAGCTGCGAGTTTGACTTTGCTTCCATAAGATCGCCATACCCCCACTCTAACCTTGGGAGGGACATAGCAAGGGGAACAGACAGTTTCGTTTCCTACAATATTAACACAGCTAACCTTTCATGTAACATAACATTATTTAATAAAAGCATTTTGTTTGGCTTATGTGACCCATTGGCATTTCATGAAAATAACTTTATGATTCCTTTGGGTGATCAGGTGGCAGTGGCCCCACTGGTTGTTTGTGCACTTCTACAATTGTTTCCATTTAGACCTTGGTTCTAGTTTGCAAAAGAAATTTATCCAATGTACCTTGTTGACCATTAGTGATCTTTGGTATTTGAGAGCAAGAGATGTTCCCTAGTAGGCGTCCATTGCTCCATTGTAGGGGCTCCAAGTTATGGCCATTCAAGGAGACCTCTTGTAGTTCATCCAACTCCACTTCCTCCATCCGTCATATTTATCTGAGTTTGCTCTTATGTCTTTACATGCATGGGGTTTTGATTTCCATTTTGAAGTGGCTGTCACCAACCCTAACCATCCAGCCTTCTGAAAGGATCTTGAGAAACATCTTTAGCATGACCCTCAGTGAAAGGGAGTTCTATGGTGCTGAAAAGAGGACTCCACGGTTGGAGTGAAGAACTCCCTGCTCTTTGATTTGCAGAACTCGGGACTTCTTTGCCTAGGGAGGCTTTTGCCAATTGTTTTATATCCCCCTAGCTAGGGTAGATAAAAATGGCAGTGTTCCATAGGTCGCATCGGCTTCTTTGGATAGGAGACCAAAATGTGCCCTTTTTCCAATACAAATTTGGCAGGTGTTAGAAAAATTTTCAAACACTACATGTTGCAAGAATATTCCATGAGGGTCCTCCAACTCAATCTGCCACACTAGGTCGGTGTCCTCTTGCATGTAGATGCAGTTCTGCGCAGTCAAACTAGGGAAACCCTTCAATGTGTGGTCATTGATGGATAGAAGCTCACTGAAACAACCCCAAGGCTGGAAAAAACCCCATCTATCCAAAACATCACTGGTAAACTAGGAATGTGGAGCCAAACTGCATACCTCTTTAGAGCCTGAACAGGGCGTAGTTTTTCCCATGGTAAAAAACCTGGCTTCCATTTCTCAATCTACATCACAACATTCCCTACTCTCCATGTGATCCCCATCTCCATTGCATGCATGTTGGCCTCCAAAATAAATTCAAAGAGAAATGCACTCCCTCTTAGGAAGGCAAGTTCCACTGTCCATGCATGCTTACCTAAGCATGCATGTCCTTGAACGATGGTGCTCTGCCTGAGAATGTGCCATCCAACACATATTGGAAACATCGTTGCTGGTTCCATCAAACTTTCTTTGAAATGAAGATCTGGAAACCCTCATCTGTCCTTGCAGCCACAAAATCAACTCCTTCAGGCAGCTTCTCCCCTTCTGGCCCCACTAGGTGTACCACTTTCAACACCTGCACAAATGAGAGTCCTGTCCTAGTTAGAGGGGTCTTTGAGTGGCCACCTCCTTTGCCCGATGCTGCAGCTGTGGCCATGGCAGTGCGTTGCCCTGCCAAAACTGCAAAACTGAAGTGCCCAAGACACCATGCTGAAATTCCTTAATTTCTTCTCTTGATATCAACTTTTAGTTCATCTTTCCACTGTAATGTCCATCAAATAATCTCGAGGTACTCTATGATAAGCTTTCTCCAAATTAATGAAAATCATATGCAAATTTCTCTTTGTACATCTAACTTTCTCCATCAACTATCTTAGCAAGAAAATAGCTCCTATAGTTGATCTTCCAGGCGTAAAATCAAACTGATTTCAGAGACAGAATTATAGGACATTACCCAATAAAAAGGATCGAAACAAAATCTCAGCTTAAATGAAATAGGACTAGGATGTAATAAAATACAAAATAAGACAAAGTTAAAGCAAACGAACCAATTGAATGCTGTAACAGTTCATGTTTAAATTTCTATAAATTGCAATTAGTAGTTTATACTGAAGCTCTTTGAAATTTGACCCTTGATTAGATCCCAAAGTTTTTATCAATCTTCAAAGATTGTGAGTGATTCAGCGATGCATTGCAAAAAAAACATAGGGGAATCCAAAATGCTGATAAATCATGAGATTTTTGCAGAAATGTAGCTTGCAGAGAAATCTAAATTGAATCTGAGCACTTCCAAATCTTAGAATCACCAGGAAGTTTCCATTTTGAAAAGGGATTATTTTATGTTTTATTCATTATGCATGCTGAGAAGTAAGGGTTAATAATGAAACACTATTTCAATCATGACAGGCTTGTGATATTGTATATGTGAAGGAGAAACATTATAGATGTTTTAGTTGGATCAAATATCTGATTCCCGCGTGCAAATTTGAAATTAATCTGTTACCACGGTTGTTCACTTCATTCCTGTGTGCTTTGAAGCTTGACTGATAGGTATCCAACTATAGAGTACGAGCGCGAGATTTACCCCTTTTTATACTAGCTTCCAAGATGGGCTTCCCAGAATTGATTATAATCAAATACTGAATATTAAATGAAAACTTGCAATAGACTTGTTATATGTTCTATTAAAAATTTAAATTTTCATTATTTGATGAAACATTCATCCATATTATATAGTTTGTTGTGCTTCTTTCCAGTACAAATCCAGCTTTCCGGATGAGTTGAAAAATATTGCAGTATTTGTGGATCTTGCTCCTGTTTTTCATCAGCTTGCAGAAGAGTTGCTCAGTCAACAAATTGCAATAGCTCTTTCAAGGTTAAAAGAGGTAAAAATCATCTAGTAGATCTACGTGAACTTTCTTGCCTTGTACTTTTTACAAAAGTAGATTGCACTGTTTATTCCTTTTTATTTTTATAAATTGAATATCACAAACGCATTACTTTTTATTAATGATATTATTTCAGTTGGCCTTATCCATGTTACAGTTCTTAATTTTGCATATCACAATTTATTTTAGGCAGTAGATCAAGCAAATGGATTTCAAGATACTCACAAAAAGCAACAGTCTGAGATGGCGAGCCTTGCGTTGGATCAGGTCAGTGCAAAAATGTTCAATACCTGACTTATATTATCTCATGCAAGAAAGTTTGGGCAAGATAATATATCAACTATATGCAAAAGATGATGCTGTTGATGTTTCCAGCTATATTATTTATAAGCAATACTATATAATATGCTTAGTTATGTTTGAAAGTTTCTATCACATAAAATATTGCTGGCCTGCCACCGTTCTCTCCAATCAGATTTTACTGTGTTTCTCAAATCAGCGTCAAGATTCTCATCTCTTTGTAAAATTTAGTCTATCCAAGTAACTCCATTTTAGTGTTAAAGGCTTCTTTTTGTCCTTTTCCATCACTAAAACGTTTTAAATGCAAACACTTGGTCTTAGGTTGTGCAATCCAAATAATTAGTATTGCTTCGCTTGGTTCAATTGTTAACATAACCCCGCATGCAGTCCAAATCATGGCATAGTTTCCCCTTCTTTACTGGGTCTTTGACGGTTCAGCAAACTGATTGAAGAACCTTTCCCAGTTCTTTATGATGTATGTTATTCTTGAAAAATTCAGGAATGTTTTGGTTCCGATTGTTGAGAATATAACCACCTAACTAGCGAAGGGTTGTTACCATAATTTAACATTCACGGTATCACTTGCTGTAGTTTGTTGATTAGCTGTGTTTTTGTCATAGTCTTACTTCACACGTTTGTCTTACACTGCAAGTAGTGTACACCTCCAGCATATGCTTTATCCTTGATTTAGCTGCCACAACATAAGAGTGCAGTAAGTTTCCATATTCTTGTTTGCTTTGTGGTAGTGAGCTATTTTTGATTTGATGGCATCGATGTGAATGGTCATAATCTATTAAGTTTTATTAATTTGGAGTTGTAACGTTTTATGAATAGGTTGTGTTGTTACTGGAGAAGATTAGGATGCTATGGCAACCCGTATTACAGCCATCACTTTATTGTGATATTATGCGTTCCATGCTACAACATCTATTTTCACGAATAAGCACAGAGATCCTTACATTGGATGATATGGCTGTTGAAGAAACGTTTCAGGTGCATTTTTGAACTTCTGCTCTGAAACTAGATTTTGACAGCTTCTAGATCGATGACCTGGCAGCTAACTAGAGCTTTCTTGTGCAGCTTCAACAGTTGATTCAAACAACACTTAGGAATTTATCACGTTTATTAGTATCTGTCGTGGAAGACAAAGGAATTCTAGAAACAGAATGGGATAAATTTGAAGAGGTGATTCCCTCATTGCGGAAGCTTCGTCAAATTGCAGGCAAGGGTGATCAAGATTTTATTTTTAGTGCTCAGCCAGTGGTTAAATATTACTGCATTGATGCTTAGATAGGGGATTTTAAATTTAATCTTCTATTTACAGAACTCCTAGATATGCCCTTAAAAGCAGTAACAGTTGCTTGGGAAAATGGCGAGCTTGCAGCTAGTGGTTTCACTGCCTTCGAGGTACTCACACATTTCCTGTTTCCCTGAACAGCCATTTAAAATCATGGTGGAATTAGTATGAATTCTTTAGAGGGTTATTGAAATGCCTCATTTCTTTACTATACAGATATAAGATGGAAACATTAACTGCAAGGAACCTTTAGATTCTTATCGAAGCAATAATTCAATTTCTAAAGTATAGGTCACCTTATTCATTTGATAAAAAGCCAAGGCATTATGGATTTGCAAGTCTATATGCCATGGAGGTGCATACATTCTATGAACTCTCGGGTTCTTAACTAGCCCTATTAAGACCTGGCCCGTCACTAAAAGAAGGGATAATTTTATCATTTTTTCGAGAATATTTTGGCTTGGGTGTTAAGAACACTAAAAATTCACTGTTGCAAATCTTGTATCATGCAAAAGTAGTATGATTCTCTTCAAATTTTTTGGTGCGCAATACTTCTACCTCTTACATTTTGAATGTCTGATGCTTGCAGGTTAGTAAGCTGATTAGAGCAATTTTCTCTGACACCCCTTTAAGGAAAGAATGTCTTTCAAGAATAGATCTCACTGACGGTCAATAGCATGATCCTACCAGAATGAACTGCTTCCTATATCAGATTTAACAGGTGCAGCAAGGATGCTATCTTTTCTGGCAGTTTGATGTTATATTTATAACACGTGTTACATCACATATCTCATGTCTCATGTTAGGATATTTTAAAAACATATTTTGAAATTTTCCAGTGAAATTCTATTGTTTGTGCATCTGAGAGTTTCGGAATGCTTTTGCACCAAATGTTTCATTGCATGATATCCATGTGATACATGCCTATAATGAAAATACTGAAAGACAGCATGTAATGCAGCAGCTGGAGAAAGTTCCAGAAGCCTCAGGAGTGAATACAGCTTGTTTTTTGTTTATGATTATACTTATACTTGAAATTATGCCTGTTCAATGCATTAGTTACATTAGAAGATAAATGTAAAATATGCCAGCTGTGAACCTAATTGATTACCTTCTAAAAGATTTGCTGCAAATCATAGGCAGTTAATAGCAAGTCTGTATGCCAAGTACTATAGATCTAAAAGCAAGTAAATTAGGGTTAGGAGACTTTTGGAAGTTGGAACAGTGTTACAAAGTACAAGTTACTGCAGATATATTAACAGATTCAAACTTTTCCTGTTGAGAACAGATCTTAACAGAAATCTATGAGTTTCTAGGTCTAGTGATCCTAGAAACTCGTAGATTTCTTTTCTTTTTCATGGCAATTGGAATTTTATGTAAGCATAGTTGAAAGTTTCTTATACGAGTTATATCATGGTTGACAAAATGTTGCGTACTAAGAGTGATTTTTTCCTTGCTAGGAATTTCACACGCATTTAAAGTTCTTGAGCTTAAATATATTCAACGCAATGGTTTTTAATGATTCCTCAAATGCATGAGGCTATGATCAACGCTCTGAACTGTTTCCTGCTTCCAAAATGGTCTGATGAACTAGTTTGAAAACAAGAGGGACCGTTGCACATTTTCTCAAGAAATCAAATATGGTGAATAATATAGATTTAAAAGATACAAATCTGTACAGGAGTTGAAGGCATTTGCTGAAATTTTTTAATCCTAAATTTATTTCTGAGAGCTGCGCATATTTTCATCCAGTTGAATCATTAATGCAGTTGAACTTTGCTTTTCCATTGATGCTCAAGGATTTGTGTTGATGCGTCGAAGGTGGGTAGCTTTGATCTATTATTGACCGTCTTTAAAAAAGCACATCCGTAAAGAACAAGCTGTCCACATCATGAGATGAGAGTAGCATATGAGGGTTTTTTAGTTTTTCAAGTGTTCATGGCAAGTGCGATCTCACAGAAGATGAGATGCAGTGGCGCCTTGACCGGGATAAACAACTATTTTGAATTTGGAGCACAGTAAAAAATCTCAGAAAAAGTTGGCAAGTCGGACAAATTACCAAAAGGCAGGTTAATCAAAATATTTTCAAAATATATAAAATTTAAATCAAATATATACGAAACAATAGTAAAGACGAGATCGACATTACACATTAAAAATAATAGTACTTCATTTATTGGTTATCTTATGCTGTCATGACTGTTGCAGTTTGGACCAAAGTTTTATATGTATATGAAGAATGGAATTAACGTTCTGTCGAGTAAAATTTACGATTCAACGTTGACTAATATTCTTATATATATCTGCTCCTCAGCCCAAAATTATAGTTTAAATTTATACAGAAATTTTAAATAAATAAATACCCAGCTTTTCATGGAAATGAGGACAAACAAAAATTATTATGAGATTCAAATTATTTACATGATATCCATGAGCAATGATTCGACCTCCTTCAGAGTGAAGGTAGAAAACTGCCTACCTGCGGAGGAAGTTGCAAACAAGCGTACAATTGCTGCCCCTGATGGGAAGCCTGTATAGAGCCAAGGTTCTGAAGCAAAATCCAATGTTTCAGGAATTAATAAAAAAAAACAAATTTGAAGACAGTCTTCAACAGATAAGCGACGCAATGCGCAGCAAGTAGTGAGCATGACGTTGTGGTACTGTTGAAAGTGGTTTCAGCTTCGGCAAGGGCCACAAATTCAAAGTTCAGAAGAATCAACACTGTGAGTGTCTATGTGTCTGTCTATGGTGCAGCAGTAAAAAAGCTCAAGATTCTGAAATATATAATACAGACAAATAATTGCCTGTGAACCGGAGGTGCGTTACACGCAGGTATGCCACACTTTATACGTGTGAAACAATGCGAGAATTGCAGGAAATTTCACAGCAAATCAAATGTTATCACATTGCTTTGTGCAGGTGCTGACATATTTGCCTTTTCCTTTTCCTTTTGCTCATCATTGGACGTCCTGCACTTTGCCTTGTTTATGCGCCGCGTCCATTGGCCGTTTCCACCGTCTTTCACATTGTATTATCATACATATTAGGACTTAAATGAGTCCATGATTTATGGCCTTGTCTGCTCTCCCTCGGTCCTATACTTCGCTATATAAGTGAGGCAATCCTTTTACGTGTTCTCCGTCTTCTGAAGCATATTAAACTGACTGAAATTTTATTGTATATCTTGGATCGAAGATGAGCCACGCTGTTCAATACGACAAGACAAAGTCCAGCGCTGCCGCAGGAGAAGAAGTGGCGGAGAGATATCATAATCAACAGCATTACGGTGCAACTGCAGGGAAGGAGAGCACTGGTGCTCATCAAAATGAGAATAATAGCAAGAGTAAACACTTCATTGCCTGGTGCTATCCCGCAGAGCTTAAGCATCTTCAAGTCATTCCTCGCGGAAATTTCCGATGAAGGCTAAACTCGCCACTGGTTTGTCCCGGCTTTACACTCGGTTATCGCACATAGACATCGATTTCTCATTTCCATGTTTTCTGCAAGCAACTCTGAAAGCTAAGCTTGTTTAAACTGTCACGCCGTTTCAGATCTGGTGGAGGAAGGTTGTTGAATGATTCCGTTCTGATCTCATGAAATTTTGTATTTTCTTTTCCCTACTCTGCAAAGCTTCTTTCAGTTGCTTCATGTATGCTTGTGTATAGATGTAATTAATAATTACGAGGTTGTAATTCAAGACAACTTTTCTTTTGTCCGTAAGATGCCCTATGGAATTGGTTGCATTAACTTAAGGATATGTAACAGATATGTAACAGTAGCGTTGATCACATGCGATATGCGGCACAACGAGAGAGAACGGAAAATAAATTTTAAGCATGAGACGGACCACAGAAAACAAGGGAGTACGAATAAATAAACAAACACTATGGTAACCGAAGGCCGAAGCGGCAAGTATGGGTCATACGGAAATCAAGTTTTGGACGGGGCGTGCGAAGAAAACATTGCATGTGCATGGATTCGCCTGCCTTTGTTCCGCCATGACTCACACATTTACGCGTGTTTATTGTTCATTGCTGGTTTTTGCTCTTTTTCTCATATCTCGGCTGAAAAAAGAAAAAACAAAACAGGGTCATCGTCATGGGTCATGAGTCATGAACATGAAAAAAGAAAAAACAAAACAACAGGGTCATCGTCATGGGTCATGGGTCATGAGTCATGAACATGATGACGGATGGATGCTTGTTCAACTATTTTAAAAATCTGTTTGCTTATAAAGCAATGAAGCCCACCAGCCCACATGGCCAATGGCCATATGCAAGCTCATGGTGCTCTGTTTTTACTTTCCCCTTCATCATGACTAGTGCCGATTTTTCAGCGTAGTCCCTAGGGTGCTACTCACAAGTAGTTGTTGAACAAAAGTACTAGCTGACATGATTTGTTATAAATTTGGTTGAGGCTTGAGGCTTAATTTCATTTTTTGAAATATTGGATTCAGTAACAAAGGGGTTTCATTTTATTGCTGTCATTTTGGTTGTTGCAGAAATTATATGTTTGGCCAAGGAAATGGATTCAATGTCCTCCATACCTTTGCAAATTTTCTTGCTTCAATTTAATGGTGATATTGCAATCTTCTGTGCAATGTGCAATTTTTAAGCAGTAACAATATTTTCGATTTACATTGTTCTATATTTTACAATGTATTTTTATGATATATGAGATTTAATTTTTAAAAAAATTAATATATTTAAATTTTCTCTAATGAACCTGTCCCCACTTTTCTTGAGGCACACGTACCCAAACACGTTCAGAATCACGAACTCGATTCCTTGCTTCCACGAATCAGATTCTTTTGATGCATAGCTTTTGATCCAGTAGCGTTATTCTCAAGATCTAGAATGGCTCGCCTGAACATGTGGCTTTTGATCCGGTAGGGTTGTTCTCAAGATTCATTGTAAAGAAGATTAAGGTGCTCAGATACTTCTCGTTGGCTTACACTGTAATTTAAGTGCTTTATTATTGCGCCATCAATCTTAATGCAGGAGGAGGCAGTAGGGAAACCATTAAAAAAGACCACTAAAAGGATTCTCAGTGGCATCAGAAAGTGAGATACTTGTGTAATTAATTGAGAGAAAAAATGAGAAAATATATTGTGAGAATCAATTAAGAAATGATTTACAATTAAGAGAGCTTTTTGTAAAAAAATTGTTGCAAGAATGAGAGATTGATGAAAGAAAGCTCATGAGCTTTAAGGAGCAACAGGAACTGAATAATATTGTAAGAACAGGAGATCTATGAAGGAAAGCTCATAGAGTTTTAAGGAGCAACAGCCACTGAATAATACATGGAGCTTAAGAGGAGAAGACTAAACTTAACCAAGTTCATGTTGAGAACTCTCATACAAATGAAGGAACGATTGCCTTCCTGCACAAGATGAGTGACTTGTCAATGAGAATACGAGACCACAATGCGACTTTTGTCAAAATGCTTTATAATATTTTTAACTACTCATCCATAACAATTGCATTTCTTGATACTAATGAACCATGATAGTCATTATGATCACCATGACACTTCGAAGGACAACCACTTCATTACTTTTACCACGTTGCACCACCAATTCATTACTTTTATCACGTTGCACCACCACTTCATTACTTTTATTAGGTTGGGGGGTGCCGACCCCGAAAAGATACTTTTATTAGGTTGCACCATGATAATCATTGTAACTGTGACTTGTGTGCGTTAAGGGCAACCATGTCATGACTTTTATGACTATGACTTCTATGCATTAAGAACACACATGAGTGCATAAAGGTCAAGCTAACAAACCGTACCTATTTTATGGCATAGGTGGAACCTTTTTTTTAGTGGCGTTTTATTTTTTTTTGAGTTACCACCTTTACCTGTTTTACAAAGTTCAAGCTTAAAAAGCCTTCGACAATTTGACTATAAAACATATTTGAAAAAATTACCATAAACAAAATTTTGCCATTCCAAAAATGCTGATGATCCTTCCCCCAATTTGAAAAATTTGTTATTTGCTGCTTGTCCTTTTCTAACCTAAGAAAATAACAAAAACATTGAAATACAATAAATCGGTAAGGACGTCAGATATCCTTAAGATATTGAAGAAAAAATGTAGTTGTAAAGTTTTTTTTTTTTTCAATGAATGAAAGGATTAAATTTTAATTTTTTATTTTAAAAAACGTGGGGCAAAATTTTTCTGAGAACGAGTTTCCTCAGTTTCATAAATAAATAACTGATGATAATGGGGCAACTTGTAACGTAGAGCTCGTGATTCTTTGCAGGGAGGAGATGATGAAACTGAAGAGATTTAATTTGAAGAAGGTTGTAGAAACGACTAACACGGTTGATCGGAAAGGAAAGAGAAACCAAAAACAAGGGAAATTGTTTTTGTTTTTTGTTTTTAACACAGATTTCGTTGAACGGTTGATAAAAGAAAAACTGATAAAACTTTAACAACAGAAAGCTTTACAGAAGATGCGTCATCAACCCCTGACATTCTGAAACCAACGGAAAAACAAGCGATATAGCGGGGCAGAGAAAAAAAATGTTATTTAAAGCAGCAAGTTAGGGCTAATTAAATACGCAATGCTTCGGTTTTCTGCTCTGTAGTTTTCAAATTTCAGAGGAGGAATACGTTTTCATTTTCGTTTAGTTTATCTTCATGCAGAACGAGGAGGGCCAAAATGTTGCTCTTTATTTTCCTAGGAAATTGTCTGCTCTCTCTTCATGATGGCGTTAAATTTCACATTTCCGCTCCTAAGTTTTTCTTACGCTCTTGCTTGGATTTGCTGATTCTGAATTTATTTAATGCACTTGTAGCTCTGCAACAAACCGCGTCATAACAAGCAAAGACCATGCGAGTTCACAACTTTTCTTTATCCGGTTTCGTTAGAGCAAAGGTATGCATATTTGCTTTCTTAAATTCATGTTTTGCTTGTCCTTTTAATGAAAATGAAAATGAAATTGAAGATTTATCAAACTGAAATTTCATATTTTAAATTTAACCTCTTCTTTAAGGAAGCGGAATAAAATTTTGAAGTTGAAAGATTTTATGGATACTTAATTCGATCAGCAAATTGAGATGTAATCGGAATTCATTGTGCATTTAATTTCACATTGTGGTATAGCTACTGAATTATCATTTCTTTCTTCAGATCTCAAACTCTAGTCTCCAAAGTAAAACCTCAATACAATGCTTCCACATCAAAAATGCACACTTAAAGGCTACCCCAAGCCTTCTATTTATAAGGACACATTACGACCAAATCCCAATCTTAACACGTGGGATAAAACACATCCCCACGTAAACATTACTTTACAGACCCCTTTATGTATATATATATATTCATTATTTAAATGCAACATCCTTTTAAAAAAAAACATAAAAGGAAATACAACAAATAATATTAATGTATTTGTCTTCATTTTTCCAACAAGTTCCAGATCCATGGATGATGATGTTCAGATTGTCAAGCATTGAGGAGGTTGCAATTGGGTTAGGCCATTGCTATGATCTATTATGGTTGGGCTAGGATAATAGCTTTTGTCAATCTTAGAATTTCACTGTCATGGATAGTTAACTTGTGGTCAACTTGACCCTTACATGATGATGTTTAACATATAACTACAAGAGCTCGCTCCAATCCTGGCTTCCAAGGAACAATGAAAAGGGTCCAACTACTTGAAGAGCACTGACTCTTCTTACATGCATAATGCATGAAGATGATACTAGAGCACAAGCTAAAGGTAGGAGTGGGATAGCTATGGAGTCACACATGGTTGAAGACTTATCATTTTATTATTCATCATTTTCTTAATATATCGTTTGAATTGAAATCAAGCTTAAGTTTCTACTTTTAATTATTCCCTTTCTATGTGTTATACTGTGACTGATATGCTCAAGTAGTCTTGAAGGGATTTATCTAAATAATAATAATAATGGATAATTAAGGATGATTAAGAAAAAAATTAATGAAGTTTTCAACTTTCGTCAACACTATGTTTAGGCATCCTTTGTGATTTCATGAATATAATAAAAATTTCCAATTTCTAGTTTCCAGAAAAGATGATAACAAAATAACAATAAAAATTGATTAAATATTTATTTAATTTTTGGGGTGTGATAAGTGTAATATGTATGACCCATAATAGTGTCCAATGCTTGGTTCACAAATGGCAAAGAAAAAAGGTTGTTGAAAATTGTCATATTCAACAACCTGAAATCACTACAAATTCTCCATTTGCTTCCATTTTTAGATACAATAACAAGTTAGCTAACCCACACACTATTAACAATAGGATAGATGAACCTTGCCTTAAGTACCTTTTCAATTTCTTACTTCACAACCTCCTTGAGTTTTGGGTTCAATCTACATTGGTGTCGGTACATAGGCTTCATTGTGGGATACCTGTATATAATGTTATCATATACATGGATCAATACCTCTAATCTCATCGTACGACTAAGCAAAGATTGTTGGACATTTGTTGATCACTTTCAACTTCTGCTCCTGCTCCTTGGTTAGTTGGGTATTGATGATCACTAATATGCTATTCTCCAAGAATATATATTCTAAAGATATCTACGTCATTTGAGCTTAATGGGTTTTGGCATCCATTTATTCTTGGATGTATCCAGCTTGGGAAAGTTTCTAACGTATCACTTCCATTTCATTCAGTTTCTCCACATAAGAACTTGTGAGCTTCTCAATGGGCTCAATGCATATTTCAGGTTTCACCTCTTCTATTGTTGTCAACCACTAGATGCTTTCTTGCATTGTGGCTACTACATACAAGCATTGTTGCATACACATTTCTTCTGAATATTTGCTGCATGGTGACGGGATAATTGCTTTTAAGCTCCAGATTCTTTGCACACAACTACACCATGTATTACTATACACAATGCATAGAACTCTTTGCTTTTCTATGATTTTGTGTTTATTCTCCTTGGCAAGATTATTACTATACACAATGCATAGAACTCTTTGCTTTTCTATGATTTTGTGTTTATTCTCCTTGGCAAGATTTAAGGAGAGATCCCAAATGCCAAGCTAATGGTGTTACGCTATGATCTTTCCATCAGAATAGGGAATTTGCTCTTGTTATTTCCCATGTGAATGACAATAAAATCTAATGAATATGACCACCAACTACTGGTTGTCACCACATCATCAACTTACACCAGTAGGACTAAGATTAATTGATTTGCAAGTTTTAATTTCATGTTACACATTTCCATTAATGGTGGGTTCTAAACTTTGTACATTTCTTATGAAATGAGGCTCCTGCTTGAATTTGAATCCAGTAGAGCCTTGCAGGACAGCTTTCCTAGGATCCATAAAAAACTAGGGGACTTCTCATGTCTGTTTTTTTTTTTAAAGAACCCCTACTTTAATTCAATCAATTACTGCATAAATTAGTATGACAATCTTTACATTGGATTCCTGGGATGTGGGCATTGTTGGTGTTGATGAAGGGCTTTAAGGTAATAGAGGGATGATTGGAGTTGCATGTAGATCTTGCACTTGACAAGTGGACTGATGGGTCAACTCAATATATTACTGAGTTACCACTTCAAATGTTTGTAAAGGTTACATGATCATTGTATTATTATGATTGTTATTATTATTATTGGGTTTCTTTTAAGTGTCTCGAACATGAAAGCAGATTTTTTTTGGTGCGATTTGGGTGTTTTAATGGTCCAACTGGCTAATGAAGATAACAACATAAAAAACCACAGAATATTTAGATTTCCATTCAATGTTGGTTCTGAATTAATGCCACAATGCATCATTAAATCAAAATAAAGTAGATAACATTGAGTAAATATTGGTATTGGTAGGGAAAGGAAATTTAAAATCTTCTTTTTTTATCAGGGCATTATGCTAAACATTAACACTAATAGCAGAAAAGGCCTAAATCTTCCTCTTTATGAAGTTACTAAGTTTAATGCTATTTAACTAGCAATGTGAAATAGTATTTCTTTTTTCAAAGTTTGTGCTCCAATAATCATGGATCAGCCAATAAAAGTGTTCTATTTTACAGTGATAATGGATCAGCCAATAAGAAGTGTTCTATTTTACAATGATAATATTTCAATTTCTCTGCTGCTGTTGCAGTAAAAATTGTTATTCCTCAACAATTCTGTTTATCGTGACATTCATCTGCAATTAGTTTGTTTATGTAAGTTTACGCTAAGCTTGAACGTCTATAAAAAAATGTGTTCATGAAAATATGTTCAGGCTAGGCTTGAGCGTCTAGTTTTTTTCCCTATAAAATATGTTTGTTGCTGGCGATCTTGATTTTGCACATTTCGACAACAAATACCTTCTGAAAGCGGTATTGGCCGGTTTCAGCCATTTTACAAATTGGCTGGGCCTGTAAAGTACAATTACCTCCCATGATGGAAACAGCTTGGCAAAACAGTATTGATTGATGCTTGCTTAGGCATACGCAATTTCTGTCATGAAATTGGAAGAGAAACCTTGGAAGGAAGGAGTAAATAGAATGATCAGTGTTTTCATGGTGCACCAGAAGAATGTTTCATGATCTTAAAGATTTTGCTATGCAGACGGCTAATATGTAGTAATATATTAGCATTTTTCAATGTGTCGTAATATGAAATAAATTACATCAACTGAGAGGATGATTAACAGTATAGCCAGTCATTTCTATCATATCTCAACAAACCATAAAGGAGTTGAAAGTAATACCACTAAACATGAAACTACAAAATCCTTGGCATAAAATTAACGAGTTCACAGTATTAAATTAACACAGTAACATTATTGTAAAATTTAACAATATCTACTTGAACAAATGCAGATTCAGGTAGCATTATCATTTCAGTAAGATGGAACACCAACTGACATTGGCAGCAATTCTATTTCTTGGAGTATGAAACACATTGCTGCAAATACAGCTTGTCTAAAATTCTGAGTTTTTACATTCAAAGAAAGAATGAAAAAATAGCTTTCACGCCATCATATCACTCATTGCTTTCAAACTACATATCTTACAAAACCAAAAATAACTGTAAGTAGTGATATCTAGCAAATGGATGACAGGAGTGATATTCCAAGGCTTTAAAGTTAATGCAGTGAAACAAGACTTGCCTGAATTTGAAATGTTTGCGTTACTGAATTGTAGTAACCTGATTCCATTCACCATCCACAGCCTCCTTCCAAAGTGTCACCATATTCTTTTCATCAACAACTGCAAGAATGTTCCCTGTTAAAGACCAGCTGACCCTCCATACCGGCTTTCGAAAGTCGTGCAGAACTTTTCCCTCCCATGAATCCCCTTCCTTCCCCTGCTGTGTCCAAATAATCACTTTTCCATCCTCGGAGCATGAGGCAATCGTGCTCTTTGGCAGCCCAAGGTTTGGTGCCCACGCTACATCTCGAACCCAGTCTGTGTGCATTTGCAAGGCTGGAAAGCAGTCCAATTTCCAAGAACCATTTACAAACTTCCACACCTTTGCGGTATTGTCACAGCCACCGGACACAAGTTTTTGAACAAGTGGATCGGAGGGCTGGCTCACCAGGGAACCCGGAGCAGTGGCAGGGGCCCATGACACAGCAGTAACACCAACCTGTACAACAGGAATAAACAAAATAGAGAAACGTTAACTCTTTAACAATGATTTTGCGAAAACTTGAAAACCCACTCAAACCCTCGAGTACAGAAACAAAAGGAAATTAATGAAACCTATTAACAATTAAAAAGAACCACAGAAAATGTAAATCAAATAAGGCAATAGGCCGGATTATGTCTTTCTCACAATAAATTTCCACAAAACAAAAACTTGTGTTTTTTGAGATCCCTCCCAGCCAAAGAAAAAAGAAAAACAAGACCTTCCGCCATCAAATTGTGCCCTAACAAATTCTCCACCGACATTGCGAGAGGCAAACACACGTACGTTCCAACCCCTAATAACAAATTTCAAGTAACTTCACGAATTATACGATCAACACAAAATCAATGTCCACAGAATTTAGGGTTTCGAATCCAAATTCAGGGAAGTACTTCAACAAATCCGTCTCAAATCAGGATCAACAACAACAACGAAAACAACTTCACGAAAACGGCCAAATCAGGGTTTGGGAGGAGACTGGAAGCGAACCTGATGCGCCTGCTCGATCTTGGACTTATCCCAGTTGCCGTCGTCGCGGGCGGAGAGGACGGAGATGGAGCCGTCGGAGGAGGCGCAGGCAAGCACGAGTCCGACCTCGTGCGGCGCCCAAGCGATGGAGTTCACGGACNGTGATTCCGAAGATGCGAATTGTTCCATCGGAAGAGCATGTGGCCATGCGCTTGCCGTAGTAGTCTATGGCAATGTCGTGCACCATGTCCTGGTGCCCCGTTTCCACTTTTGAGCTTCCCGTCTGCTTCAATTCCGTCGTTGCCAACGATGCCGCCATTGCTGTTGCTATTGCTTATGCTCTGGTTTTCTCTGATCTGCTGCTTCCTTGCGATGAATGGATCGATCTCTGTAGTAGGTATGTATTTTTATGCTCGATCCCCGGCTCGACCCAGGTTTTTTTGTACCCTGTCGCTCTGGTCATGCAGCGCGCACGACACCAGGTTCCGCCTTGTGTTTTATATCTTTTGTTTTCTTGGTTTGCAAGGCTGGAAAGCATCGGCAAATCGGATCGCATCGGCAAATCGGATACCTTTTCATAAATCAGATCGAAAAACTCTTGGTGCATGAATCTGATTAAAATCAGCAATATTAGAAAAATACAACAATTATATTCACTCATGTGGATAGTTGAAATTTTCAATTTTTTTCATCTAAGCTCAGTTCAAGTGGAAAATCAAGTTCAAGTGGAAAATCAAATATAGAAAGTGGAAAATCAAATATAGAAATTTTACTTTTGCATTGGCATTTGAATTAGTAATAAACAATACAGTAAACTTAAAAAATCAATAAAAATATAACACCATTTAATAGATTAAATGTCTGATCCAATTTTGAATTGGCATTAATGTTGCATTGTGATATAATCTTAGATTTCTCAAACTATGTT